>ML677364.1:42478337-42626157 GCA_007922305.1 Dermatemys mawii | reverse complement strand
CCCACGAAAGCTCATGCTCTGAAAAAAATTTCAGTTAGTCTTTAAGGTGCCACAGGACTCTTTGCAATTTCAATTAAGTAACTAAAGATTTTCTCTCAAGGAAAAAAATATATGTAACCAATGCCACATTTTCTTTTCTTTATTCTTTTCTTTATTTGTAATTTCCCACATCTTTTAAAAAGCCAGTCTTTTAGCAATTACTAAAACCATCCTCAAGCAAGGATCCCAATTAGTTTCAATGGCAGGGGTTGGCAACCTTTGGAATGTGGTCCATCAGAGTAATCTGCTGGCAGGTCATGAGACATTTTATTTACACTGACCATCCGCAGGCACAGCCCCCCACAGCTCCCAGTGGCCGTGGTTTGCCGTTCCTGGCCAATAGAAGCTGCAGGAAGCGGTGGCAAGCAAGTCCCTTTCACCTGCAGCTTTCTGCAGCTCCCATTGTCTGGGAACAGCAAACCACAGCCACTGGGAGCTTTGAGCGGTCATGTCTGTGGACAATCAACATAAACAAAATGTCTCGTGGCCTTCCAGTGGATTACACTGATGGCTGTGTGCCGAAGGTTGCTGACCCATGTTCTAAGGCTGTAATGCAAGGAATTTTACTGGTTTTTTTCTTTTAACCATAAATCTGTAGTGTTTTCTTTCTCAGAAGAAGGCATTCACAAAACATTGTTGTCATTAATAGCACTAGAGCATTTCCACTTCCTTCTCTTCATTCTAACCAGGGAGAAGCAGCATTTAACGTTCTATGATATTTGGCCTTATTGTGGTCTTATGCATTATGTCTTATCATATTTTGAGGAAACAATACAAACTAACTCAGAAGAAATGCCATGGCTGATTTTTAGTGACAACTGTGTTTGCTAATGAGTGTTCCAAAGCTTTTAAATTAATTTTTAATGAAAATTTTGACTAAATAAGATTCTTCTTCACACAAATGTTCACAAAAAATATTCCCATTTTTCAACCAGTTCTGCTAATGGGACTTTTCTTTCCACTCACTCAAATTCACACTTAAAAAACATTTAAAAATACAAAAGGATCCATGCAGAACACATAATCTTCTATATGTAGCCCTTGTCCTCTTCCACAAATTATTCTTTCTGCTCTCTCTTCATTTGTCTTTTCATGTCTTTAGTTAAACTATAAGATCTTTTATTTAAATACTCCCAGGCATTGTCAAAAGGTATTTCCACCTATTTGTTTTCATTCATTAAATACTGCATTAGGTTACCAGACAAGGTTGTAGAATCCCCATCACTGGATGTTTTAAAGACAGGTTAGATTAATACTTTTCAGGGATGCTCTAGATTTACTTTGTCTTACCTCAGCAAGGATGGGAAGAACTAGATGACCCCTCAGGGTGCCTTCCAGCTTTACGCATCTGTGATGCTGTGATTACTCACCCTCTTATAGAATACCAGTTTAAAAATCCAGTACATTGTCAACTGAGACCATCAAATTTAGGCCAGAATCCAGCAAAGAATGTGGGTTAGGATCTTTCTAGGGTCCAAAAGGAACTAGACATACAAATCCCATGGACTTTCAATAGAACTAGGTGCCTAACTCCTATAGGCGTCCTTGAAAATGACAGTGTTGAGCATATGAGTTTTCCTATTGACTTCAGGGAGCTATTAACATGTGAAGAGTTAAGCATGTGCTTAAGTGTTTTACTAGACTGGAGATTTGTAGCTTAGAAACAATAAGTGCTGCACAAATCACAAATTGATTACTCACATCTCTTGACAATAGAAGAGTTTTTCAAGGAGTAGTGCTACAGATGGCTGAACTCTGAGTGGTTTGCACTGCTGTGTCTTAGGAATTTTTGAAAAAATCATTACTTCCTATTAAAATTCTGTGGCAACATTTTATGCTGCCTACAAGGTGAAGATTTCAGTTCCCACGGGATGATTAGATTTAGTTTACCAATTTGTCTCCATATAAAATTCCATTAGAGTGCCTATACTGAAAAAATATATCAATTTTATTACTACATTGTACATTTCCAAGATTATATTTTAGATAATGTCACATTCTGTTATTTAAAGGGAAAATTAGAAAAGACTATGCTTCTTAATCTTATCAACCATTGTCACAGTATGAATTGTCAATCCCCACTCCTTTGGGGTCTCCTGGGTAAACACCAGCAGTGTACATTACTAATGCTTTTATATGTATTGGATTGTCGGTGAAGAAGGGTTTAAGGTATGAGTGTGGAATGGAAGATTCCCTTGCAAGTTGTGAAAGGCCAAGGGAGAAGGAAACATGTTAATGTGGGAATTCAGTCAGGCCCAGAGATAAAGAGCTGCCAGCTACCCAAGGTCGACTTATACAGACACACACTCTCTGTGTGTGCCAAGCAGCTAGAGTCTGCATCCCAACCCCACTGGCCTTGAGAAATGAGAACTGAGACAAACAGAACTGAAGAAGTTGCAGGACTAATGAAACTACAAAATTGACAAGGTTGGCCTGGTGAGAATCAACAATCTGCTTTGTGACCCCAAAGCCAGTGTGTTGTGGGAAAGTGAAGAGAGTTGCAGAGAGCTGGTTTGGACTGGTGCAGAAAGCAGAGCACACAGAGGATGGAGGGGGGCTCCCCTGGCTGAGATGCCCCCAGGAACGCAGGACTTAAAAACACTCCTGAGCTGCTCATGGCTTTGAATCCAAAAGCAAGTCAAAAGGATCTGTATTAATGCAAATCACCTAACTAAGGGGAAAAAAAACAAACACTGTCATCATAAAGGAGCTGTAGATAAAGGACATGGACTTTCAATACCTGTCCAGAAAATAAATTGTCTAAATAAAAGGCATGATATAACAAAATACCTTTAATAGATTTAATGCTAATGTTATTGTTAATATTAATCATTGAAATGAATTTAATATTAATAAGTACCCCTGTAACAATGTATAGTGTGTATGATTTTTGGAAAAATCCATAAAGGTCATATAGTAATGATGCTTCTCAGCTATTACCTATGAATAAAGTTAAAGCTTAACACTGCAGAAAAAAACATTATAAACCTGGTCTGCTGTCTTAAAAGGAAATCTGAGGTACACATCCTCCTGAATGTAATAACTGAACAGTGGGATGATTTCCCCTAAACCTTTAAAAAGGTAGAAGCCATTGAAGCCTGGCCTGCCTATAAAACAAACACAGGAAAATATGAGGGTAATTCCTCTGTTTTGCCTGCAATCAGCAAGGGTATTTGTGAAAAAAGGGATATTTTAAACAATAATCTGCCACCCCAAAAAGGTTAGAAACATGTTCTTTTTGTCTTTCAGAAAATCAGGAAAAGCTGATACCAGCTGAAGAGCAACCCAAACTTGGTTCGTGGCTTCTTCAGGGTAAGTCCGTGGCAGGGACACGAGACAGTTTGTTTACCTGAGGACACTCAAGTAAACAAAGCATCTCACCGCCTGCCAGGGGCTTACCCTTAACAAGCCACAAACCAAGTTTGGGAATCCCTGCTCTATGCCATTATCAAATCATTGATGAATATGTTGAACAGAACTGGACCCAGAACTGATCCTTGAGAGAGCCCACTTGATATGCCCTTTCAGCGTGACTGGAATGGCACATTTCTGCATTATCACTTGACAAATTTCCGTTTGATCTTCTATATCTCTGCCTATACTGTTAGAGTCTCAGCACTATTCTACCTAAGTTTCCTAGGTGGTCTGCATCTGTTTTCAGAATGATGATCTTATCTTCTGAAAACGACTGAGTACCAAGAATTTGTTTTATACTACCTGCTCCATGGCACATTTCCACATCACATAAGTTGATGCTACTTCAAAGTGCAGCAACTGAGACAGTCCCTAATGGATATTCACTGTGAGTAATGCACAAGAGTCAGGACTTATCTGCATAAATAAGATCCACTGAAATCACCTTCATGAACTCCTGCACACTTGCTAATGTAGTGCAAATGTCCTTAGTATGTGGCACAATATTTGCTTGTTCTTAAAATAGGATTAATCATTAATGTCAAATCATCCCAAATCCTTACATTCTTCTTGACAGGTACATCTGGGGCACTGCCCATTCACTGTGATCTACCATACTTATCATTCTTTCACAGTTTAATACTTCCAGTCTTAGTTCAACTTTTGATGTGAAGGCATATGGAATTTGGATGGCATCTTTCTCCTAGCCTTGAATATCTTTTAATTTGTCCAGATTGGTATCAAAAACCGAAGTATGTTTTTCCAGAAGTTTTGTTGTCAGTCTTCTGTTAAATACATATTATATTGCTATACTATATTATTATAACAATATAAGATTATTTAGAGTATTCTAAATTATATAGTCAAAATTATAGGATAGATAGATAGATAGATACTGTAATGGGGTTTTAATGTCATGTGACTTTAACTTAACCTGTGGTTACTCGCATTTTGATATTTGTATTCGGTTGCAATATGCACTGGCTTTATTTCTTCTCTTCTTTCCAAACCTAAAACTTAATATACACAAGTGAGAGAGTGCTAAATAACAAAGTTGTTGAAACTTTCCCCAACCCAAAACAAGCCACTTGTATTTTTCCAGGAAAACAGTAAAAAAAGCCCAACCATAGTTTGTATTAAACAAAACATGAACTATATAATGAGACTTACATCATAAGAAATTTTTGTTGTGATATCTTTGAAAATGAAAATGGCATCAGTTCCATGAAGTAACCTAACAAGGTGGCTTCCTTCTTGCTCTTGTTGTGTTTTCTTTGGTCGGTCTTTTTTAAAGAAATTATTTTCCATTCCATATTATCAGTCTGTATGATGTACACCCTACTGAACTTCAGAGGTCATGGCATTCCACAAGTTTAACAACATCGTTTAAACAATCCTCAGATCAGTCTGAACCTCCTTATTTGATGCTATTCCTACTGGGTAATACCACTAGGAAAAAGGGAGAAACTGAGTCAATTGATCCTCACTTCCCATCCAGTCAGATTTCAGTTACTTGGACTCTGCCTGTCAAAGGAAAGACACCCATCTGTCCTGAAGATGACTTCCTTCACATACCTTCTCTTTTATTTATGTTGTCTGATTGTGTTTGGTTGTGGAAATTGTTTTGAAAAAAAATCATACCAGCTTTTGAGTAAGCTGAGAATGATTTGGTTCACTCTTTTATCACCGAAGAAAAAGGCTACCAGAGACAAGTTGGGTTTTCTAACGTTTTGCCTGCTTAGTTATGTAGATAAGAATAGAAGCTTTAACGTTATATCTGATGAAGAAGTCAAAACCTTAAAGCCTGGCATTTAAGTACTTGCTGTGGGAAGCACAAAACTTCTAATTAATCACAACAGATGGTTATCTTTTGCTATTTGCTATAGTACTGCCATACAAAAAGGTCTGTGTTTTTTCAATATATTGTTCCCAGTCATCACAGTGATCCATTTATCTATTAAACCAAACCATTATGTTTAGGCCCAGACTTACCCCTGTTGTGTTCACTAATTAAGGAAGTGTCAAACCAGATTGCCTACCCAAGAATCCCATTTTAATTCCCAATTTCAGGCATCTTGAGCTTCCTTGGATAGAAACTGGAGTATGAGACTACACACACAAATAGTTTTCTCCTCCTCTCCAAGACCTCACACACATGGAATGAGCTGACCAAATGTCTCCACAGATTCCACTAGCTACTGCCATTCCTTTCTCCTTCCCATACTGGCTGTACTTCCTCATCTCATCTCTTCCCACACTGCCTCTGATTCTGCCATTTTGGGAGGAGCAGCCTAAATTGGTAGTAGATGGGAGAAACATAAAAAGTACCAATAAATGTATTGTCCACTTTGCCTAGCTGGCAAAAACAAGTGGGAGCCAGGGAGCTGAAATAAGGCCATGAGCTAGCATCTCCATCCAAAAGCTGGATTTGGCACAGATCTGAACATCCTAAAGAGGTAATCTTTATCAATACAAGGGAGAAAGGAACTACAATGTTTGATACCACTTTTTTCAATGAACATACAATTTCCCTTCTTTTGATTGCGTATATTAATGTAATTCATTTTTATTAATATTTATTTAATTACCATAACTGCCATCTTGTGTTCTCCTTTCTTCTTTCCTCCATGCACTTTCTTAATTTTCCAAAAACAATACTTACACTTTATTGTTGTTGAAATCTAACCATCTCCTCTCTTTCGTGTTCTAGATTTTTCCCTTCCTAAGTCTTTCCCTAATTTTTCTTATTTATTTCCTATTTCTCCTCCACTGTATTATCCCCTGGAAATATTCTGTTCTTCCCATTTTAACTGTATTTCTCTATACTAATTTTCTTTTTCTCTCTCTATTTTTTCTCCTTCCTTTCTTGTTCTCTGCCGTTTTATGCACTCCACATGCTTTGCTGATAAAGTTTGATCGGCAGAGCCCCTAACGTAGCCATAGCATATGCTGACTGAAGGGGGTATTGGGGCACGAGAGTAACACCACCTTCCCAAACAACAGAGGCAGACTTCTATCAGCATAGTTGTGCTTGTCCTGGGGTGTTGGTCAACACAGAGATTTCAGCTACCACAGGAATGTGGCTTTTTTTCACCCTCCTGACTAACATAGCTATGCCAACAAAATGTTGTAATGTACACTTGGCCCCACTCTCATTCCCTCTTCTACTTCCATCATGCTATGTTTCTCCCCTTCTTGCAATCTTTCCCTTAAATTATTTCTCTTTTTTTCTATCCCTCCTCTTCATATACACACTAGGCCCATTCTGGCTCATCACTTTGCAAAGACAGTTGAAAAATTGAAAAAGGGTTCAGAGAAGAAACAACAGAAATGATTTGAGCTCTGGATAACACGCCTTACACTGAAAGACTTAGGGCTTGTCTTCACTACCCGCTGGATCGGCGGGTACTGATGAATCTTTTGGGGATCGATTTAGACATGATAAATCAATCCCCAAAGGCACTCCCCATCGACTCTGGTACTCCAGATCACCAAGGAGTAAGCAGAGACTACGGGGAAGCCCGCTGCTGCTGTGAGAATGCCAGGTAAGTTGACCTATGATGTGCTGACTTCAGCTACTCTATATACATAGCTAAGGTTGCGTATCTTAGGTTGACTCCCCGCTTCCCTCCCTCCAGTGTAGACCTGGCCTAGGAGACTTATCCATAGCCCATTAATGTTAATGTGAGCCTTTCAGTTGACTTCCAGGGGCTTTGGATCAGGCCCTAACAGAAATCAATCTATTTAGCTTATTGAAGAGAAGGTTAAGAGGAAACTTGATTATGGTCTATAAGTACCTACAGAGGAAGAAGAAAACTGATGTTACAGGAGTCTAATTTAGCAGACCAATGATCTGCTGGATCTGTTCATCCTATTTGTATGTATGTGTCTGTTTTGTATTCAAAGTTATGAATATTGGCTATGTGCTTGGTTAGTTGTAAGTAGAGTTTGGAAAGCAGCTGAGCAGCTGTCTGAGAAAAGACTATTCTCAGTGAATCCCAGTCAAGAACCAATCAAGCTAACAATGAACTTTGTAGACATTTGTCCACACCCGAGCTTCCCCAGGAATGTGGCCTGGCTGGTAATGAATGAAGTCTGGCTCAAACATGTGACTGGACCATGTAGCTCTGAAACTCCATTTTACAAGTGGACTGTACATAGGAAGGAGGAGGGGGTCTCCACCCACAGGAGGATGTCTATATAAACCCTGGAGAGACCTTTCCATTTTGTCTTCAGCTGGCTCAAAGAACAGTCTCTCTACCCCTTAAGGATACTGAGAGGAAACTGGAACAAAGGACAGTGACTGCAGGGTGTGTGTGAGTGACAGATGGACCCAGGCTAACAGGGAGATTAGTCTGAAAGAAGAAATTCACTGAAACATCTGAGGGTGAGGCTTTTCACTGTATTAGTGTTAGATCTGTGTGTTCTATTTTATTTTATTTGGTAATTCATTTTGTTCTGTCTGTTACTACTTGGAACCACTTAAATACTACTTCCTGTCTTTATTAAAATCACTTTTTACTTATTAATTAACCTGGAGTATGTGTTGGTACCTGGGGGAGCAAGCAGCTGTGCATATCTCTCTATCATTATTACAGAGGGCAAACTATCTATGAGTTTGCCATGTATAAGCTTTATACAGGGCAAAACTAATTTATTCAGGGTTTGACCCCATTGGGAGTTGGGCATCTTAGTGCTAGAGGCAAGAATACTTCCGGCCTGTTTCCAGGCAAGACAATAGCTGTTGGAAGATGTGGCTCTGATTTGACAGGGTACTGAGGTCCTAAGCTGTTTGGGCAGGAAAACAGAGGCAGGAATAGCCTTGGCATATCAGGTGGCAGCTTCTAAGGAGGTTTCTGTGATGCCAGCCCGTCACAGCCACTACTTCACAAATGTTAGAGACAGATTGACCAAATCGCAGTCAAAACTCTGGAGGAGGCAAGCAGTGTCATGTTAGATAATTAATAGTCAGATGAAAATATACAAACAAAACATATTTTAAACCAGGGATCGGCAACGTTGGCATGCAGGACTGCAGGGCAAGCACCCTTAGTGGGCCCCACTCTTTATTTACCTGGTGGTTCACCGATCCCAGCTCCCACTGGCCACGGTTTGCCATCCCGATCCAATGGGGGCTGCGGGAAGTGGTGGCCAGCACCACGCTGCTTCCTGCAGCCCCCATTGGACTGGGATGGCGAACCGCAGCCAGTTGGAGCTGGGATCGGCGAAACACCAGGTAAATAAAGCAGCAGGGCCCACTAAGGGTGCTTACCCAGCGGTCCCGCGTGCCAACGTTGCCGATTCCTGTTTTAAACTTCCATGAATATTAATTGGAAAAGTCACATGGAATTGGACTAATTATTTACCAATCACTCATAAAAGTAAACCAAACTGAGTATCTGACCCTGTGTGTGTGCGTTATTTTAGTTCTTGGCTCCTGGGATTTTTTTTATTAATTCATCCTCTCTCTCTCTCTATATATATATTTAAAATGTTCCCTTTTTATGGTCATCTTGGGGCTCAAAAGTATAAGCAAGAAATCTGAGTGCTTAACCCAAAAAGAGCAAAATCTTCATCTTGTAACAGGTGTTAGTAGCTGTAAGTGGGGAGAACCTTGAGGGCATACATCTAGCATTATGACTGTCACTACCTGCTCCTAT
The DNA here is from genome assembly GCA_007922305.1 of Dermatemys mawii. Taxonomy (NCBI): domain Eukaryota; kingdom Metazoa; phylum Chordata; order Testudines; family Dermatemydidae; genus Dermatemys; species Dermatemys mawii. The sequence continues at coordinate 42,617,044 of ML677364.1, read as the reverse complement.
AATACTAGAAATTTGTATGCAATAACTAACCTTTCTGAATCTTTATCCTGAAAACACTTACACATGCTTAATTTTACTACAGTGAATAGATTCATTGGAGACTAAAGGCAAGCACATGTGGAAGTGTTTGCAAGAGTGGGGCCTTACCACACAAATCTTAATATGGAACAATAGTATGATTGGTTTCTGAACACTTTCTGCTAATCACTGTCTTCACTGAAACCATTTTGTCTTTGCTGGTAGTGTCTTCTGAAAAAAGATTTAGTATTCTGCATTTTATAATTGTACTATATCTGAATCATTAATAGCTGGATCAATTTACCATTTATCCTTTTTTTTTGCCCTTTCTGATTTTACAAAAGTGAATGTGGGCTAACACCATGAGTTCCATCTTTCAAGCCCATGTAGTTAAGAAAACATCAAATAGAGTGTTCATAATAGAATTGCTGACAGACCCTTAAGTACAGTGGTGCAATTAGACTGTATTTCTTTTAGTGCTTTTCAATAATCAGTTACACAGTGCAATTAGACTATATTTCTTTTAGTGCTTTTCAATAATCAGTTACACAGTGCCAAACTGTGTTGTATCTGAGCTGTATGGTTGGTCACATATGTCACATGCTCTTATTTCTGTTATCTGATTGGATGACCCAACTATTACAAATTGCTTTCATTTTTACCCAACATGATTTTTTTTATTATGAAATGAATTCAGACTCATAATTAATTATGGCTCAGCTGAAGATCCAAAATTTGATTTTTATCAATATTTGCATAAGCTTCAGGCACAGAAATGTTTATGAAAACCAAGTAAAAAGGGATACAAACATGATTAAAACAAAATTATATTCAGGTGGTGCCAAAATAGTTACAAATGATTTATTACTGTGGGCACAATTCAACATATGTACAATATGAACATAGTTACTCCAATATACAGATGCTGCTGCAATTTGAATTATTTCCTGATATAATTTCTGTTGTTTCCCTGCAAATATGTTGCAGATTAAATATTTTCCTGTGATATTTTAATGAAGGTTTGATTTTAATTATATTCACTTACTATGTAAATGAGGTCTAAATCAAGTAGTTTATTAATATCATATCTGGAGTTGCAAAATAAATATGCCATTTAAATTTCATTAAGCAAGCTTACAGTTTTGAGCTATTGCAGAATATGCATTTTTAATTATGTTACAAATTAACAGATTGTCTTACTAGTTGATACAGTGTTTCTTGTTAGCTGATGCAAAGATTTGTAAATATAGCACAGATGTAGACTCTTTTTCTTCCTCAAAGCTAACAGGAAACATTTCTTTATAAAGTTCATTTTCATTTAAAAATGCAAATTAGGCCCCAGTGTTTACCTCCTTACATATGAATTACTAATCATACACAATGAATACCGCATCCCCTCATGTTTTCCAGAGTCACAGATTTTGTGCTGCATACTCATGTTCATAACTCTGAAGTCAACCATGTCTAATACCACTTCATGATATTTTCACCTTTGAGATGGACAGAGGAGTGGGTTTTTTTTCAGCTTCTCTAAAACTCAGATTTGTTGATTTTAACAGAGAAAATTTAAAATAGTCATATTTAAATGATCAAATGCATACAATTCATAAGGCAAACTTAATTATTGTAATATTTGTTTTTTGTAATCTAACCATGGGGATATAGTCTAATAATATTTTCCATCTCTATATTTGGCTTCTGTCTGAGAATCTGCAAGTGTTTTGTACATGTTTATTAATTAGACTGTGAGAGTTTGATTATCCCCATTTTTCAGAGTAAAAACATGGATATTCAGAGACAGTAAGCAATATTCTTAGTGTTACACAAGAAACAATTAACAGAACTGGGCATTGTACCCAGATCTGTAGAGTTGTGTGCATTAAGTATCAGACCATGACAAAGATCAAATTTACCTCTGGCATATGCATCTCCATTTACATCACTGAATTTTTCACAGCAGTGAGCTTAGACTATATCCTTCCTAGCCTTCTGCTTACTCCCTGAACTGTCAGGTAAACTGATAGGCCCCAATCCTACTAAGATTTATGTTCATAATTAGTTGTATCCAGTGCAAGAGTTCATAAGATTGGAGATATAGTTTCCACAACCTTATTCTCAGTCAGAGCTATGCTGGCAGTTTCATTAACAAGAGAACAAAAAGTTGACTATGGGAACTGGAAACCATCCTTCCACTAAAAACCATGATATTGGTCCCATTCAAAATGTATTGCATGGCAGCAGATGGATTTGACCTTCATTTAAAAATCTGGGAGGCTTCTAATGCTTTAAAAATATCTACATTTCCATGGCTGTGATCAAAAGACCATGTAGGCTATTGAATAAAGGGTCAATTTAATAACTCCAAGAATTAGTTTGCTTTTGTTTTTTTCAGCTGATATTCTATGAAGGTTCAATGTCAGTAACCTGTTGTAGCTCAGCTATATATAGAAATATTATTAAAATTAAACAAATTAATAAATGAAGCAGAAAGTGTTAGTATTCTTTAGGGTTAAAAAATGTAGAATTAAGAATGACACTGCCTAGGTGATTCCTAAACTGAAGTGAAAGAGAACATCAACAGAGTTGTTCTGACTGTTTCCATTGCTTCAGATCAATAACTACGTAGAGGCACAATCTATTATATTGATTAATTTACAAAGAGCTCAATCCAGGCTCTAATTCTGTGTCATTTTACATGGGGTTTAAGTAGTCCATAGAGTCTTGTGTAACTCCTCTGTACTGCAATGCATTTTACCCTATATTGACTGCTCAGCTATGCAACCTTCCAATAATCCCATTTATATCAATGGGACAGCACGGATATAACCACGGGCAGAATTTAACTCTATAAAAGCCATATTATGCCAAATGGACACAGGCTACAGTGGGGTTGCGGAGATCACACTGCTCATGGCCATGCTGAATATCCTCACACTGCTGATGGCAGTGACTAAAAGAAGTCTTTGAAAAAAACATCCAAGGGGATGGGTGCAGACACTGCCTGTGCCTGTGGGTTCATACTGCCAGCCCTATGACTAAGTGTGGAGAGGGCAGAGCCAAAGCCCATTTCATTTTTGTGCCCTTTTTGGTGTGATGATGGGGCGCTAGAAAAGGTCAGTTCTTCCATTTCCTGGAGCACAGGGACTGCTGTTGTGTCTGAACCTTCTGTGGCATACACAAGGGGGATAGCCTTGTCATTATCTTCCTGTGGTCTACTCTTCATGCCCATGCAAGAGCCAGACATGATCTGGCACTCACATTTCCAAATGCTGACAACAACTTGCGAAGGACTGAAAAAGAAGTGGGGACATTAATTACACTGAAGCTGCAACAATGAACCAACCTTTATTTTGGGCACAGGGTGAACATTCCTAAAGGATGCTTTGGAGGTAGCCTAGGACCTCAAGGACTTGAGATAACTATTTACTTTCATGACTTTGGTTGGTTATTTGACTGCTTTTTTTAAAAAAATAATTAAAACTACAAAAGATAGTTCCATCCTGAAACCAATTCTTTTTGGATTCAGGAAAAAAAAAAGGACTCATGAGACTGTTTGGCAGCATCCTGGCAACATCTAACTCTTCTGTTAATCAAATTTATTATCTGATCAGCATATGACATAAGGGGTTTCTTTAATTAAATGTCATTTTTAGAATCTGAATCTGCCAGGTTATGAGACAATATTGCTTACCCATGAGTTTATATGTATAATCTGTTTGCCTTTTTATCGGAAAGTAAAAGTAAATTAGAAACATTATATTAATCTTTCTTAATAAACACTCAAGTAAAAAAGCCGGTGCAGCCATGGGTAAATGCTATTCAAAGACATGGCCAGCTGGCATGTTTGGAGCTCATATACATCAGTTCCAAGTCATTCACATTACCCACTCTCCACGGTACACAGCACATGCATTTTTAAAAAAATGGTTAGGGAGGGAAAAGGAACAGAAATATTCATAGTAAGCATTGCTGTGAGAAAATAGGGGATGGGAAGTGTATGACACTATACAGATTTGTATGATCCCATACATTGTTACAACTATCTAACAACACCATTTTAGGATTCTCATGGTATTAGTAAAACATTTCTTTACTCTTGCTGCCTTCCCCTCTTTCCCATTTCTCCTCCTGGAATGTATCTTGCTCCTGGGAGAGACATTGTATGGTCAGTCTTAATCTAAGGAATCAAACTCTCTCTGCACCAGTACGATGTTTTCAGCAAAAGCAGAAATATTTGCTTTTACTCCCTGTTGGCTCCAACTTTTTAACCAATGTTGAGTGTGAAAGGAGGAGTGGTAAGCAGAACAGAGCAATGAAAAAGAACCTAGAGGGTACAGAGAGAGGAAGTTCAAAGAAGGCTCTCTGCAGCCCTTCATTTTCAACCTGTTGCTTCTCCAAACAGTGTGTATCTGTTGGGAGGGAAGAGAACACAAGGTAAAGTTTATGCTTTCCTGTGAAAAGATGACAAGATTGGGTCTTTAGTAAGTGCTGAGTTTCAGTTTACTAATAATGGGTGTGGGTCCGCAAAAATCTCATGTTCATTAATTCTAAGAATTCTAGTAGATTGGTGAGGCATGATTTACCTTCACAAAAAACATCTTGACTCTTCCACCATCAAATCATGTTCATCTATGTGTCTCATAATTCTGTTCTTTCAACCAATTTGCCTGCACAAGTCGGCATAGTATTACAGTGGTTCTCTATGTCAGGAAATATGTCAATAGTTATCAGTGGCTTGTAGTTGCAGTTATAATAAGACACATAACAGATTTTTAGATTACAGATGAAAAGGTTTATTTTCTAAATGTACATATAGCAATTAGTAAACCAAATACATTAGTTTTGTCAAATACTAGTAGTCTACAAAAATAAAAACTGAGAATATACAACTATGTCATTACTTAACATTTCTACTGCAATTGAAAATCCATTATTCTGTCTCTTTAGTCTCTTGCACTAAATGAATTAATTAACAATTTTTTCATTAAATTTTCCATCCTAATGAAGAGTTTGAGCTGCTAACTCTGTTCTATCACAGATGATTCAATCATACACTTGTATGTCTTGTATATTCCACTCTGCACTTGCAGCAGGAGTGCTCTCTGGCTAGGTTCCAGCTGTAAAATAGTACTGGTAAGGAAATGTAGATAAGCATGATCATTGCCATCCCCTACCTTGGCATATTTGATATTCTCTTTACTTTCCCTTGCCTTTTATTTATTTTTTTTTTGCATTAATGAGACTTTCATTTTTCCAAACTGAGCTTTATAGAGCAGCCTATATTGAAACTTGAATCTATGCCTTAAGCTTTTACAGAGAAATATTGTATTGCAAATTTAAGTAGTGGCTGGTGTAAGAATATAGGGTACAGAACAGAAAAAAACATGTGAAAAAGAAGCATATAAAAAAGAAGCAGTTTTCAAGGAAACACTTCAAAATATGAAAATAGTCAGGACTGCTAATGAGGGGAAACAACAGGGGAGACATTTTGTTTTAAGTACCTTAAATATTTAAATAGACTTTTTGTTTTAGAAAAGAGTAAAGTTTCAAATAAATTAATTATGCATGTAGTTATCAGAAGGTTTTGTTTAAAATGGCAATTATGGTGTCCATATAATCCTTCCATAGTGTGCACTATGTGGTTTTTTTTCCTCCTATGTATAAGTTTAATGGCACTTGGCCAGTGGCCACTACTGACTGACTCTTGCTTAATGTGGTCCTTCCCTCCCTTCAGTGCATACCTTGGGTATTCAATTATCCACCTGCATTCCTGATGCTCCACAAAATGACAACCTCTTCATTAGCAGTCCTGACTATTTTCATATTTGGAAAATTGCTTCTTTTTTCTATATTGAGCATGAAAGATTCCACTTTAAAATGGCATCCTCCATACAACACGACCTCAAACCTATAGTGAATATGAAGTCATATTGTATGGAGGACCCATTTTAAAATGCACATTCCATGATAATTCAGGGGCTGGATGGAATCCGTCTGAGGGCTGGATTTGGCCCATGAGAAACCAGTTTTTTTCGGGGACATGCAGTATATTCGTTGCATGCATAGATGGCACTGATAGCTAATAGGTGACATGCCACTAGGCGGTGCTGAAGAACGTAGCATAGTTTTTCAATTTTGTAGAACTGATCTTGTTGTGTGCTGTGAATGGTTTCCTCTGTGCCACTGTTTACATGGACCACTTAATGTACATTAACTCTCTTACAGACTATCTATTAAAGATTTGCTTGGCTTGTATCTGAATATTAATTGATATTTAATTATTTTGAGTTAATTCTGAATTACAATGTAACATCTATTATATACAAATATAAATGATCTCATCATGACCAGTAGTAGTACTACAAAGAATAGCTAATGAATACACAATTACAAGACACTTAAAATGAAATGCTAATACTATTTTATTTATTATTTCAAAATAGATGGAGCAGTTTTTGTATCCCTTTAACTATATCATTTTAGAAGTCAATAAAGCACCATAACCCCCTAGAAAATGATCCACAAGGGGACTTAGGTATTGCAATGCTGAGCATCACAGAACCTAACTTTTAGGTGCCTAGAAAATCACAGGTATAACACTATGATCCAGAAAGCTGGAGTTACGTGCTTTGGATCCATATACAATGAATGGGGACAGAGAGGCTCCTGAGAATGGGATCCATAAATCCAGTATGCTAGGCAGGGAGTCACGCCAACTAACCAATGAGAAATGCAGAGAAGAGAGCATTATCCTAAGCTCCGCCCGCTCTCAGAAATAAGTCCGTAGGTCTGAGTTGCCAGGAGGTGTCTATCTCTGCTCGTAGTCCTGAGCCTGAAACCCATCTCCTGGAGCCAGGTAGCTTAGGTATCTAAGTTGTTTCTTGTGACAATGAGTCAAGCATCTGCCTCACTCCACACAAAACAGCTGATGAAGGTGTCTATCTAAGTTTTATTCCACTGGGTGGTGTCGATAGGTAGGTTTAATTCCCTCCCTCCCCCTTGCCAAAGGGGGAAAGAACAGATTTAAATAGGCGTCTCCCACTGTCTATGTGTGTATGCTAACCAATGAGCTATGAGATATGCCAGTGCAATGTGCCCTCAGTCTCTCCTGTTGAAATTGTTCCACTGTGTATAAGTAGAGTCACCGGGCCAGCAAAAGAATGTCTCTCTATAGTGGTAGTTAGGACACCTCCCTGAGAGTAGGAATCCCTACTATTTAATTATTTAGCCACAGTGGAACAGCTTCAATCACCCGATCCCCTAGTCTCACTATATCCCATAGCTCAGTGCTTAGAGCACTCTCCTGAGATGTATGGGATATCCTGTTCAAATTCTCCTCCTCATCCCAGACAGAGAGGGTAGGAACTGAGCCTTTGTTTCCCACATCAGGATAGACATTATAAAGCAGGTATGTCCACCAGTTATTTTGTGTGGAAAGATGCAGATGTCCCGTCTGGTACTTAACCCTGTTTTCAACCTGGGTCTCTCACATCCCAGGTGAGTTCTCTAACCATTGGACTAAAAGTTATAAAGTGGAGAGAACAATCAGCACCTCTTCCTCCTCCTCCTAATGCCTGGTTTTGAATGGGCCTTGATCCAGTGGGCAACCTTTGAGTATGCCTATTGGATTGGGCCAAACATTCAAGTTAGGATGGCAAACACCTATCTTCCCCAGGATCTCTCTGAGGATTAGGCACACGATAGGCATCTGGATGTCCAGAGTGAAGCTGTAAAATGAATGCCCAGAGGCAGAAAGCGGTGCTGAAGAACATGTAGCATAGTTTTTCAATTTCAATTTCCTAGGGAACCTTTACTGAAAAAAATTTAGGCACCCAGTGATTTTAGGTGCCAACAGCACTCAGGGCAGCCGAGCAGGAATTTTGTGAATTGCAGAGGAGCCTAAAACTGGGATTTAGGTGACTGAGTCTGGGAGTTAGGCACCTGAGTACCTTTGTGGATCTGGGCCTTATACTTTAAGTTATAGTGGTATAAGTGCATCCACGCTAGGAATTGTCCTGATTCAATTAAAATGACACCCTAACCAAACTAGTGAAATTGCTGCAAAAACTGTTCATAGACAAGACCTCAGAGGGTAGGAAATAGAAAAGGTCTGGAAACAAAGCTAAATAAAAACTGGAAGATCTGGTTACATCAGTGGGAAAACTATTGAGGTATTTAAAAAACACACTTAGGTTTCAGGCATCCTTTTACAGAGTAAGACTAAAGTTTTCAAATGCTGATGGCTAACTTTAGGTTCATTAGCCCACATTTAAGTACCTATATGAGTCTGAGGCTCTAATGTGCTCTTTGCCAGACACTTCCTTCCATTAAAGTCAAGGTTCCAATGACTCAGTGAGACTCTGGGTGCTTCACACGTATAAAAATCAGATAATTTAGGATCCAATCTAAAGCCCATTGAATTCAAAGGAAAACTCCTTTCATCTGCAATAGACTGGATCAGACAGACTTTCATTCAGGTGCCCAAATATGGATTCAAATGACAGACTATATACTTCCATTTTGTGATATATATTTTTCTTCAGTTTCCCAGGAGTGAGGTAAAGTTTAGTTCATAAATATTTGTCATGCTAAGAACATAAGAACAAAGGAGTGGAAGAGACCTCCTGGGACATCAAGGGGAGTCCAGTCCCCTGCAAAAGCAGACAATCACATCATATAATCTCTTTTCTAAATGCATTACGCTTTCTTGCCCCCACTACTCCTACTGGAAGGCTGTTCAAGGACCAAATGCTCTATCAGACCCTTTGATCTTTGCTATGTAAGTACAGTGTATTAATATTATTTGCTCTTCTTAAATACAACTGGCTATTGATTATGGAATACTGGAAGTGCTATGTAATGCCTTTGTTTGAAAGTTGCATATTAAATCTAAACACCAGATGTATATATTGTGCTGGTGTATTGTGTGTGTTCAGTGTAGCTTTCTATGTTAGTTGCTAGGTGACAGCACGTTTTCAAAAATGGCTGCTATCCCAATCAAAAATGGAATTTCACATTAGCATATGCCTTTGCTAAACATCCTCTGCTTTTAAGTTAAATTTTACTTTTGTCAAATTCAGTTACATTGAAAGCAAAGTTAAAATAGAAAAATCAAGTGTACCTCAACAGATGTGAAATGTTGCAGAAAGAAATTCTTCAAAAATACTCTGAAAGGAAATTGGAGACTTTCTCTGAGCACCATTCCTTATTCTTTATAGCACACTATACATTACGTTAGTCTGGCCATTTGAAAACAAAAATGAAATACTGATACATTATGGTTTTTTTTAAAAAAAAAAAATCAAGGGCCTGAAAAACTAACATACTGACAATAAAAATAGATCAGCACACATTTTCCAGATCTCAGTTCTCAGCAATTTACCAAAAGTAATGATTTAACAAAGAAACCATAAAATGTCTTTGAATAATTAAGAGAACCATGAACTGTTAAAATTACTCATACTTAAGGTTTTATAGCTATAGGTGCTTTTCAAAGAGAGACACCACAGTTATTAATCAAATTTTCACTTCCAAATACACAAACTGGTTTCTAGGCAATTCTTTTAGGAGAATTAATCTATCAGTTGTTTCTATTATTTTATTTTGAAGCAGTACACAGCATCTGCATGTATGAACTGTATGACATTGTAAGCCTGACATTTGTTATATATGCCACAGAATGTGCTCTTTATTCACCACACTTTTTTAAACAAAAATAACTCCTCACTCTATTACAGATTAATTGTGTACTCTGGGGCCCAGTCATGTAAAGCACTATATGCGCACCTACATTTGACCTGGTAGGTGTGATTCCCAGCTTATGTATGCATACCCACTCTAGCGCTGCTTGAGCTAATACTCAAAATAGCAGTGTAGCTGGGACAGCAAGGGCAGCAGCTCAGGCTAGCTGCCCAAGTACGTACCTGAAAGCGATGGATGTTGGTACATAGATGGCTCAAACTTCAGAATGCTCTACCCCAACTACATTGCTATTTTAGCATGCTAGCTTGAGCAGAGCTAGGATGGGTATGCCTAGGTGAGCTGGATATTACGCTTCTTCACTTAGATAAGTCTGATGGTAATAAATATCTGCAGCATCACCCTCCAGTCAGCAAAAAACATAAATGGATTTTGATCCCGTGGAATTTTATGGATATCATACAATGACCATAGCCAATGAGGCCCAGACCACAGAAGTTTCCATATCATAACAGCATGTTTCCCAGATTGCTCACTGGAATAGTTACCTCTCATACAACTGATAATCCAAAGATCTCACAAATAAAACTCATGTTCCAGGGGCACTGAAGATACTGTTTGCACTTCTGAAATAAATTTTGCTCTGTGTTAGAATGCTAATGGCATAAGTCATTAATCACTCATATAGAACCTCTGCACAGATGGATTATTTGACACTGCTAGATGAGGATCTGGATAAGCACCCTTTCCAGGGGGGAACTGCAGAGTCTTGCAAGGATAAGAAAGCATACTGTCTCCAAAAGGACTAAGGTGTGATCAAAAACATCATTTTAGAAAATCAGCCATTGGTAAAAACTCAGCTACAATGAGTTTCTTTCTTCTCTGTGACAGATGAAACCAAAGGAAAGCTCCGATTCTGGTATCCATTCTGGCTGCTTTCTGTCACTCTAGCAGTACAATGCAACCATAAAGCCTGCTTGTCCAGTCATCTGAGAAGTCCAAAGAGAGGTGAATCTCATGTGGCATAGGGCTGGAGTAGCAGCTCCTGTGCAGATTCTCTCCTGTCCCCGGCCATCTGGGCTGCAAGCTCTTTGCTACACCTGCTAGCAGTTCAGTAAGGAGTCTCATTCAAGACCTTCTTGCACCATAAAATGAGTGCTTGTATTCTGTCTCTGTTCTGATCTTCATATTTAAGCAAGTTTCTCACAGCCTCTTCTAAGTTTAGTCTTTACTGGACAAATCTAGACCCAAAAACTCAGTACCTATCTCAAATGCTGATTGAGGGTGATAGTCTTTCTTTGTCTCTCTTGTACTCACACATACACACACCTGGCTTCAGGGTCTGCTTTAAGCTAGCTTTCACCACCATCACTGAGAGAAAATCACCCATTTGTATAGTGTTTCCTAGTTATGCTCGTTGTATCCACTGACATATTTCCACCCACTCTGTGGTTTTGCATTCTCCTTTCTAACAAAGGGAGTCAGTTAGCCCAAGGGATATATTATGGGATAAAGAGTCATTCATTTTCTAATTGCCTTCTCCTGACCAGAATCCTGAATACAGTGAGTTGGCAGTCTGAGTCCAATTCCCCAGGACAGATATATGGATCACAAAGCTAAAACTACCACAAATCTCATCAGAGAGACTAAAGCAGAATAGCTATAGTAACTGAATTACCCTCTCTCCCCTACACAGGGGTTAGAACTGAGGTAGCTTGGTGGTGGGAAGCTTGTACTACTACTGCATCTTTTAATTATATTAGGGATAAACAGAGCACTGCAGTCTCTAATGCTGTCAATCTGGTGATTTTCTAAAGCATTGAATTGGGGCTTTTTAAATATTATCTTTATGATTAATCTAAGGGCCAGACTAAGCCTGGCTAATGTATGCCTGAATAAATGGGAACAAAGGTGCAAGTGCTGTCAGAGTTTTATGCCCTGTGGTTTCCTTAATATCATGTAGTGTCCCCAGAGGTGCTAGCCCCAGCAAAGAGTGTAGCCTCATTCCCTCCTCCACAATGGTTGAAAGAGCTGGTTAGATGTAGAGGGGATCAGTGTTGTACTTCATCCCTCACATGGCAAGGAGCTACAGGAGGTACTGGGCCTTTCGGATGATGCCACCTACAATTGGTCTCTGACACAGCACTTGTTTGCATCATCCCCATCACAGGACTGGGTCTTGAAGGCCCAATCTGCCCACTACTTTTATTTTTATTTTTATTTTATTTTTTTGCTATTGCTGCTTCTCCCTTAGCTTCTGTACTAGTCTTGAAATCGGGGTGGGGGGTTGTTTGTTTTTGTTTTTTTGTTTTGTTTTGTTTTGGTGTGCAAACTAAAAATTAAATGAAACTCAGGGGGAAAAGAGCAAAAAGAGCTTTTAAAAGTATTGCAGAGACTTTCCATACAGGGAAACAGCACTTTGGATACAATTATTCTCTTTACATTTTCCTTTCCATTCAGTTTAGAATTTATTAGTTTGAAAGTTTTCCTGAAGGCTTGCATTGCTTAATCCATACATCTATTAAACAGTTCAAAGTTTACTGGATGATGAACTATGTATCTTGAAAGTAATTTATCATGTATAGGTTTAAAGATTTCTAGCTTTTTGTTGATGGGTTATAAAATATAAAATGTGCAATGAAAAATTACATCAATGTGACTTTTCAACTATTCTGTCAAAATACTTTATCTCCAAACTATTCGGACCTGCTTTCATTGGTATGCATTAGCCCCTCCTTTCTCTCTCCTCAGTCTCAGAATCTCTTGCTGTGAAAGGGTGAATGTTGCCACATTAGTCACCATCAAAGAAAGGATCAACAGCTTACTATTATAAAGAAAGTAAGTTACATTATGGTGCAAAGTGCTATTTTAGTAACATTAAAAAGAAATTATTTTGAATTGGTTAGGTACAGCATTGGGTCAAAGCCTGAAGCACAAAGCACCATACATCCGTCTACTGCATTTGCCATCTTGTAAGTTTAGTGCTTGTGTCTGATACATATACATTGATTTATTTCTGTTTCCTTCATTATGCATGCCCTCTAAGAAACACTAGTTTCAGCTTTAAAAAAAACTTTTTAACATCACTTAATTTAAACACTGTCCACAAAGTGAACTTTATTAGCATTTCCATTGTGATAACCACAGTATTTGGTACACTGTTATGCATATAATTGAAATTTAGATGTCAGAGGTCCTGTTCTCTATATCTTATGCATTTTGAAATGTCTCTGTCATTTATGTTATGCAAATGAAATATTGGTTCCCTATTACCTATAAAGTCCTATGCCTTTTTTGCGGTGCTAGATGTAATTGAGGAAGCATTACATTTAAGAAATGGGTAGAGAATTAAAAGAAAGGTATAACCAGGTCTAAAAAGCAAATTGCACATCTTCTGTGTGCCCAGTGCAATCAGTTTACATGAAGAGGTCCCAGTGAAGTCAAGGGGAGCTTTCAGTCCTTATCAATTATAGGATTGGGTTCTACCTCCTTTAAGAACTATCACTAAATCTAATTTGTTTCCTTTCTGTATGACACAAAATACAACACTTAAAAATATTAAAGGACAATGGGACACAGAGGCCTATTTGTGGTTCACTACTCTGTGACAGCAACTCTAGTCAGGCCTGACATAGTTACTACATACTAATTCAGTAATATTTGTACAAAATATGCCTTGGGAGGTAAAGCTAATAACCCACTGGTTATTAATATAATTGTAAAATACGTGTTAACATTATGTATGAAGTTATGAACTCCCTCTGGATGATGTTACTAGAACATGTTTGAGGTAAGACAGTCTAGCTTAGGTAAAGGTGATAAACAGGCCTGCCTTGGTCGAAGAATGTGACCTATTAGCTGTAATTTACCTGTTAACTATAACAGTGCACCACAGAAAGTCAAATGAAACTGAATTCTCAAGAGGCCTTTCTGACTTGTAAGACAAAGACATCCTTTTAGGAATGTAAGGAACAAAGAGAGAGACTCCTTTTTTATCCTTCACCTTAAGAAGACAAAGAACAAGGAATTTGATGGGTTCTGACCAGACCAATAAAAAGTTGGAAAGAACACTGTGTGTAAAAGAAACTGTATCTTTCTAGACTGATTTTTAGACTTTTATATGTGTGTTTTCACTTTATTTGCTTGTAACCATATCTATCTTTATCTCTTTTACTTGGTATCACTTAATCCATGCTCTTATGTTAATAAACTTGTTTTACTAAAAGCCAATTCAGTACTGTTTGAAGGGAAGGGTGTATTTATCCCAATTAAATTAATAAGCTGAGATGTACTGACTTTTTAACAGAGCAGCGAAATTAATATCATCGGTGAATAGACAGTTGTAGGCAAAGCTAGGCAAGACTAGGGCTGGGAGAGCCTTGAGAAGTCAGCCAGTGAGAAAGAGAGATTGGTGTGGCTGGGAGCTGACGCACTGTTTAATCGCTAGCAAAACTCCCTCTTGCTGAAGCAGAGAGGTAACACAGTGGCTGACAGCTCCAGGTATCCCCCAGCAGTGTGCTGGGGGGATATATATGCTATAAGTCTTAGTTCTCCTCTCAGATATATATGCGCGCACACACAACTCCAACTGACTTTACTGGGAACTCTGAGTGCTCAAAATATTTGAATAACAGGCTACTTATTCAGATGCCTAAATAGGGATTCGGGAATCCAAGTGTGTAGAAATTTTGTCCTCCACTTATTCACATCCACTGTTAAATAAGCTTAGTGGCACTAGATATTTGTAGTCTCCCTACTTTGGGGTACTTAATATGGATCCTGTGGGGAGCCACAATTTAAAGAAAGAAGAAGTTTCTGTGTAAGAGAGAAACTGCTATATCAAAATAAAATCTCTACTGTGACACAAAGGAATACCCTTTGAAAGTGAAAAAAATCTTTTTCTGAAAGAAGTTGGTTTCTATCTTTCTCTTGAGCCTATGATGGCTAAATCAAGCTGCATGGGAAGACAGGAAGATAGTGTCTATTTTTTTAAAAAAAAATTTTGGTCATCTAACTGATGTTCTGTTTGCTTTATTAACCTCCTTTTCTCCTTGTTTCTTTCCTTCAGTAAAGTTTGTACCACACTGATTTGCACTAGGACAATTTTTTTATATACCATGTCATGCTCATTATTTCCTTAGAACACTGTGTAAGCTATATTGCATAGTACAAATTGTACTCAGAGGTAAGATTGTACAAGGCCAACGGCACTACAAACACACCATTAATCCAATGTTTGGATAAGATTTATACGCTTCCAAGTTCCCAGAACCCTTGTAGTCATAAACTAGCACCACATAGTGAAAATCAGGGAACATAGCAATAAAAAATATGAGTATTATAAAAGTCAAATTTAAATTTTACAGACTCAAGTTTTACAGAGTTTAAAAGGAATTATATACTAATAATTACCAATAATTATTATGTTAAAACAGCATATGGTAATACATATTTATATTAAAATATTGATATTTATTTACTTAGCTACAGCTCCAAATTAAAAGTAGCAAGTGTATAATACAAATATATTCAAATCTGTTTTTGCATATATTTGATTTTCTTTCTTTTTCCTTCATCATTTATATGTTGCTTGTCTTCTTAGGGTGTAACACTGTAGTTGG
Source organism: Dermatemys mawii (assembly GCA_007922305.1). Taxonomy (NCBI): domain Eukaryota; kingdom Metazoa; phylum Chordata; order Testudines; family Dermatemydidae; genus Dermatemys; species Dermatemys mawii. Next base: position 42,601,706 of record ML677364.1, on the reverse strand, counting down.
ATACATTAGTGTAGAACTCTGTGCTTATGCAGATCTATACCACAAGGTATTTGTGACTGTTCTGTCCATTACATGATGGGCCTTGAATTTTAAAGTCTTTCAGGTGGGGATTGCTTGCCCCTTTAGATTGCTCAGGACCTGGTGAAATGCAACTCAAATCTTCAACTGGGTCTTTGGGAGCAATCATAGTATAAATGATAATATGTATTGGATGTAAAAGTCCAGTGCCATTGTAAATAGGCCTACTTACCTGAGTAGGAGAATTACTGAACATAGTGAAGAATCAGACTCCGAGTGCAGAATTTGGCCCACTTTATACATGTAGGCAAGCTAAAGAAAAACACATGTATCAAATTCCTCACCAAGCATTCTCCACTCACTACTATTTAAGTACAAAACAATTCCATCGATAAAATATCAGTGATAAATGAGTCACTTTAATGTGTGTATTTATACATTTTAGCCTAATTTCATTCATTAAAACAAAATAATTAGGATATTTAATCTCGTTAAAATTATGATGCTGCTAAGCAACACTTTTTTGTGGAAGGGTGCAGAAATCTGGGCTTGCTTCTTTTTTTCCTGTTTTTTTTAAATAGAGGAGGCTGTATTTTCTTCAGAAATAATTAACTATAGATTCTCTCTCAGATCATTTCATCACCCAGAGAAATATAGCTGCTTAATAATAAGTCTGGGTACAGGCATGTCTTAAATTGTTAGCATTTAGAATCTAGCATATGATACAACATATGAGAAGAATGAACTAATGACCTATTTCTGTTTTCACTTTGCCATTTAGAGCTCCCACACAGGTTTCTGTAGTGTGCGGTCAGCATCACACTCTCCAAATGGATAATCATCAAAGAGATCTATGATTAATACCTTGTCGGAAAGTGTGCCAAGATCCTCATCTGAAAGATGTACTGATTTGGGTCCTTGAAGACATTAGGAGTTTTGTTTCTGATTTCAGTAGGAGACAGAACAAATCATGAATATTTTTACCACATTTAATCAAATGTCCCTATTTCCTACGTCAGACATAGTGTGAATGTTCTTCAGGGTTTGACTTTGTTACATAAAACTTGAATTATTTAGAATTTCTCTAATGGACCCTGTTTTGGTGGCATCTGAGGTTTGTAGGACTGCTGCTGCTAATCATTCTGAGATACAAAGGAGAAAGTTACTGTCTTATCCCTGTGAGTCACCAATAAATCCTGATCATGAACCAATGCCAGAGGTTTAGGGTGTTAGAAGTTTTGGAAAACTTACCACAGAATTCCTGCATTTTAGTGCTCGTTCTTCTTTGGCTTTCCTTAAAATTCTTCCAGTGCCTAAGGACACTGGCTTCCGGAGATCTCAGATCATGTAGTCTTGCACTCTTAACTTTAGCAGCTCATTCATGTCCTTACAGATTGCTCCAAGAGCTCCAATAATCACTGCAATATTTATTATTATTATTAAAGCTCTACTTCACTTGTGATATTGAAGAAATTGTGGAGTCCACAATATTAGGCTTCTGCTGCAATTTTGACAGCACAAGCCCCACAGTGCACGAGGCTGATAGTGGGAGCCCTGGTGATCCCAGGGCAGAGAGTGAGACACTCACCTGTCAGCTTCAGGTGGCCTCTGTCAGCCCCAGGTCCCTGTGCTCAGCCCTGGGATTCTGGCAGCAGAAGCCGGCACTCTCATCCACACGCAGCCAACAGCGGAAAATCATGGAAAAGTAATAATGGACTTTATTACCACAAATCATAAGCCTCCATTATTACTTTTTCACAATTGGCCATGGCTTATCTTCAACTCAGTTGCAATTTTTTGATAATCATCCCACAATTCAAATAGGGCCTTAATAATTATTAATATTACATGTTGCTACTGAATGATCTTTGATGCATTTTCATATGATTCTCCAGGAGATTCCATTCTGACAATTATTATATGAATAGCTACTTACTACTTCTGGAACCAATTTTTAGTTGGTTAAAATGAAAAACAATAATATTAAAAGTGGTTGGATTCTTCACTACGAACAAATTATCCAATGATTTCAGCCCTGTACTCACCTAGTGACTGTTTGCAAACAGATACTGATATCTGTAAAAGAATTAACTATTTGTAACTATTTGCAAGTGTTTGTAAGTATAAGTAACTATTTGTAATTATTGTAACTATTTGTAATTATTTGTTACTATTGTAACTATTTGTAAGTATTTGTAAGTATAAGTAATTATTTGTAACTATTTGTAACTATTGTAACTATTTGTAAGTATTAACTATTTGTAAACATTTACTGAACAGTCTGGGTGCAACACTGTACAGTTTATGATATGATTAGTAGTGATTAGATTAGAACATGAACATTATGGCTAGTGGTGCATATTAAACATAAGCGACTATCTTATACATTACTAAAAAGGGATCTTTTCTTTATACAGCAATATCATCATATGACAAAGGTTTATTGCCCTCGTGTTGCTGAACAGTGCACTAATACAAATGCTAACCCACTGATGTATGATATGAAGGTCTTATTCTTCTGCCCTTCAATTAAACCTGCGATCCTGGTTCCAGCTTATAACTATGAGCTTGAGATATTGCTAATTTCAAAGTCCGTAATTTTTTTGTTGCATAGATAAAATTCAAAAACCTTTTATTTGAATCCTGTTGTGGAAATCTCTTTGCTGCCTAATTGTCTTGCATATATATAGGGCTGAATTTCAGATACCTAGGACTGAATTTATAGTTAGAAACTGAGGCTAGAAGTTCAAAGTTTGATAGGCTAAACCTCTTCACCTCTCATTCTATAAAGAATGAATGTAATACTCTCAGCTTTCTGCATTCAAACATATTGCTGCCACCTGCCCAGTACCATTTATAGATTAAGGCCTCAGTGGAGCTATGCTGATCTACATCACCCTATGGCTAAAGGACAAGGTGTTTTCTTCTGATAGCTGATAAAGAGAATCATTCTCCTGTTTTCTTTATAATTTATAATAATCCTCTCTAGGTTGGCTTTCCCCTTTATGGAAAAGTTCCATAGAATTTATATTAAAAGAATAGTAGGGATATATACCTCCAAGCAATTCTATGGGATGAGTTAAAGAAATCTAGTGAAAAGTTAACATTTCCATTAAATTCTGTTGGAGTTTTCTGTACTGCCAGAAGCTGTTTTCAGTGAGTCCCAAAGACCAACATTTCTAACAAAGTCTAGCCTTAGTCATTGGTTATGTTACAAACTCATTTCTGATTGTCCTAGGTCATATGAATTGTTCTATGTAATATAAACATTGGGAGGACTCAAGGGCCCAAAAGAGTATCTAGTCAAAGAAACTTGGGAGGTTTCATTTGCATAGATTTCCCCAATCCACGTGTGCTGAAAGGGAAATGCAGCCTCAGTAACATTGTATATCTAGATTTGGTATCTCAGATGAGCATTCCATGAAGTAGGTGGCAAGGAGCATGAAGACATGCTCATTTCCTCCCATCTTCCAAACTTCATAGAAAAGCCAGTGAAAAAAATATTGAGGCCTGAAGCTGTACTAAATCTTCAGCATTTATTTTGGACAACTCCCTTATGGGAAAGGATATAAAAAAAGATACCCAATGGTAACATTGAGTCACAGTCTAGTTGTTGGTCTGCTCCTTGTCCTCAGGACTTATGGCAAAGCTACAACTGAGTGCATAACAAACAGGTTTTTAATACATTTTTAAATGCACCTATATGACTTGTCTTTCAATTCAAAGAGCTCTTGTTATTCTCATTCTTTGAGCTATTTTTTGTTTCATGTATATACTTAATATGCATGCAAATAAAGATTGTTTGAAAGGACCTTTGCATTTTGACTAAGTGTGAAATTTTGCTACTCTGCCTGAAAACAGAGGTGACTATAAAATCTGTCGTCTGGGGAAAATTGTGAATTTGCTTCCTTTTTCCATTTTCAAAGCAAACACCAACTTTACTTTTCCAAAAAGAAATTTGTGGAGGAAACAAATCTTTTGATGAATCTACAAAAATAAATCTTTTCAATAATGATGAGGGTGAGGAAAGAAATTTCTGTATAATGTAGATTATACAGAAAGAATGAAAAGGGTAGCAGATATAGCCAATAAAAGTCAAAAATCTCTAAAAGAGTTTATGGCATAGCACACCAAGCAAACATTTGTACTATATCAAAATAATAATAATTCCAAGACCCTTTTTACTTTATAGTAGCATATGAATTTGCTTTTCTGGTTTAATATGAAAGAGAATCAGACATAAAACAAAGAAACTATGGCTTTGTATGAAAGGAAACCCAAAGAGAACTAAAGAAGTGTAGAAGTGGACTAAAAAGTGCACAGTTACAATTAATCTTAACACTGAACTTGAATGAGAGCACATAGACATTATTTTCCCCCCATGAGCAGAATGTTTGTCAGGTAAGAGTGACTAATACTGCCACTGTATACATATTAATAAACACAGGGCTTTGAGGTGCTCAGCTGCCCAGTAGACTCCACAGCACTGAGTTAGGCACCTCGTCTTCCAATACAATGCATGGCAGAGTTAGGCACCTAAGAAAGGGATCTACAAATGCCAGCACAATAAGCAGGGATCCACCTATACCAACTAGCTAGGATCCAGTATAGAGAGTCAACCTGTTATCCAGTATTGCGTCCCTCATGAAGGTGTGATATATTTATTGCTGAGTCATTCTGAAATAGGGACGAAGACAGATAGACCCTTCAGGGATACCCTATGAACAATCAAGCTTCTGAAGGATGTTTAGGTTGGGGTTTATGTTCTGCAAAAATCATGAAACTGAATAAGTTAAGATTTTTATGTAGTGTGTGTGTACTCTGTTCTATTTCCAAGCAGGGTAGAAAACCATGCTTGCTAATACCAGGATTTTGTTCAAGAATGTCTCAAACTGAGACCTTCTCCTCCCATGTATTCTTGCCATGTCTCATAAGGGCAGTTTCTACTAAGGTATTTCACAGGAGCTGGAATATTCAATATTCCAAAACAAATACAGAACAAAATTCTGAGTTCACTAATTCTGGTTTTATTCAGTTCCTACTCAAGCAAGTTGCCTCTAATGTTGATGGGAGTTTGCCAAGTAAGGACTGAATAAAGTTTGAATAACATCCTTAGGATCAGGTCCAAAGCTTTCGTTATAAACAATGGATACTTAATCCAGAGTTAGATAATTAAAATGTAGGTCAAGGAGTAATGTTGCATCATCTCTGCAAATATTAGGGCAGTAACATCTATTAAGATTTTGAGAGTGGCCAAGAGATGCAATGTCCCCTGTGCACTCTTGTCCATCCCAACCTAGTGTTTTCATGGATCTCACTCACTTTGCTTATATATTTTCTATGTAAAATATTCCTTGTTCTTTCCTTCAGATATCACCCCAGACATCTCATTTGCCTCCTCAACCACTTTGTCCATTCCAACAGATGTGCACAGCATTATTAAATGGGAAGACATGATATTAACGAGGTTGTGGATTTCTGACAGCTGATTGGTTCTGATGGATCAGACAGTAATGGATAATGATAGTTGCTGACATGGGGATGGCTAAATTGGGGCATATAAAGGGGAGATTTCAAAGACAGAAACAGCACTTAATCACCTATCTCCTTTTGACTTTCAATGGAAGTTAGGTCCTAACTGTCATCTGAGCCTTTGAAAATCTCCCCTGCGATCTTTAGACCATTCCACTAATAATCCCTGAACAAAGCAAATCATCAGAGCTAAACTCAGGGACAGATTTATCTGACAAATTATGTTCTGAAATACCTAAAAAGAAACACATCAGCATATTCTACCCCTAACAGAATCAATGTGGCCCAGAAGAGCATTCCATTCAGATTTAGAAGGTACCAGATGCCACTCAGCACTGCTGCTATACCGCCAGAAATGAAAAACACCCTAGTAATACTTACTGAGAATGTGGGAATCTAATTTCACTGTAGATTCCCTAACAGAAAAGATACACTTCAAACTATATATTGAACACATAGCAAGCTTTATTAAAATATCAAATCAGATGTGTTAACTCACATAGATATATGTAGAGGTCTATGGATCTGACAGTATCTGATAAAAGGCCAAACCTTATAGAAATGTCCAGGCAGTAAACACATCCCTTCAAACAAAAATAGGACTATCTCCCAAGTTAGTTGCTTTAATCTAGACACACAGGGAACATGCCCTTCCCATACCAAAAAGATTGGACTTTACATCAGATGAGACAGGAGCTCGTTGAGATGAAACACTCTCTGCAGCTGCTGCCAATAATCCCTGAAGACAACACATACACAGTTATAATGATGTAAGGCCTATGGCCAATACCTCCAGAGCAGAAAGGGTTCTCTATTCCTTGTATTGGGGAAGGGGAAAAAGTACTGCCATGGAGTGCTCCATTTGTACAGTCAAGCTACACAGTTTCTCTAGTGGCACTTGAAAATCATTCTAACTATACATGGATTTGGATTTGAGGGATTCATGAGCTCCCAGAGAAACTACTTGGGGGAAGAGTTATCACTGTGTAGCTAAGAGCTCGTTTCCAAGCTGTCAGGATGGTGGTCAAAGGTACTATGTCCTCTTGGCTCCTTTCCTGTGAGGATTTTGCAATAAGAGATGGGACTGTAGGCTTGGCTGCAACATGAGACTTGAGAGGACTTCTGCAAGGCCCTGCCAACCCAGCACCTTAATAAGCTGAATCACTAAACTAGGATAGGTGGTGGCATCTCCCGGCAGAACCAGGTAAGCAGGTCCTTGGGACTGAACATAGATTTATAAAGAGGCCCTTGATCTGCTGCTATTTGCTGATCCAGATCATGATCTGGGTTTTGTGGATGGGTGAGGTGGTGCACACAAAGAACTGTTAGATATTTTACATATGTTACATACATTTGCCCTGCCTGGTGGGAAGGGAGTTAGATGGACTACTGCCAGATTTGCAGGAAGCTAGGGCTATTTTTACTCTTTATTCACATATATATATTCTGTTGCTATGTTTTCCCAAGCATGACTGTTGTTCTCTGTCCCCTAAAATAAGTTTCCTTGTTTGTATCCAGTCTTGAAGTGCTAGTGATTGGGGAAATTGTCTGTTAAAGGCATTCAGAGAGGGTGCATTTAGTTTTCTCAGGTTTTTGGGTGGAGGCTTGAGCTGATGTAAATATTTTTTGAGAAGTACCCTTTGTATCATTGTGTTGAATGGTTTTGGTGGCTGCCAGCAAGTTTATCTCCGAGGTGAGCAATGTTAGACTTTGGTGATGGTTGTGCTAGCTACCTTTCATTAAGCCTAAATGAGGGAGCAACTAAAGACCCATTTGTTTAGTGAGAGATGACACAACAGAAGCCACTGCCCAGAGTATAGACCAGTGCAGAGTTATGTGGCATGAGGGGTTTCCCTGGAGACTGAATGCAAACACCAGGGCTCAGGTATTAATTTGTCTACAGCTACATTTATGTGTACGTTAGCAGAAAGGAACTAGGAAGTAAGCAGACAGCTAGTGAGAAACATTTGTAACTTGGCTCTGGGAGGAAGTCAAGAGAGAGTTTCTTTTGGACAGAGGGCTGCCTGGAAAGACAGATTTAGAAATAAGGAGTAAGGAAACTGCTCCTGTTTTTCATTTCTGTTATGTCCTATATATGATTTTGAATCATTATTACAAATAAACAGGATTGCACCAGAAAAAAATACCTGATTGTATAATCACTTTCTCCTCCTTACAGAAACAATTTCTAAGATCCCAAATATTGGGGAGCCACTAGACTCCTCCGGAAACAATATACTGAACCCAGCCTTTCCTGCTGTCATTCCAGAGGGGTTACAATGATATGAGATCTATATTGTCCCACAATTTAAAAAAATGCATTTTTCAAAGCCTTAATGCCTCAGTCCATGGCTATTCCCCAGAGATGTGTCTCTCCATAGTGTGCTGTAGAATAATAACAGAAATAAGCCATTTCTAGTTTCTGAACTACCACATTCTAAAACAGTAGAATTCACATGATAACCCTAAAGCAGTGGTAGGCAACCTGAGACCCAAACTGCTTCTCTCAGCTCCCATTGGCTGGGAGTGGCAAACTGCAGACACTGGGAGCTGCAGGCGGCCATAGAAATGTAAACAAACTGTCTGGCAGCCTGCCAGCAGATTACCCTGACGGGTCGCATGAAGCCCCTGGGGTGCAGGTTGCGCACCACTGTTGTAGACACTGTGTTGTGTAATTTGAATGAATTGGCCTCCAGGAGATGTCCCATAGTGCTGCACTGTGACCGCTCTTGAGAAAACTTTCAACTCCACTGCATGTCTGCCAGCTACACAGGAAACAGCCACTCCCCTGTTAAAGGCCCAGGAACTTCTGAATTTTCATTTCCTGATTGAGCAATGTGGAGAGCTTGCCGGTACAGCTAATCATGGAGACTCAAAGCCGCAAACGTGCTTTAGCATGGAGCACACAGGAGGTGCTGGATCTTTTTGCTGTGTGGGCAGTTCCAATCTAGCAGAAGAAATGCAGACATCTATGCCAAGATCGCATGGGAGATTGGGGGAGAAGGGCAACACAAGGGACATGCAGCAGTGCCATGTGAAAATAAAGGAGCTTTGGAGAGTGTACCAGAAGACAAAGGAGGCAAACAGTCACTCTGGTTCTGCCCCACAGACATGCCACTTTTATGAGGAGCTCAATGAGATTCTTAGCAGTAACCCCACTAGTACCCCAAACCTCTCTGTGGATACTTCCCAGGAGTCCCGGGCAACCTCCAGCAACAATGAGGAGGACACTGTTGATGAGGAAGAGGAGTAGAATGCGAGGCAGGCAAGCAGAGGATCCATTCTCCCTGACAGCCAAGAACTGTATTTAACCCTGGAGCCCATCCTTTCCCAGGACCAGTTGGTGGAGGAGTGCGATGCAGGGGAAGGCACCTCTGGTGAGTACACATTTCCAGTCAAACTGTAGGGTTCATATGCTATTATTTGTTATGTTTAATCTGACCGAAAAAGTAGGTGTAGTGGGTATCAGTAGTCACTCCATCTATGCAGAAGGTGCTCTCTGAAAAAGACTGTTTATGTGCATGGGGATGGCCCTGTAATCCTCCATGGAGATCTCTTGGAAGCTTTCAAGGAGGTACTCTGCAACCCTTTGAAGAAGGTTTCTAGAGTGCAGTGGGTCAATGCAAGCCCTGCAACTATGAATTTGCTCTGCTGACACAGTGAGCATAGTGTGGACACGCAAGATCAACTTGCTTAAATCGGAGGCTTGATGTTGACTTACATGAAGTTGACTTAACTTTGTAGTGTAGACATGGCCTGAGAGACTTTCCAAATATTCCAGAAGAGACATGGGCTGAGTCCATTCAGTATATCGACATCCAGCTCTTTCTCCATTACATCAAACCTGACCAGAAGAGTGTAACAAAAAAATGCAGTGTCTGTAATGCATTTGGGCTTGAAGCGACTACTACTTAATCCAGAAGATTTAGATTGTGGTAAAGGCCTGGGCGAATCAGTCAAAAGAGCTGGTGAAACTTATGCAAATACCTTTGGGTAAGGGTCTAAGAGGTTTGATGGACATTTTATTTATGTTTGAGTAGTTTTTACATTGTACTTTTTACTGTGTATTTTAATTTATGGGATGGATATTCAAACCTAAAGAGGTTGTATACATCTAAAAAATAAATATGTCAAACATTACTGACTTGGTAAAATCCCTTTGGATTCTTACCCATTGAATTACTACTCAGAAAACATTTTCATGAGCTACACAATGCAGGCATCTCCTTCCCTGGGGATCTCTTCTTCACTCTTTATTCTCCTTCTCAAATCATTTCCTCATCTTCCATATCCATCAGCTATAAATATTTTTTGGAAGTGAAGTGCAGTTAGTACACACAAATAAAAATACAAACATGCTGTCCCTTGGATGATCGGTATCATTCTCTCAGTAATGTAAGTAGAGAAGTCGCATCATCAGCAGACAAAATGTTTTCTCAGTAACTGAGCAAGCCCTCTTTGCGGCCTTTTTACGCAAAACTCCCCTAATTCTGTGGGTTATCTGTTGCGTGAAAAGGTGAACCAGGAAAGAGGTATCTGCAGTCTCAGAAAACAAGCAGGCATAACATCCTCCTATTTGGAATCATTTAATCATTTTTTCATAGATCAAACTAGAAGCTTTCCATTCCTTTGAAGTGCATGGAAACCATATCATATCTGAACCTGTCAATCTAGCAGAAACAGGGGACAAATCTTAAAGCACAGCAAAACTCACCATTTAAAGCACAGCAAAATACTACAGTATCCATCAAAAGTTACTTTTAATTTATTCAGTTGAATTCCATGGTTAATAAAAACCAAATTATATTTTAATATCCTACATCTTTGAGATGTGCCTAGAGCCTCAGCAGAGAAACTCGCCTGGTAATATAAAGTTCATGGTTTATTCAACCACAGCAGCTTTTAAACCCTAGGTTGTCATTTATTTTGCAGCTCTAGAAAAAGATTTATAATCTGATTTCACATACAGCATGTAGTTATCCCTCATATCTATAGCAAACTGACAATTTATTAGATATAAACAAGAAGGGGGAAATGTCATGGTTGTAAAGAAACAAGCTGTAAATAAATGGATTTTTTAAATTATTATTTCATTTTACAACTGTTTTCACAACATTCTTTAGTTAAAATAATAAAAACCTTCCTAATTTATTTGTCCCCAATTACAAAGTCTCTCTGACAAACAAAGACAGGTAAGTGTGGTCATGAGGGCCCAGGTCATCCCCTTGCCTCGAGGATATCAGGAAAGTATTGCTCTGATCATTGGGTTCAGATGGTAGCAGTTGCCCTACCATGGAATAGGCCATCGAGCCTACTCTAAAACTTGCAAATTCCCATAGACTGGTGGCAAGCTAAAATCTTCTGCACAGAAGACCTGTGCCTCTGTGCTAGCTCTGGTCACTAGCCGTTGCATGTTCCCTGGTAGTGCTGGTATATTGGAGTTGTACTTCTAGGGACTAACCCTCTCTGTAGCTACCCCCAGAATTCCCCCTGGCTGGATCCTGCCCACCACAGGACCACCTGTATACTCTACTTGCACCCACTGCTAGGTTTCCTTCCTCTGAAATCGAACCCTACGCAGGGATAGAGGGGCAGAGCTAAATGAACAGGGCTGAGTCCTCTGGCACTTAATGAGTCAGGTCACCCTGCTAGAGAGAGAAATAGAGAATCTTATACTCCCTGATTCAGGAAAGTATACCTTTCCAGACGTGTTTAAGTGCTTTCTGGAGTCAGGGCCATGGACCATTACAGGGGGACACAAGGTGTGTTCTCTCTGAAAAACAGCTATTTACTGTGTGGGGAGTTTTTCTGTTTCCTCTGAATATGGGATCATAATCTTCTACTGTGTTAATTCCTGAAATAAACAGAAATTACTCAAATTCTGCAGCAAGAGAATGGGATCCTTGGATAACAAAATGGTCATTGGGTGTGCATGGTAAATTAACAGAGCAAAGCATCAATGTGGATTTTTCTTCTTCACAACAGTTTTACAAAATGCAAAAATCTAACTGAAAACTCACACAAAAACATCTTACAAGAAAACATTGATTAGTGATGAATTTTGTCATAGACATGTATCTAGAAGCTTTTCTGAAAAGAAGGCAAGGGAGAGAGAATTAACAGACTTTTATTCTGATTATTTTAATGTAAGATGTAATTGAATTTGACTAAAACTAAGAAGCAACTTTTATTTAACTGAAGTACAAGTTGCGTATCATACCCTAGCATGTTTTCTGAGTCAAATTCACACCAGATACATATCCAGGCCCATTGTACAGTGAGCTCCGTTTAGGTCAGTGTGAGGCAGATTACTGAAAAATTGGGACGCTGGCACTCCTTACACATCCTGAAATCCCACTGAAATATCTGGGAGCTTTGGGTCTGCAAGGACTGCAAACTTGGGTGTGTAAGACTTTTAAAGAAGAAATCTGTATTTTCCACCAGATCTTTCAAAGGTTTAGATTATAGGGCATATAAACCTTTAAGACAGAACTTAATAAACATACGTACTCAAAGAGGGTAAAATGTCAGGAAAGTTGTCATATCAAACTTAACTTCTGAAAAGGCTGTTGAGGGTGTCAACCCTTCACAAAGTGTTCTTCGCTGGTAAAAAAAAAAAAAGAAAAGAAAAGAAAAGTTACTGTAAAAAGGACACAACAGAAATCCTGACAATAGCTGACACGTTTACTTAGTGATTCAGTAGCATATCAAGTACTGTATATTGGACAAAAGTACTGTTATTCTAATATAGAAGGTTTATAAAATGTGTTTTTCATGTGCACTACCAATTATAATAGAACTTGATTCCACTGAATTACTAATCACTCACTCTGAGACAATGGCAAACCCTCCATTAAATTCAGTGGCATCCCCCTGCAGCCAGCAGAAAGTCAATATGGCTACACTATAAGGTGGAGTGTGATTTCCAGTTCACATACTCATACTCCTGCTAGCTCTCATCTGCTAGCATGTTAAAAATAGTACTATAGCTATGATACCACAGGCTGCAGCAGCATAGGCTAGCTTCCCTGTCAGGACTCACTTTTGTCACAATCAGTGCAGCCATATTCAGTCCATGGCAAGATAAGGCCTGTGTGACTCCACCTGCTCTGGTCTGAATAATACCTGGTTCTCCAGGCAAAGATGGATAAATATAATGCACTGCTGCAGAGCCTTCTAGTCCTCTGTGCTTTCCCCAGGCTTTTCACAGTCAATTACATTTATTTAGTTGGTTTTGTATATTGGATAACTCTTTTAGGGCCCAGTTCTTCATTGCTTTACCCCGGTATAACTCCATTGATTTCAATGGAATTGCTACTGACTTATAAGTGAGATCAGAATCAAGGCTCCCAAACTCAAACTTTCTAAACACTGAAGGGTTGTTTTTTGTTTTTGTTTTTTATCAGTAGAATCTTTAAAACTAACGGTGCTCTCAACATGCTTTCATGTTAAAGCATGAAGAGGCAAGTGTGTCCTCACTACTATGTAACAGAGAGGTAGGTTAGTCAGCCAATTTTTTATCCACTGCAGAACTATGAAAAGGATTTAAATCTTCTTATGCTGTACAATAAGATATAGACTTTTCCTTACTGCTTGGAGGATTTTTTTAAAAAAGACAGCTTAAATAAAGAAAGATAAGGATTACAAAAACTTCACACATATTAGCACAAAATGTTTTAACCTAATCTGACAATTTAAGACAATCTCAATTTAAATTACCTCTCAGTAAATTATGAATAATGTGAAGACTTCCAAATAGATTTCTAAACAGTTGACATGCTTGCTAATTTGCTGTAAAATCAATGAAATAAATCATGTAAAAACATAGATTGTTCCAACACAAAATGTAATTTGTTGCCTTTTAGGGAAATTTACATGATTATCTTTTGCAATTATTCTATTTTGTGCTGTGATCCTTGTAGTTAAGCAGCATCTTAAAAAAAAGGAAGTCATCTTTAAAAGTCATCTTAAATCATCTTTAAAAAAAGAAAGAAGGAAGATCCAGAGAACTACAGGCCAGTCATCCTCACCTCAGTTCCTGGAAAAATCATGGAGCAGGTCCTCAAGGAATCAATTCTGAAGCACTTAGAGGAGAGGAAAGTGACCAGGAACAGTCAGCATGGATTCACCAAGGACAATTCATGCCTGACTAACCTAATTGCCTCTACGATGAGATAGCTGGCTCTGTAAATGAGGGGAAAGCAGTGGATGTGTTATTCCTTGACTTTAGCAAAACTTCTGATATGGTCTCCCACAGTATTCTTTCCAGTAAGTTAAAGATGTATGGGCTGGATGAATGGACCAAAAGGTGGATAGAAAGCTGGCTGGATCGTGGGGATCAATGGGCAGTGATCAATGGCTCCATGTCTAGTTGGCACCTGGTATCAAGCGGAGTGCCCCAAGGGTCAGTCCTGAGACCGGTTTTGTTCAATATCTTTATCAATGATCTGGAGGATGACAGATGACTGCACCATCAGGAAGTTTTCAGACGAAACTAAACTGGGAGGAGTGGTAGATATGCTGAAGGGTAGAGATAGGATACAGAGGGACCTAGAAAAATTAGAGGATTGGGCCAAAAGAAATTTGATGAAGTTCAACAAGGACAAGTGCAGAGTCCTGCACTTAGGATGGAAGAATCCCATGCACTGCTACAGACTAGGGACCGAATAGACAGGCAGCAGTTCTGCAGAAAAGGACCTAGGGGTTACAGTGGACAAGAATCTGGACATGAGTCAACAGTGTGTCCTTGTTGCCAAGAAGGCTAATGGCATTTGGAGCTATATAAGTAGGGGCATTTCCAGCAGATTGAGGGACGTGATCATTCCCCTATATTCAACACTGGTGAGGCCTTATTTGGAGTACTGAGTCCAGTTTTGGGGCCCACACTACAAGAAAGATGTGAAAAAATTGGAAATAGTCCAGAGGAGGGCAACACAAATGATTAGGGGGCTAGAGCACATGACTTATGAGGAAAGGCTGAGGGAATTGAGATTGTTTAGTTTACAGAAGAGAAGACTGAGGGGAGATTTGATAGCTGCTTTCAACTACCTGAAAGGGTGTTCCAAAGAGGATGGTTCTAGACTGTTCTCAGAGATACCAGATGACAGAACAAGGAGTAATGGTCTTGAGTTGCAGTGGGGGAGGTTTAGGTTGGATATTAGGAAAAATGTTTTCACTAGGAGGGTGGTAAAGCACTGGAATGGGTTACCTAGGGAGGTGGTGGAATCTCCTTCCTTAGAGGTTTTTAAGGTCAACCTTGACAAAGCCCTGTCTGGGATGATTTAGTTGGGGATTGGTCCTGCTTTGAGCAGAGGGTTGGACTAGATGACCTCCTTCCAATCCTGATATTCTATGATTCTATGATCTGATCAGGTTCGAGCAACAACTGGGTGCTCAGAAATGTAGTCCCTAACTGTATCCAACCAGCATCTCCATCTAGCCCAGTATCCTGTGTCTGACAATGACCAGTAGTAGATGTTTGAGGTAAAGATATAGGAACCTTATAGTAGTCAGTTATGGGATAATTTGCCCCCAGGGAAAGCTTCTTTTTAACCACATTAATTAGAAGTCGCTTTATACCTAGAATCATGAAGGTTTATAACTCTTCCAAAACACTGATTTTTTTAAAAAAATATACCATTATAACTGTGGATATTCTTGTTATCTGTATAAATGTCAAATCCTTTTTCTTAAATTCTACTAAGCCCTCGGCCTCAGTGATATCTTGTGCCAATGGGTTCCATGACAAAAAGTATTTCCTCTTATCAGATTTGAATTTGCTACCTTTCCATTTATTTGTATCTCCCTTTGTTCTTGTATGATGAGAAAGAGTGAATAAAAGTACCTGATATACCTTGTATATCATATCCTCTCTTAGTCATAGCCTTTCTAAGTTAAGCAATTTGAGTCTTTTCAGTTTTTTTTCATAAGAGATTTTTTTTACCATGCCCCTAGTCATTCCAATCACCTGTCTATAATTCTTCTATGACCTTTGTGAGATGAGTTTCATTAAAGGACAACATATAAGAGTACACTTAGCCTTTGTCTGCTAAGAGAGGAAGAGAACTATCTCTTTTGACCTTGGTTGGTGCAGTGAGAGCTCCCACTCCAATTTCAATCTATTTTAGCCATTGCAGTCACCATAACTGAACATATGGTATTCCAGATGAGGTTATACCTTTGATTGATACAATGCTATTATAATATTCCATGTATAATTCTTCTTCACCCATTTCCTTTTGTAGCAAATGTTTTGTTATCTATATTGACCACTACTGCATATTTAACAGAGGTCTTCATTTTGCCATCCACAATGTTGCTCAGTGTCCTCTCTTGCCTGAGTTGATACAGTTAAGTTAGAATCAAGTAAAATGTTTGAGTATTCCCTCCAAAGTTCATTACCTCGCATTTAACAACAGTGACAAATGTTGACAAACACAGCTCTTGTTGGTGATATCATAGGGCATACTCTTCTCTGGGAATTTGTCTTAAACAGTGCACTAGCATAATGCTGAGTGGCACAGAGCTGCTGGAAATGCCCTTTTTCAGATGAGCTAAAAACACAAATTACTGACAAAGTGTGATTTTTCAAAGATCACATAACGCTTTTCATAAGGGTGGCATTGTGCTAGATAAATCCCAACTCAGGTAATTACATTCTACCTATCTAACCCACACTGGCAATTTGTATTAAATATTACTCTTCTTTCTTTCCTGACCTAAATTGTTAGGCAATGTTGCTGTCAACAATAAAACAGCTGCAAATTTTGCATCAGTGAAGACTGTGTTTCAGTAGTCAGTGAAACGATTCTATGTACCTCAAAGGGGTGTTGTGAAACTGTATTAGTTAATGTTTGTGAAGCATTTGAAGAATTCACATGAAAAACAATGGAAATGCCAGCTCATTTTAAAATGTTTGGGGAGTATTTAAGTGCTTGTCCATATGGGGAAATTGACAGGCATAACATAGCTATATTGAAATCAGTTATTCCACTATAGCTATTCCAGAATAACTCCCTTTTCAGAGACTCCATTACTGACTAAAAGTGATTTTATTCCAGAATTATTACTCTGCTTTGTGCAAGCCCTTGTATCATGATCAGTGGAACTGGAGTCAGAGGGTCCGTGTTCCCCAGGGATACTGTTATTGACTAGGCACCAGAGGAAATGTGGAAAGTGGTAGTTGGGCTGAAAGCAACACAGCCACATGGAACAAGTAATGCACAGAGTTTAATAAAGCTCTACTTCCTCAACTTAACCTGCATCCTTCAGTCTCACTCTTTGCTAATGAAATATAATGGCAGCATCTGAGGTGTGAGTTCTCTGAAGTGCAGCAGCTAGTATCATGAGTCATGGAGCTCTTTTTGAAGCCTCCTTTAGCCCTGAATTTTACAGACACAAACCTACTCCAGAGATGACCTGGCTGAAGGTGGCATTCATTCTGTACATAGAGAGGGCCATGCAAGAGAACTGCAACAGCAGGACAATACAATTGCTGTTTTATTTTGTTGGGGAACAAGGTAGAGAGATCTGCACCACTCTGAAGCTCACCACTGCCTTAAGCCTGATACAAGTTCTTGGAGCCAGGGAGAAATATTGCTTCCCAAAGAAGGATGAAACTGTGGAGCAACACAGGTTTGTCATCGGAGACTAGCCTGAATCCACATCTTCTTTCTCCTCACTCCCTTAGATTCCACTCTACAGTCCTATCACTATTGTTTCAATAACCTGTAAGTTCTTCTCACCAGTCCCCAGCTTTGCCCACTTACCATGCTGAGGACACTATAGTCCTCCAGAATAAGTGAGCATATAGCTGTTTCCCAAGAAAATGAAACTAGCTTAATTAGCCAGATCCCATTTTACTCTGTATGGCTGCAGCTCATAAGGATGAAGACTCCAAACTAGTACACTCTGGGGATATTCTATATGTGACCTTGGGAGCTCTGACAACCTACCTCTGCTGAAAACACCTGGGCTGAAAAAACTGGAGGCCCTGGGTGAAAATTAAACACAAGTAGTATTTGACTAATTGGCAAATAAACATCTTCAATCTTATTCTTTCCAAAGTCTCAGGAAAATAAATTATTGAGTTGTCCTAGTTTAAATGTATAAATTTGCAAACAACTAAGTTACTGAAAAAAAGAGAGAAAAAAGAAAAAAAAACCCTAGAAAATAGGATTTAGAATGGAATTCTAGAATGAGCTTTAATATGGACTCATGACCAACGCCTCCATAATGCTTAATGTCTTTGTATTTAAAACATATTGATTATATCTGATTTGTGCATTTAATTCTTACTGAATTGACATCATTACTGATCACTTTCCAACAGCACAGCATCACGACAATGCTATCCTGTACTATGATATCTTCTCTCACTATTGCCTTAAAAAAAAATTGGTTTCCATGGCTTCCATTTCCTACACAGAAAAGCCGCATGGATTTGTGCCAATATTCAGGGAGCACTCTATTGAAAATAATTTCTAAAGTGGAAAATTACTGCAAATAGTTCTACCATTCACCCTGCCAATAACATCTCAACCCATTTAGCAACTCATGTTAATATTTATTGTTTTCACTTGTTATCTTGCTGTAATATGTGAAGAAAAATAAATGTACTAGAATCAAGCTTAGATATCATGCACAGTTTTCATGGCTGTAAATATAAGCCATACATGCACAGCTGAGGTCAGAATCTGAATCTTTGGAAAACTAGTATCAAGCTCTGAGGACAGGAGAGAACATAAAGTAGAAAATCTCACTCAGATTTCCATATTCTACTCTACTAGGTCAACATTTCAGTAAAATACAAAATAAAGAGAAAAGTCACACGACACAGTTGAGAACTCTAAAGTCAGCAAGTGCAATCTGTTTACAGTGTGGCTGACTTCATAGGAGAATGACTGGCATGGAAGAGTTGCCTGGCTACTAAATTATTTAGGAATAGTGAAGGAATTTATGGGGAGATTATGCGATCACATTCACAAAGCATGATGCACAGAACATTGCCTTCAATTCTGGTTAATGACAAGCTATATGCCAAATGACAAAGATACTGGCCATGATACTTTTGTTCAAAAATTTGTACCTTCTGCACATTTAAAGCATGAACGTTCAAAAATATGTGAAACACTCACAATGCCAAGGCTTCAGAAAACAAAGCCAAACCTTTCTGTTAATGTTTAAATGTTTGCACAATTCTTTCATTCACCTTTTTAAAATATGTTGCATATGCACGTGCAGTATTAAAGTGTGTATTATCGCACAAAGCTTTAACATCTTTTGTAATGTATAGTCCTTTATAAATGTATTATTTATTAGTATTATGTGTAATTAGCCTTTTGTTTAGTGTCAGCAATTATAACTAAATTAACATTCTGAACCATGTAATATTTCATGCTAAACTTGCAGCTGTTGATTTCATCTCACTTCAAATGTAACCAAGGTATTGAAATATTTTCATATTAAGATAATAATAGGAGTCTTTAAAGAATTAAAATTTCAATGAATTTAAATTAACTTTTAATCTGAGCAACTTCTTTTGTCAAAATTACATTATAGATGTGGTGGCTCAGCATGAAACAGAAAATATCTGAAAAATTTAATGAGACAAGTAATTAAAATAAACTGTGCACTATTTCCTATAAATCCAGGCAGTGTCCAATTTATTCTGCTTCATACTGTCTGCCACTACTCTTTGTTCACTACCACTAAAATTCTTGTCCAAGTCCTCATTATGATCTGTTTTGATTAATATTCTCTGACCTTCTAGACCTACCTCTCAGGGTCATTCAGATGAGTGCCACTAAGATCATCCTCCCTCATTATTCTGACTATATCATCCCTTCTTCCTTTAAGACTTTCCAATGACTAATCTGTTCTGCTGCATCAGATACAATTTCCGTATCCTTGCTTTTAAGGACCATCAAAGTTTAGTCCCTATCTATTTATCTGTTGTTCACTCTTACCATGTCATCTCACTGCTCTCTTTCTACAAACTGTGTCAGCTTCTGCTGCCCATTTTTGCTTCTCCACAAACACTTTCATGCCTATTTCAATGCCACCCCTTTGCATGGAACATCTGGCCTGAACCTGGGCATAAAGCCAATTCCCCATTCTTAAAATCTTTCTTTCTAACCAGCTTCTATCATAATGCCAACAGGAAACTGCAAACTCATAAGAGCTAAGTACATGTCCGCTAGAGACGTTTGATACTTATCTTATTGATTAGTTTATTGTAATCTAAAAAAGTAATTATCACAAAACCATGTAGCTGTGCATCACACATTATTATACCTGTTTCTCGCATCCTTCTATCGGTTTGCTATAGCTAGTCAATGTGTCTTGTCTTAATTACGTTGCAGGACAGGGACCATCTTTTACTCTATTTGTACAGTACCTAGAATAATGATGCTCTAGGTGCACCAATATTTTTTAATGATTACTTCTCCATTTTTGTTCATGGTTATTCCTATGACTGTTATCAACATTTTTTCATGATTTACTATTTACAGTAGAATAATATAGAAGCTTAAGAGAATCACTCATGTCTAATAGCACCTTCCTGCCAAAAGTTCAGCTAATCATAGCCACTGAAACATGTGGCTGTGTGATGTTTGAGTGTGACTGAGCCACACTCAAACATGTCTATGAGTGGTAACAGCAACAACAAAAAATCTACTGAAAATTGGTTGTGCTGGCAAAAAAAAGAGAGAGAACCACTTTGACTCATTTATTAAACATTCTAGATCTCAAGGAAGAGGGAATTTTCAAGGAAAGATATGTAAGACAATGACATACAGACAACAAAATCCCTCCAGACCTGGGTAGAGGAAGCTGGGTGGCACACATGGAAGAAGTATTTATATATATATATATTACTTCCATGGGTAGCATATAGGGGAAAAAGGGTGCAGCAATTGCTCCACCCCAACCTCATTCCTGCTCCCTCAGTCCCCACTAATCTGTGAAAGAGGGCATGTAACAACTCAGTGTTGGTTCCTCTGGCAATACTGCTCCTTTCACTCCTTTATACTGCAGCACAGGTACATGAAACAGCTCATAATTGGGGCTTTTATAAATACCATAAAGTTCAAAATGCAAATCCACATTCACATGTGGTTCAGAACTACCTAACTGTTTGGAAACATAAAAAAGTGTGTCTCAAAGTTTCTTTGTCCCATTTAGTAAATAGTTCTTATTTCCTGGATAGAACCACATGCTCATCCCATAAGATCATACCAAGACGGCAGCAAAATAAACTAACTTTCAAAAACTCTTTCAAACTTTAAGGTTTGAAATTCTGAATTTGAATAACATCCCACAAGTCATCGTTCAGAGATTTTGTACTTGGACATTACCTGAAGAACAAATGAACAAGTTTGAAAACAAATTCAAAATATTTAGGGAAAAAAGGTAGATCTAAAAGACAAAGTGCAGTTCTCTTTGTGGAAATATGTGCCATGGAATGTTTTTTTAAAAAAAGATGCAGATATCCTCAAAAATGTGCACAAGGCCACCTTCTCACCATCATAAGGAAACTTCCAATGGACAGTAAGCACGTGCTTTTTGTATATACCATCAACAGAATGAACTGATCAGCTCCATCATACTAAAGTCAATGAGAGCTTTGCTGTTAACTTCAGTGGAAACAGGAACAAGGCCTTAGAAAGGATATTAGCAAGAAGATTTCAACTCATGCTGATTGGAAAATAGAAAAATTAAAATAGAAAAACAAGTTTCTGGATTTTTGTTCTTGATTTTTACAACATTTTGACATTTTCTGACACATGCATTTCCTAAAACTGTCCACAGAACTATGTCAACCTTTAATTTATTCAGAATAAATAAAGGATATACATATAGAAGTATCAGGGCCTAGAAGAGTTGTTCCCTGTCACCCGCTTCTCCTCCTCAAGCATTTCTACTCCATATGTTCAGTTTTCTTCCTCATGTGAGACTGTACAGGCCGTAGCAGTTATTAAAGTTGTCATAACATCATGAATGGTTCTGGGGCATACAGTAATGATACATGATAATATCAGCTGAAATGGCTAAAATTTGTCAAAAATTACATCTTATCTGTGTAGGAAAAATATCTGGCTTTATTGTACATGAAAAGGCAAATTAAACAATCCCAAGCTGTTAACAGTATGCATATACAATCAGCCTGTATTGCATAGAATTTAGGTACATTTTTCGGAGAATTTAGCTTTAAGGTGTCTAATGTTTTCTAGCCACTGTCAGATTTGCTGATTTAAAGTTAAATGTACACTGTCATCTTTCAATATCCTATTTCCAAGGAAAAGATGTCAAACACACATACAAGCACATTAACTATGTCCACAGTCTTGGGGAAAAAAAGATACAAATTTCAGTTAAAGAAATTGAATAAAACATATTTCTAAACAGAGTAATTTATATTTTAATCTCTACTCCTCCCCAGTTAAATACATTAAAGAGTCTAATGATCAGCCAGTTTTCAGGTACACAAAAAAAACAAATAAGGTTTTTATTGTTTTGAGTATGAACAGTCATTATTAATATATTTTTAAACTTCATATATCTTAACATTATCTACACACATTTATAAAACAAGTATCTTTTCATGACTGAGTTATATACCTTGACAATGAAAAGCACACATATCAGAATGTTCTCAATTTGTGGGGTAGAGCCTTCAAATAGCTCTCTCAAGAAGGATTTAGCTGTATCCTTTCTTCACTTTTCTGTCACCCGAGCATCTGTGCTGGTGGCAAAAATGACTAATAATATAGGTATAACATTTGAAAAGCAACAGGGTGAGATTATAATTGAATCTTGAGATTCAAAAGCCATTCAAATGCTTCTGGGGTAGCTAGCGAAACCCCCATGTCACCTCTATAAACCTGAATAGATCAGTTTTCTATGATGTGTTGAATTGTTCGCACCTCACCACAATCTAAATTTGGTGATTCTTTGATTTTCCGTTTGTGGAGGAGATATTCATGTCTTCCATACATTGTCCAAATGTGGTTAAATGCAGTCCATTGCCTATACGGAAGTCAGAATCTTGGAACTTGTTTCACTGGATTTTCTATCATGTCCTTATTTGGGATTTCACAAGTGGCTCACAATTTGAGCCAGAGAATGCTGGTGTCCTCTCTGTTGGCCTGTAGCATTGGCACATGGATCCAGAAAAGCTTGTTGGTTTTGAGTGAGAAAAGTGGCAATGAATTGAGGTCTTGGTATATTGGCAGATCTGGAGCAGCCAGGATCTTGACATACTCCCAAGCCACAGCAGCATCTCACCTGATGTTGGCTGGCATGATGCTTTAATATTATTTCAGATTAAATGAATCCTATTTCTTTGGTAAAAAATGCTTGTAGCAGACAAAACTAGGTAGAATGCCAGAGCTCCATAATTTCCACTTCTTTGTCTCTTTAAATCTGGGACAGAGTTGTCAGGTTACCAGATAAGCCATGACCCAGGAGTACTATGCTGCTGGCTTTTCAGCTACCAGTGAAACTTTTATCAGGAAGTCTGTTTTCTTTGAATTTGCAGGTACTGTAGCCGTTCCTGCTAATATGTCATTGTTGTGCTTGCCATGCAGAGCTGTTCAAAAGTTTAAACAAAATTCACAGAGGTCATAGTCCCAAACAGTGAATTTGAGAAATGGGATGCTTGTTAGTGGCAGCAAAAAGCTGCAGCACATGATTGCAAAGAGAGAAACATTCTAAGTTTGTTCCCCAAAAAAGCAATTATTATACGAAGCAAATATCAATGCTTTATAAATGGCATTGTCAAGAGCTGAATTTTGGTATCAATTTTAGAGTAAGGGTAAAATTCTCATAAATGCCTTTAGGATTTAGGAGCCTACTTTCATTGAAAGCCAGGGGCTCCTAAATCACTCAGACTTTTCAATGTTTTGGCTATGGCCTATATAGACTAATGGTTCAATTATAAATTGTTCTGCAGATGGGGATCCCATAAGTTCCCTCTAGAGACTACTCACCAGTTTTAAATCTCAAACTGTAAAAAATGTCTCCACATACTTTAAATTAAATTTTCTGTTTACTTAATTTAATCCCTAATGATTCCCAAATGTTACTACTTAAATTCATGCTTCAAACTGAATACTATAGAAATGGTGTGTCTGATTGCATTCTAACTAATGCTGCAATAAGTCTATTGACTTCCATGTAGCTACAATTTTATATCAGTGGGCCTGCAGAGTCAGCCGAGCACATTTATATATTTTAAACATCAGGAGGACAAAACCTAATGCTAGCAAACTAATCAAAATTAAATGAGCTTTGTTGTGTAAAGGAGGTTCTCTTGATGGTTTGCTTCAGAAGTAATTAGACAATATAAATAGTTAGGATTGCTGGTTGCCTGAATAATTGAGGGTGATTTAAATATAACCTTCTGTGTTAATTATCTGTAATTCAAGCTAAGAAGTATTTCACAAAACAAATTGGACAAGATTCTCTGCTGGAATAAGCCAGCATGGCTCAAGTAAAGCCAATATAGATCAACTGATTTACAGCAGCTAAGAATCTTGCCCAATATTTTTTCCCCTTCAAGGTGAGGCGGGTAGTTTGGGTGGAGCCAACACACATTGGCTTTTTCTTCCTAAATAGGAGTTGCGTTATGCAAGGCAATTAGGTTGGATAGGCTCTGATAAAGAACAAACATCAGCTAGGTGTGGGAGACATTATTTTGTTGTATTACCCAAATTGAATTAGACAAAAGAAGCAGACAACAAATTTAGCTGACTGAAAACTATTAATATTTATTGAAAATTAGAATCCCATATTAGAATCCAGTCAAAGGTACCTATGAGGCTCTGTTTTGATATTCAGTGGGAAGCCAGTGTAGAGAGTGGAGGAGAGGTTTGATGTGCTTGCAGTAGCTTGTACTGATAAGGACAGTTCTGTACAACATGGAGTTTCCTAAATGCTGAAGCCTTCCTGTCCAAACAAGAGGTGATGAAGGCATTAATAACAGAGGCCAGGTCATCGTCCACCAGGATACGGCAGAGTATTTTAGCCAATTATACATTACTTGCAGAGGCTAATATGGGGAGTTTAGCATCAGTGAAGAATCGAAGAGTATTCATCAATATAAAATGAATCAGGGGAAACCAGTAGATAACAGATCTCTGAACAGCATTATTTCCCAGAAGGTCCCTGCTCTGACTGCAGCATAGAGCCACTGGCTTGGCAACATATGGCATCTGACTCCTTAGACAATCATGTTGCCTAGAGGAATGAAGACATTCAGATCATTGTGAGGGGACAGCTTTTCTCCCTGAAGGCTCTACAATAGTGATCTAGAGATTCCAAATACTACAGGTGTCATATCTCCTCCTGTTCTCCTTCGATACAGGGAGAAAATTGGCATGAAACTTTGGAAGGTGATGCTTGAAGGGTCCCTAGTGCTTCTGATCTCCTCTCCTCGCCTCTCATGGGAAAACACATAGTACAATATAGTCCTTTGTGTGACTGAGAGAGTACAGACATGCCGTAGGCAGTGTAGTTGTAGTCATGTTAATCCCAGGATATAAGAAAGACAAAGTGGATGAAGTAATATCTTTTATTGGACCTTTTTGTTTCTCTCACCCACAGAAGTTGTTCCAATAAAATATATTACCTCCCCCAACTTTTCATGCTACAGACATGACAGTAGTCCTTAATTTATGTATTTGGCGTACCATATAGCATGAATAGCGCCTGGTATGAGGTCTGAAGATAACAGTGGAGGAAGCTCATTGTAGGTGTACTCTGGAAAAGGACTAAGGGTTTGTGGTTAATTTGTCTAGCAACACTCGTATTTGCTTTTTTTTTCCTTACTATTTGCACCGTGCCCATTGGCATGTATAAATCATCTGAGAACTGTAGTTGTGACACTATTTAGTAATGTAATATTAAGAAAGAATTCAATTTTACATAATTCATGCTCAATGTATGAGTTTCATATACAGATTTCCAGTACTGAAGCACAGTATCAGGAATGTGATATGTTTCATGTTATATTGTTGTTATATGAGCAAGGGGGCCTCTTACGAAACAAAGATTTGTTTCAGCTCGATATATTCAGCATGAAAAAATAAGCGTCATAAATGGGCAAAAAGACTCACTTGGGAGGGTGGCATGCCTATCAGAGTCATTATCTTGAGCTGCTGCTGCTGTTAGCTACGGTAGTTGCTAGGAGAGTAATGCAAGTGACAAGCATTTCCCTCATTTTGAATCTGCAACAAGCTAAATATTTTGTGGAAGAGATCTGAAGTTCAGATCTGTTTCTGAAACTCCCTCATCAAGAATGTTTTGAGCATTCTAATGATTTGTGGTTGTCAGAGTAAATTGCTTATGTTTGACTTACAATCACTGCAATGTGTACTGTGCAAATAAATAAAGTAGCTAAATGGTCAAATGGTCGTTTTAAATTGCATGTGTTAAAGTACATGGCATTCTAACTTGTCAGCATAAATTTTAGTGAATACCTGTAGAAATGGTTTCTCATAGCTAAGCTAAACATGGCCATGTTATTTAAAATTGTCATTTCCTTAGCTTGCTGGAGAAAAGGCATTAAATCTTCATCTATTGCATGTACATAATGTGTATGTATCCATTTATCCCATGTCAGATGCTAACATTTTAAAAAAACAAATAATGGCATAAATTGGCATATGTGTGGACATATCAGATATGTGCCCATTTGTGTTACTATTAATGCTATGTAGTTCTACCATGTCTAATGCATCATTACTTCTTTCTTTCTTTCTTTCTTAACAAAAAAAACTCTAGGTGAATTTAGTGGTTTCGCAATTGAAGAAATAATGTTGACCTTTTCTGTGCAAGGCTCTAGTCAATGCTGGTATGTAAGCTTTCCTCACATAATTCTCCTAGTGTATGTCAATCCACACCTGCAACCCTGAAGGTTTGTTAAAAGTGTGTGGTATAGTCTTAGGTCGGGTCAGGGCCAATCAGAAGTGGGCCAGGAGGGCCATTTGGCCTGGGCTTTCAGCTCAAAGTGGGCCTCAAATTTAGACATTTGTTAATTTTTTGGCACTTGATATGTTTTGCAACCTCTTTTTATGTGCATCCCTATCGGATAAAAATGTGACAGACTCTCAGCTTAGAGCTGAAAATTTAAGCAAATAAGAGATGTGATTTGGTAAAAGACATTTTTTTTTTGTTAACTGATGTAAATTTTGTCATATTAAAGAGTTAAAAAGTTCATAAATATTAATAAAAATATATTGGTTCTGATGGCACAAGATTAGACCATGATGAACATGTCCTCTTGGATCATCTGATTATATAAACAAACCACTACTAGTGCTGGATCAAGCGCGTGTTGGAAGGCAGAGAGTTGTTACATTTTAGTTTGTTTATAGTTTTATGTCTAGTTGACTAAGGAATTATTTATGTGTGAGAATTCCTCATTATTATCTTCATATGGTAGCTAAAAGATGTAACTGGTTGGTTGAGCTGTAGCTTGGCCATCATCATAAGCTTTCATAGTCTGTAGGCCAGGGATCGGCAACCTTGGCACATAGCCCCACAGGGTAAGCACCCTTGGCAGGCCCGGTCGGTTTGTTCACCTGCCGCATCCACAGGTTCAGCCTATCGCTGTGGGAAGCGGCGTGGTGCTGGCTCACCTTTGTCTCAAGGAGGCCTTTGGCTTACCTTTGCCTTGGCAAATTTCGTTGTTTACACACCTGCTTGCTCAGATAGTGTGATTTTGGATTTTGGAGGAGTCTTTATCTAGTTAGGATGAACATCTGCTTCTCATAAATCTGACGCTAAACTAGAAAGGAATTCATAAACACTGATTAGAGTTGGGTACCTAAAATCAAAACAGACGTAATTAATGAGCTTGTTGACTGCAAATTTGCACATAGCCTAAGTGGGTTTTACGTATAAATAAGCCCCAAACTTTGGTTTGCGGAACTTCAACACAGGCCTCAGACGGGTGCATGGTGCTGCGTGTTGGCCTGGCCTCCATCATCGCCATCATCCAGCCTCCATCATCGCCTGTCTGGAGTTCCCGGCGACTGCAAGGAGGAGTGTAAGATCACATCCTTGCTTAGTAGAATTGGCTTGCTTGTATCTTTTATTTGCCTGCTATGTAATAAATAGCCTAAATTCTTCCTCACTTGTGTGCTTATTGCCTCTGTATCCTACGAACCTTAATTAACTGGCAGTACAGGTGCCTTTTCTACTCACAAGGAGCAGGGGGAATATTGGAGCTGCTGCTGAAATGCCGCTGCCAGACAAGGCAGCGAAGCTAGTCCGTCCACTAAAATGGCTCCACTTCTTTCGGCGGCATTTTGGCGGCCATACCCGCTTCACCGCTTTGTCTGGTGACAGCGTTTTGGTGGCAGCTCCACCAGGTAAAGGGTTTTTTTTTTGCTGCAGCTGGAAAGTAGAAGTGGTGCCTTTTCTTTTTGGTGGCGCCTTTTTTTTTTGATGCGTGCTCCCCCTGCTGTTCAAACCTGGCTATGCCCCTGAACATAGCTAAAGAGGAATAGCCTTCTCCCACTGCACTTAATATACAATAGCCCAGTGGTTAGCTCACTCTCCCTAGATGTAGAAGAGCTGCGTTCAAATCCCTCCTCTGAATGATTCAGAGCAGGGACTTGAATGCACACTACCCAGGTGAATGCTTTAATCACATGGGAGAAGGGAGACCTAGGTTTTCAAGTCCTTGCTCTTAATCAGGCAGAGGAGGGATTTGAACATGGATCTCTCCCACATCCTCAATGAAAGCTCTAACCCAGTGATAATCAATAGGTTGCCCATGGACCAAATGTGGCCCACCGAGGCCTCCTATGTGGCTGCCATCTCACCTTAAAGCAATGCTTAAAATTAAATTTACCAGTGATGCACTGCCTATCATTTGCCTATGAATTCCTTTTTAAGTAACTTACTGGAACCTTTTTCTCATGAGAGCATTGGCATAAAGGGGGACGTTGAGACACCATCACTACCAACTCCTCTGCCGCCTTTTTCCTGAGGAAGGGCTGACCTAGCTGAGGCCCCTAACTTCAAGAGAGTTCACAGCTGTGAATCCCAAGTGGAAGGAGACGTCCCCTCTAGCTTGGAGTTAATCACCTAACTCACTTTGAGGGGGAGGCATAGGTCACATATCAGTCCTCTGCATTTCCTACCAGCTTGCTTAAGGAGATCCCCACCCAGCTTGCTAGCTCCTGTAAATCCCCTTTTTAGCCACCTACCAATCCCCATGCATTCTATGGTGAGCCTGGGCAACTAAATCAGAGCTGTGAATTCCACTAGGTGGCAGGGCAACTAAAATGAGGCATTGCAATGCACTAGTCATATATGTAAAACATTTCAATAATGACTCAATTAAATCTAACTATAAAAGAGGAAAGAGTGTGGTGGTATCTATGCCAATAAATGATGCTAACTGATCTCAAATTCTACATTGTTCATCTACTTTTTTGGTGCAAGAAACCCTAATTCAAATGAATTCAACCAATCTGAACTACTTTGCAGTTAGTCAGACTATGCTATTGCCCACAGTAACTCTCTACACTGGAGTGGAATCCATCAAGCTTAACCTATATTTTTTCATGATCAATGATAAAATATTAGGACTCATAGTTACTTTTAAATGGCAAAATAAAAGAGGTGCAAACTTCGCTCTCCAGAAATGGAGAGGTTTCATATGTCAAAAAATATTTTATTTTTTCCTTCTTTTAACAGCCTTATTGGAGTCACCTCTGATTTTATCAAGTTAGTATCTGAGGGTTTTTTTTTTCATATCCCCAAAAATATCCATTTCTTCATACAGACAGCATATAGTTTAGCTGGGAGCAATAGTTCAGGGTCTGCTACCTTTTTGATAAAACCTTTTTTGATCTTTCTAAAGTCTCTTCTCCAGGTTTGTGTCAGAGGGTTAAGATCTGGAAAGAAGAAAATATTTCACTCAAATGATTTATCTCATTTCTGACTGCCCTTAAAATCCTCTCATGTCCTCAGCATTGATTAAGATGCCAATGAACATTTCACTTGAGTATCTCTCACCACCTAACTTTGCCATTGGCATGTGAAAGCATTTGCCAGTACAGATAGAATTTTCTTTTTAAGTGTATGCTTACTGAGGGGAGTTCTCTTTATAAATTGTCCCATAAATATAAGAGTACCAGGAGGTTTCCCATCAGCCTGAACCCCATGACTCACCTTAATAGATCACCTGGTTCTCAAATTTTTCAGCTTTCCCTTCCATAATGTTATCACTGTGTGTGTTACCTAATAATTTTTTTTTAGTAAGAACTGACATTTAAAATTGCCCTTGCCCAACATTTAAAATTAATTCACACCTTGTTATAGATATATACCATTTGTGGATGGAGTCCAGTAATTTCTGTCTAGATGCTGATGTCTTAACTGGTGCCTCATTATAACCCTTTTGGCATAATAAACAAAGCTGATAATTAATGCCACTGAAGTGCTTCTTTTTTGGCAGAGGTGGTGAACCAATATGAAGCACGCAGTTCATTTGTGGTAATCTGTAACATTAAAAAAAAACCCAATCCATCAGGTATCATTTTCTGTCATTTACTGATAACACTGTACTGTCAATGGAGGGCCACAATTTCACTTTGTGAGAGTTACATATTTGGCATGCCTATGTTAAAGTACAATTTTTAAAAAAACTGTTGTTTTTAAAAACATTTTCTTGAATACATGTCTGTATAACTGTTCTAGGTTTGTCATGTTTGGTACCATTGTGGTCGTGGTAGAAAGGGCTTTTGAATGATACCCAGAGCAACCCATTTCTGATAACACTGTATTATCAAAATTTCCACCCATTGGAGTACCTGGAGTTGAGATCTAGGGGATGGTGGGCAGCAAGTCTCACCTTTCCATGCTGCAGAAGGTTACACCCTTGAAATTATGATTCTGTCCATTTTTTTCTGATCAAATGACTCCTACCTTACCTTCTGATCATTAACTTGCTCATAGAATTACATGTGCTCTGAGACTAAAATGTCATCACTGCATTCTGGGTTTTCCCAGAAGGAAAAAGATACAGGAACACGGGGTGTATGTTTCACTATGCATAGTATTCCTAAGAATCAGTCTCATGCTCAGGCTCAGACAGGATGGTGACGAGCAAGGTATAATAGTTTGGGGGGAGCGGGCATATTCACAGCTCTTGTGCTTCTGAAGCTGAAGTCCTGCACAAGAGTAGCACCCACACTCCAAAGAGATGGGTTGCTACCATCACCCTGCCACTTTTTACACTAACCAGCAAAGCAGGTGGACCTGCAGAGCGGAGCACATGCTGCTTTCTCTACAGAGGTAATTCTGTGACTACATTCTCCCCTTGAGTTCTGGGCTGTATTGTGCATTCCTGAAGCAAAGTGGCTCCTGGAGCTTCCACAGCAACATTATAGCCCAGACACACATTCCATAGTATTATGATCTGAAGCACAAAAGGCCCTGTATGTGGGATTCGGGATGATTTAATGCAAAGGTGTTTGTTAAAAGTGATGGGTTGTAGAGGGGGAGCTGGTTTAAGTCTATGTATTATTTGATCTGCCTCCATATATTTATTTAATGTTCAGGACAGCAGACTATGTGGTTCTTGGTTAAATTGTGTCAGAGTGCCCAGAGCTTGGGATGGGCACCTCTTTAGGTTTCATATATCTGAAGAATAAATTGAGTCTGAAATGCTCTCTCTCTGAGGGGGAGAGAGAGTCTGTGCACATCAAAAAGCAATATCCGCCTTACTATTACAAAGTGGATACTGGTCATGGTCAATGAAATAGATTATTCAGCAATCTGTAGGAGGTAATCTGAGAGTACTGCTTCTCGCATTATAGTTCACATTTTTCAAATGGAGGAAGCTTGCAAAGCCTTTCAAGACAGAAATTCCCAATTAAATCTCTGCATGTCAGGTAACTTATTTCTGTAATGCAGTGTCTCCAATCAATTTGTACATTGCAAGTTTAAAGAAAAAATAGATGTAACACATTGTACTAAGCAAGCAACTTTTAGTGCATTTATTGAAGTTCCTCTGGATTCAAACAACATTTTTAGAAACAAATTTTTTAAAGAGAAGCAGAGAAACTTCTCTCTGAACTCTTGTTCTGTGTAATTTAAATGAGACATTATCTATCTCATTATAGGACAAGCTCATGTTCATCCACGGCTTTGACATGTATCAAAGCGGATATGAAGTAAAACAGTATTTAGTATAAAACAGACAGAAAAGCTGACCAGCAAATGTGGTGGTGTGTGTCCCATAGAAACTTAAGATCTCCTGAAAATTTTTAGACTGTTTTCATGGTAATCAGGAAACCACAGGAAATTGAAAAATGCTCTTTTGACTCTTAATTGCTTAAAGTTACATGATAAAATAATTGAAGGAGGATAAGTGATTAAAATATATTACTGAGATGTACCAAAAACTGCTCTTTTATTATGATTGGAATACTGCCATTGATCTCAACGAGAACATGATCACAGCCAGTGGGTAGTGAAAGCAGAAGGAAAGCAGAGGGTAGAATGCAAGTAGTGATTCCTCAGACTGTTCATCAGGGATTGAGTCCTGGAGTCCTTAGAGAGTTTTGCCTTAGAACAGCCAAACAGAGTATTGCAGGATTTTCAGTTGCTATAGTTTTACAAAATGCATATATAACTCACCGGTTAGTGTGACCTGCTCTGAGCTCCATCCACAGGATGCAAGTGTGTTACTCTCAGCTTGAGAGCCTGATTGTTTTGCTCAAGCTGTAGAGACTCATGTATCTACCTTTGGAGATCCCAGATGGGTTGACCAAGTTAGTAGGGTCTTATCTGCGATTTTAAACCACTTCTTAGAATTAAAACTCTCTGTCGAGAGGAAGACTGTAACCCTCTGGCCTCAATGTATTGCACATATCAATCTGTGCCTGATCAGAGGTTATGGGTCTGTTACAACTATCAATTCTAGTGCTTGTTTCTTTAACTCAGCCTGTAGGGACTTGTGCTTTAAATTCTCAGGGGCTCCCATTCAATCCCCAGTGTCAACCAAGATGGCAGCCATTCACATACATATGCCAAGAGCCCGTGGCTTTCTTCTAGTTCTGCAAATCTGTCTGCGGTAACATCAGTTCAGCTAAAATTTGGGGAGAGGAGCGATACTTTAATCCTGTTCCTAAATCTTCTGGAAAAGTCCTTGGGAGTCTATTTCAGCAATATACAGACTGTACTGGCCCTTATCTATGGTTTTCATTATGTCCAATTGATTAAAAATATATTAAATGGTATGAACTAAAACAGGGATGGGCAAACTACGGCCCGCGGGCCACATGCGGCCCACCGGCCATTTTCATCCGGCCCACGAGCTCAGCCGGGCCTGCGTGCCGTGGGTCCTCGCGCTCCCTGTCTGGGGGCCGGGCCGAGCGTGGCATGCCGCGGCTCCCCGCGCTTCCTGGCCGGGCCACCCTGAGCTCCCAGGTCAGGGGAGGGTCGAGCGCGGAAGCCGCGGGGCCCTGCGCTCCCTGGCCAAGGACAGGTTGAGTGCAGAAGCAGCAGGGCCCTGTGCTCCCTGACCAGAGGCCGGATGGAGCATGGGGAGCCACTGGGCCCCGCGCTCCCTGGCCGGGCCAGGTGAAGGAGCGCCTGGCTGAATAAGGTAAGCAAGGGCTGGGGGGTTAGGTGTTGGGATCCTGGGTGGTGGTGGTTAGGGTGGGGAGATCTCGGGAGGGATCAGTTAGGGAACAAAGCA
Organism: Dermatemys mawii; assembly: GCA_007922305.1. Lineage (NCBI taxonomy): Eukaryota > Metazoa > Chordata > Testudines > Dermatemydidae > Dermatemys > Dermatemys mawii. The sequence goes on along the minus strand of ML677364.1, from coordinate 42,568,429 downwards.
AGGGGGCTTATATGGGGAGTGAGGTCCTAGGGGGTGGTGGTTAAGGTGGAGGGATCTCCGGAGGGGGTATTCAAGGAACAAAGCAAGGGGGCTTAGATGAGGGGTGGGGTCCTGGAGCTGGTGGTTAGGGTGGGGAGATCTCAGGAGGGAGCAGTCAGGGAACAAAGAACATTGAGGCTTAGATAGGAGGTGGGGTTCTGTGGCAGCAGTTAGGATGGAGGGAGTCTCCGGAAGGGGCAATCAGGGGACAAGGAGCTGGGTGTGTGTGTGGATGCATTGGGGTTCTGAGGCGGGCAATCGAGGGGCGGGAAGTTGGGTCATTGGATAAGGGGCGAGATCAGGCTGTTTGGGGAGGCACAGCCTTCCCTACCCAGCCTTCCGCACAATTTTTAACTCTAATGGGGTCCTCGGGCCAAAACGTTTGCCCACCCCTGAACTAAAATCACAAAACAAAAATACTTATAAAAAGAAGCACAGCCCCACCAATCACCACCTCAGCAGACAAAATGCAAATCAGTGCCCTCAACCCATATCATCCCATTAGACAAAAATCTCACCCTCAATGCCCTCCCTTCTCACTGATGATACCCTGCCAACAATCCCCTCTTTTTAATAGTAAGAGGCCTCCATCTTGAGCATCTCCATAGATCTTAACCATATTGGTAGGTTCCAGAGAGGCTGGTATGAGAGGCTGGTACGTACTGGGCTATTGATTGAAAAGTTACATTTTTGTCCATATGGTTTGAATTTGATTTCTGCATATTCTGTTCGCCCCAAGATTGTGAACTTCACCACTAAAAAAAAAAAATAGACTAGGCTTTAAAACATCTGTAGTTTATCTATATAAAGTGTTTTAAAGGAAGCATACACTTAGAGTAGTTGTGGTTTGAGTAATCTTGGCAAGAATTCTTTAAATTCTTTCAGCACAAGGGATTGCAAGTAGTTAGATACCGCAGAGATTAAGGAGATAGGCCAGAATTTACAAATGGGAAGTAAATCATGTAACTTATTATGCAAACTGGAATGAGAATGGTGTTACTACAAGAAACTTATTTCAGGCCAGATGTGGATACCTTTATTCCCTATAAGTAGTACCTCACCCTATAAATTGCTGCATTCTTTTCAATGGGACAATTTGCAGAGAAAAATACTATTCGGCATGATTAAGGTGATCAGAATCTGGCCAGTGATAACACACACTAATGTAAGAAACAACAAAAGCCAGCTGGAAAGGGAAGATAATTGTAATATCCAAATTAACTAGATCCTAAATCTCCTGTGTAGCAACAGACTGTCATCTCTCCCAATCTCTTCATTCCCTATCTGATTCTTGATTAGGAGAATAGCTGAGTACATGACTGAATAAGCACTGCAGGACTGGGCCTAGAATTTAAGGAAAGGCCAATGGAATCTAACTAAACTAAATAATTGTGAATGGTGATGGTATTAAAAGCAACAAAACATAAACAAAAGGAATCCTTTGCTTTTGTATTCATAATTCTTTTTTCTTTTTTTAATCTGGACAAAATAAATTAGCATCTGAGTAGGCTTTAAACAAACTGTCACAGTCCCTGTTCTTGTCTTTCTGAGTGAACCTCCTCAGTTGTTAGGCCTTGTGACCTTACCTGTCTTGGAGTAGAATCAAATGCTTATTGATATATGGAGGCCTGGTTGCAATATCTTATATATACCTATCCCTTATCACTTTACGCTTCTGACTGAGTTTCTGACACCTCCATTTCCTGCCTTTGAGATCTGTGACCAGCGGGACTGACCAACAGACAGTATCTATACTTAGTAGTTGAAACAAAGCAGGCAATATGAGCATGAAAAGAATAGAAAGATTCTGTAGTAGATGAGCAGAATTTTAAACATCTAATTCAGATTTCTGCATTAAGAGATAAGAATTATTATCTTCCTAATATCCTACAGAAATATCCTGCTGCCTGAGCGACTATTTACCTTACCTTGAAATGTACACCTATGCCAATCTTTAAAGGCTCTGATAATTCCAATAGTGAATCAGTGGAAGCAAATGAAATAGTATTCTTCTTTATATTAACTTGCTTACATGTATGTAAACTCTCTCATCATCATCATTTTCAGTATAAAAGTAAAATGTCAATTAAGAAGAAAGTATTTAACAATAATAGGGGAGCAAAACAGAAAAGTAAACTGTTCTGCCAGTTAAATTGTCCACAGTGATATAATATATTCTTTAGGAAAGGTGGAGTACTCATTTTTTTTATCCTGAAACCTTTTATTTGCTCATTAACTAATGGATCTGAACAATTACACTACTGGAATCTTTAATTATATCATGATGGCTTCATAGCTTATGTCCAGCATTGTAAAACATTATTAAAAACTCTTCTCTCATAGAAATCTCTACTCAGTTTATTCTTGATAGCAATCCATATCCATTCCAGATTACTGTTGTTAACCTATAAATAAATTACAGTCATTTTGAGCCTGATCCCAGCAGGATTTTGTGTGCACTGGGTGAATTTCACCATGAATAGAATTTCACAAACACTAACTACTCACTTATTGTAGTCCATCCATCATGATTATTTCATACATTATTTCATACACTAATTAAAGCAGAAAGGTTAAGTTTGACCAAGAACATAGCAGGAGCTGAGCTCCTTAGAGTCAGGAATCAAGTATAAGATTCCCTTGGTTTAAGCCCTCTACCTAACCCACTGAACCAGGAGTCCTCAAGCTACGTGACATGTCCTACTGGTGCTATCTGAGCTTCATGTTCCTTCCATTCACTTCACAATATTTTTTTGGAATATGAACCAATAAAACTGGGGAACCACTGCACTAGATCATGTATTCTTATGTCGGGTGGTTGAAAACAAGTTCAGGGAGTTATTTATGGGAAGGTAGACAGCGGATCCCAAAACTACAAAGACATCTCAGAATGTTTTTTTCCACTGTAATATGGGGGCACAGTATGAAAAAGGAATTCAATGGTTCTTTGATGTGTATAAAGATTTTGAACTGCTTATCCTGGAGGCATGAAGTCACACTGCCTTTTTGGTGAAGGAGCCAACTCACTGCAGGAAGCTGACTGGGAGGGAACCATAGTATATCAGTGGCAGCTTAGATGACACTGCCCCCCAAAGTCATGAACTGGCCTGATGTTCTCTCCAAAACTGAGAGATACGTGCTCAAGATTTTGCATATAGAGTCCTGGCCTGCTATGGGCTGGAAGTGGTAGCTGCTGGTGATCTTCAGGAACAGGGCCGGCTCCAGGCACCAGCGCTCCAAGCGCGTGCCTCGGGCGGCAAGCCGCTGGGGGCAGCCTGACATTCGTCATCAGGGTGGCACTCAGGCTGTCTTCGGCGGCATGCCTGCAGGAGGTCCGCAGATGCCGTTGGTTCAGTGGTGGGACCAACGAGGCCGCGGGACCCGTGGACCTCCTGCAGAAATGCCACCGAATCCACCGTACACCGGATCACCCGCAGGCGTGCCGCGGAACTTCCACACATGGGGCAGCAAAAATCTTAGAGCCGCCTCTGAATCAGGAACAATCAGGAACATATCTGCAACCCAGCAGTAGCTTATTTTTTACATTACAGGTTGTCTCTACAAAAAAATTAGCTAGGAACTTTAAACGAAATGACCACAGAGATTTTCCTTTATCTCCAAATGTAGGAGGACCCCATGCCATGGGATTTGCAGGGCCCAAAGGCAGCTGTGGCCCGCTGTTCATACCCAAGTAACTCAATGATATATTCAATGGACATTTCACATAACTCCAGCTCTAACTTCCCTCTTCTTTTTAAACATTGTGTGTCCATTGTGCAATGATACTTTATTAAAGAACAATTATTTTGCTCTGATTGAAATGATCCCTGTAGAAAATCAGCCATTTTAGGGGACACTTCTTACAGACGCTCATGTAAGTGTAAGCAGTGTCAGGAATGAGATCTATTCTTACATCTGGTGGTGAATTATGGGAATTGCAGTGAGCGGTGGAAAAATAACTTTGGGGCTGATCAATTTGCTTAGGCACACCCACTGCGCCTAGCCTGAGCTCACAGCAACCCACATGGCCACTTCAGCTGATGTGGGAGCCTCAGTTTCTATGTTACTGGGGCAGGAATGATAAAGTGATGTTACCCTGATCATGTGAATGAAGGACTATGGACATGTACTTGGCCCTTGTTATGATGGAGGGACTCGCCATCATCTAGGTAGCACTCACTGGTCAAGGGCCACGCACTTCAGAATGCTCTGAGATTGAGAGAGGCCATGGGCAGTCTCTATACCTTTTGGTGAGGGACTTGTCTAAGGGCCTGCCAGGTCTATTGCACCTTCCCTCTCTCCACTGTGGAATGTTAGAGCTAATTTTGATTCCTTTAGGAGTCTAGGTTTAGCCTGCTAAGCTGAATTCACTTTGGGTCTGCTGGTGTACCTGTGCCAAGGCTGCCACCACCACCACTAAGAACTGAAATCACTTAAGAGCTGAAACCACTGAACACTGTGTTAAGTAGGGGCGGGCCTAAAGGCATGTCGGTGGCACCAAGCAATTTGTGCAGCTAGCAGAGCGAAGCAGCGGACTCAGCCAAGCAGTTCCTGGGTGCAATTTGTGTGGCTGGCACAGCAGAGCAGTCCGTGTGTTGACTAGCGGAGCCGTTTGTGCTGCTGACGGAGTGACTAGCACTGCAGAGCTGTCCGTGTGTCGGCTAGCAGGACGGCTAGTGGAGTAGTTGGTGCTGCTGGCGGAGTGGCTGGCACAGCAGAGCAGTCTGTGTGTCGACTAGTGGAGCCGTTTGTGCTGCTGACGGAATGACTGGCACCGCAGAGCTGTCCGTGTGTCGGCTAGCAGGACGGCTAGCGGAGTGACTGGCGCTGCAGAGCCGTTCGAGTATCGGCAAGCAGAGCGGATTGCGGTGAGGGCTGCAGCGGAACCCCACAGAGAGGCGGTGCAGTCGGCCTTGGACCACATAAGGTGCCCCGTGCCCTACCCTCCATTTCCACCCAGGCTGGGAGGTAAGACTCTGCCAACTGACTTTTGAACTCTGCACTGACCAAGAACAGAGACTCTTGGGCTGCTGGACTTTTGAGACTATTGAGTGACTTTTTGGGGTTGTCAAGAATCAGAGGGGTAGCCGTGTTAGTCTGGAATTGCAGAAGTGACAAAGAGTCCTGTGGCACCTTAAAGACTAACTAAAATTTTTTTAAAGTATAAGCTTTCGTGGGCTAATACCCACTTTGTCGGATGCATGCAGTGGAAGTATCCAGGGGCAGGTATAAATAGGTAGGCAAGAACCAGGTGGGAGATTACAAGGTTAGTCCAATCAGGTTGAACCAGCTTGTTATCTCTAATCAGGGAGGGTGAGGTGTTCCTCTAGCAGTTGAACTGGAGGTGTGAATAGCGAGAGAAGAGAAGCTGCTTTTGTAGTTAGCTAGCCATTCAAAATATCTATTCAGTCCCAAAATGATTGTGTCAAATTTGCAAATGAATTGCAGCTCTGCAGTCTCCCTTTGCAGTCTGGACTTGAAGTTTTTTTGCTGCAAAATGCTGACCTTTAAATCTTCTATGGTGTGTCCGGTGAGGTTGAAGTGTTCTCCTACAGGTTTTTGAATATTGCCATTCCTGATATCTGACTTGTGTCCATTTATCCTTTTTCGTAGGGACTGTCCAGTTTGGCCGATGTACATAGCAGAGGGACATTGCTGGCACATAATGGCATGTATTACATTGGTAGATGTGCAGGTGAATGAACCAGTGATGGTGTGGCTGATCTGGTTTGGTCCTGTGATGGTGTTCTCTTCTCTCGCTATTCACACCTCCAGTTCTCTTCTCTCTCAGTTCTCTTCTCTCTCAGTTCTCTTCTCTCGCTATTCACACCTCCAGTTCAACTGCTAGAGGAACACCTCACCCTCCCTGATTAGAGATAACAAGCTGGTTCAGCCTGATTGGACTAACCTTGTTATCTCCCACCTGGTTCTTGCCTACCTATTTATACCTGCCCCTGGATACTTCCACTGCATGCATCCGAAGTGGGTATTAGCCCACGAAAGCTTATGCTCTAAAAAAATTTTAGTTAGTCTTTAAGGTGCCACAGGACTCTTTGTCATTTTTGGGGTTGTGGAACTCAAGAGCCAAAGGGAAGGCCATGGCCTATTTGCTGGGAGGGGGGCTTCTGGTTCATGGTTTGGTTTATTAACCTTGTTTGTGGGGTTTCCCCAATATAATGCCACATTGTTTCTCCCTGTTATTAAAAGGCTTTGGTACACGCAGACTCTGTGCTTGCGAGAGGGGAAGTATTGTCTCTTACAGATGCCCAGAGGGGTGGTATATGGTTGTCCCAGGTCACTGGGTGGGGGCTCGAGCCGGTTTTTGTATTGTGCTATTGGAATGGAACCCCTGGATACTGAACCTGGCCCTTGTTACTGCCAACTCTGATGGGCAGAAGGGTTACATAAGCCAAGACAATCTCATAAGACGGTTGATTGACTGCACATCAAAATAGTAATACTTATGCACAAATCTGTGCAGGATTGGGCTTTTAATTAGCATTCTTCAATATACCACACCTACTTTGGATGTTTGCAAAGTTGGTGTTCGAATAGGATGATTATTTTTAATTTACTCGTCAATCTTTAAAGATTTTCACTTTTCTAATAACAAACATGTCATATCGTGTCTTGTATTTTGCATAGCCAAAAAGCCTTTCCTCACCAAAGAGATTTTTGCCTCTGAGTTTTTAACAATATTCTACACCAAAATAAATAAAACCAAACAAGACACTGATTTACTAATCTATTTAAACTAACCAGAAGACTGTGATTTGAAGTTATCAGTCTAGCCTTCTCTTATTTATTCTGTTATAGTGTATCTAAGCTTTTTTTTCAGAAGTCCAAAAGGAAAATACTTCAAAATTACTTAAAAAATGCAAACTCTTTTGCAATCCATATTTTTTTAAAAATTGATGTGTGCTGTTCTTTGTATATAATGACCACACACTATACATGTTTTCACAATGCACCCTCCATCTCCCGCCCTCCCACACCATTAATCGAAACATATCTTTCTACAAGTGTGGTTTAGGTCTGGTCCTCTCCTACGACATATCTCTGAGGCAATCTTCTACATAGCTACTATTGGCAGTTTGAGATTCTTTTATGGCCATCAGTGCTATGGGTGCTATCTAATCTGGATCTGGCCATCCTAACTGTTTTTCCCAGCATTTAAATGAGACAGTAGTGCCTCCCTTAGGATGTATGGGAATACAAATGCCCGACAGGATAATCAGCCATCAGCAAGGGAGCTGATTTTACAGAATTGCTTTGCCAGTTGGTCTGAAGACAAAAAAGAATGTCTCTTCCTCCTCCCTAGAAGAGAGCAGTGGGCTGATAAAAACCCTTTCTTCTACTAGGAATAATCACTTAATGGCTTTTGCTTCTTTTCAGTTGCCACCATCTTGTTCTTCTGATGTATTTCAGTGCAAACAGTTATTTAGAATAGTGTTGGGATTCCTCCAATCCCTTCTCAACTGAGCATGTCTGGTGAAATAGCTTCTCAAAAGCTCCAATAGAAACTTTTCTTGCAAGAGTGTGAGCGGAACATTCTGCTTGGCCTAAGTGTTGCAAAAACATGTTGGAAATGGCACCAGAAGTACGTGAACCACTCAGGAATTTCCTGGGAACTTTGAAGAAGTCTGAACTTCTCCCACACCACTCCATCACCTATGTTTCCCTGAGGCAGCAGCCTTTCAAAGCCTCAAAGCCTTTCAAAATCATCTTGTACATTCCAAAAGGGAAGTGTGACTGAACCAATGTAAAAACACTAGTGTGGATGTGGAGCAGAAATGCAATACTTACACTAATTTAGCATGGCTAGTGTGGATGCATTAAACCATTTGCACTTCAGCTGGTTAGACTGTAGCTTCTTCAAGTTCTTTAGTGTAGATTTAATACAGAGATGGTCTGAAGATGCTCTTTAGCTCTGGAGTAGATGTACTGTGGGGTGTGGGTTTAGTGTCAGCCCATGTTTCAGCTGGCTTAAGGTATAAACGAGGCCAAAAGCTTGCATAACATTTTTTTGATGTTTCTAGAATAAAAATGGCAAAATCATTCAAACTCACAAGATTTCATCTGCATGTTAAATAGTAATAAAATAGAGCCCTTTTAATTTTGAATCCAACCTGTAACTGAACTAGGAGCAGTTTTAGAACTGAGTATCAGAAAACTCCAGCCCTGAAATTCAAAGGAGTTTGGATATTTAAGATTTTTATCTAATTTCTAACAGCTGTATAGCTGTACAGATTATTACAGGATCTGTAAACCAAGATTTTTAGGAACCTTTCTTCGAATCACTTTTCTGCTTAATTGTAATTTATTTTTGAAGCGGTATTTAATTGTGTTATATGCCCTGTTCACAGAGGTTGGACACTTTTTCATTCCGGATTAGCCCTTTTCAGTGTGATATTTTGAGAGCATAAGAAAGATATTAACTGCTAGTGCATGTATTATGCCTGGATAAAATACATTCAGTACATTCAGGCTTCTCAAATAAGTGGCTTATATGCAGAGAATTGAAAGATTTGAAAAAATAAATTCTGACTGGCCTTGAACCAAGCTGAAGAAAGCAGTAATACAGCAAACAATACAAGATGCATAAATGCAGCTGCCGGATACAAATCAGGGGAAATTATTTATAAAGCTCTTGTGAATGTGGCTGAATTACAAGCACTATTCATATTTCTGGCCACTTTTCTGTAGAGGAAGATTACTGAGAAGGAAAAGTAACAGAGGAAGCCATGCAGGATAATATAAGAACTTGCGATTCTGACAGTAGCTATTAAGAATGCTAGTGAAAAATCTCTACTTTATAGAAGAGCTATTGGCAGGGGGGCAATGATAAGGCAGGCATAATTCTGAAGGCATTGGAGAAATTCTATAGATCATATAGGATTGTTATGAACTAGTGTATTACAGAGACAAAAAGGGCAGGAATTAAGTATTGCACAGTATTTTTAAAATTCTTTAAAATAGTATATGCATTCACTAAGTCAGGAGTACCTAGAGAATGTGGTGTACAGAATGTAGTGATATACAATACTTGTATTTCTGTGCACTCTAAGCCCTTCAGATTCAGCTGTCTGCAAAGGCAACTGTCATTTTGTAATATAAAGTAGATGCGACACCTTACAAAGATCACATATACTGTGTTCTTGCAGGAAGACTTAAATTTTCCTGTGTCCTATTTTCTTGTTTCCCCTCATCTAAAAATCAATTAATTACCTAATTTCTCCTCCAAATACTTAAGCATGTGCCTCTTTCAAGCATGTGAAAATTCCCCCTGACTTCAGATTACTCATGTGCTTAAGTACACTGCTGAATTTGGACCGTGGACTGAAAATAATTGCTTGATGGGTATGGAAAAATATAAGCAAAAATATGGTCTTGCTAGATTTAAACAAGTGTAAACAGATGGCAGAAGGAGTTTTTAGGATGGATTTTACAGCAGAGATGGAGATTGCTTGGCACAGAAGGGAAGATGATGTCCTAGTTAGGTAGCTTGTGAGCTGAGACTACCGCCTTTCATGCTGATCAGTATTATCGCCTTCTTTCCTTAAGGCCCGCCATCCCCACCCCAAATCTTTCTGTCAGTCTGCACATGTTATGTTATACTTAGGTTCTGGTAACAGCTGTCAATTGGGGACAGGGACTGTCTTTTGTCTGTGTTTGTACAGCACCAAGCATAATTAGACAGGAATGAAAAGAGGAAAGATAATTAATTCTTAAAGAAATTGAGGTGATATTTAGAGGGAAGCTACTTGGTTCAATGGTTAAGAGCAGTGATGACATCTGGGTTCTGTTCCAAGCTGTGCCATTCATTTGCTGTGTTACCTTAGGCAAGTCACTTAATTGCTCTGTGTCTGTTATCCTATTTCTAAAATTGGAATAATGAGAATTAACTACTTTGGTAAAGTGCTTTGATACTTACAAGTGAAACATTTTGTATAATGGCTAAATATTGTTGTTAATTCCTATCTAGCACATAGCAATGTCAGTAAACGAGGGCCCGGGAAAGACATATAATAATTGATACGCTACAGTAAATATACAGTTTGTCCATATGTGAGTGAGAAGTTCTAGGGTTTATCATCCAAGTTGTATTAACATTAGGATACTAGTAGGATATTGAAAATGAAAAGTTAGCTGCTGTGGTGTCGCTGCTATTGTTGGTCAAGCTAGCTAGATCAAAGTTATCTCAGACATGTCTACTTGTGGTGCAGTCACATCTCTGATTGCAGTGTAGACATACATAGAGCATAAGAACCTGTTACTACAATTGGCTAACAGAGTTACCACTTTAGCTCAGGATGACTATGCTTTATTGATGTAGGTCTTGGGTCCTGTCACTATAGGTAATGTCGCTTGTTTGTCATGAGGGGTTGCCTTGGGTGGTTTTGTTTTAATGAAAATATGCCTTCCTCTGGTGCATTTAATATTGATAGTTTTTGTGGAAGACATGTGGCAGGAATTTGAAAACCCAGGGATGGCACTGAGCAATCCCAAAAAACAACATCAGTGACTGACAGACTAAAATCTAATACAATTTTCAGAAAGTCCAGTGCTTAAGCTAAACCAGACTCTGACACATCTATGCAATCAATATATAAGGATGCCACTTATGTTGGCACAACTCCTGAAGAAATCTATTGTCAGATTTCTTGTATGCTTCTACAACAGGGATCGGCAATCTTGGCACGTGGGACCTCAGGGTAAGCACCCTTAGCCAGCACTGTGCCGCAGCCCCATTGGGCTGGGATGGAGAATCACAGCCAGTGAGAGCCACAGTTGACGAAATGGCAAGTAAACAAACCAGTGGGAGCCGCTAAGGGTGCTTACCCTGCGGTCCTGTGTGCCATGGTTGACGATCCCTGTTCTACAATGTCTGATGCATAAATATGATTTGGTCTAAACTGTCTTACCCATCCCTTCACACAGTACAGTCCTTGACTTTTTATATATATATATATATATATATATAAATATATATATTTGTAGTCAGGACAAAGTTAATGTGTTCTCTCCACTTCTGTTTTTGAGTTAGTTTCTCTATACTATATGACACTTATGTTCTAAAGTACTGGTGAAGTGTCAGATTTTGTGTTTTGTAAGATCGACTTCAAGGTTCTTTTTTTAAGATAGCAATGCTTATCATGCAACAAAAGAAGTGACAATGTGTGTATTAACCATTACAATGAGAATAGCAGCATGCTGACTTGTTTTTTTTACAGGAGGAAAATATAGGTGCGTGGTGTGTTATTACTGTCTAGTACAGTTACAATACCCACTTTGGTTCTGATCCTACAAACACTTAAGCAAATGTCAAAACTTTATTCACATGAGTAGTACCACAGAATTCAATGAGACTATTCATGCAAGTAAATTAAACACATTCTTAAGTGTTTGTCAGATTGGAGTTTTTAGTCTTTCAAGATTGCTTTCCTGCTCCTGTTTATTTTACATTTTGTTTTAGTTGCAACTGTTAATTTGGAATCCTAAACTATATGTTGCTAAATAATATATAAAAACAGAAATTTAAAAGCAGGGATACAAGTTTTAACAATGCCCCAACAAGAACATAGAGATTCAAGATATATTACAAATACTTTGGATTTAACTAGCCACCAATGGGAAGTGTGAAAGAGCACAATTTAATTCCCTCCCTAGCCTGGAAGAAATGTGTGGGGAGAAGAATTAGTCACGCACATTGTTAAACTGGCTTCATTGCTGCAGAATTAATGAAAGATGCACTACACTGAACCTTGGCATTTCATTACACACAGAAAGCCATATACTTACATGAGGGAAATCATTGAACATAAGGCAGCCCAACAGCACTGCAACTTTAAAAAGTGCAGAGAGGCTAAAATTACTTTTAAAATCATCTTCAGTCAGATGTACCTAATGCAGAGGCTGTCACCCTTATCTTTATCAAGCTATGCTTTTAAAAAATTTTCACATTATGATAAGGATGGTAATTGTTTTCCTTCTAGAGCAGAAACACTGTGAAATAAGAGAGGCAGACAAAAACAGGGCTCAAAGAAAAAAATGTTTACTGAATTAAATGCATAGTTTTGTTGGCTGCAAAGTGGCCTTCCTCAACAGAAAATTCTGTTCCGCAGCTCCATGTTGAGGTAAGAATTGGGGTGTGCATCCTTTATTCAAGAGCTCTCTGTGTCTTTTTCAAGCCAGAATGATAAAAGACAGGAAGTGAGCTATTGTTACTGAATATTATTTTATACAAAATATTGTTTGTACGGGGCGGTTCTTGCTACTTTTTCTTTAAATCCTCACCTCTTATTAAGTGAGGGCCTGATCCTATAAGGTGCTGAGTGCTCAGAGTTCCTACTAAATTCTTATGCAGTAAATGCAAACTTCTTCACTAGGAGACATGTTTCTAAGAAGCTGGAGAAATCTCCTGAAAATGATGCTAAATAAATCATTCACTTCAGGATTCATGGAAGAGAAAAAAGTTATAATTAAAATGTTGACAGTTAACCAAGGCAAAAATTGTACATATTAAGTTTGTAGTAAAAAAAGAACATTCAGAATATAATGTTATTAATACCTACAATGCTATAGCTGCAATTAATCTCTAAGCAGCAAACCAATGCATCATCTAAAACACTGGTGATACTTAAATACCATGGATTAAAGCTGAGTAAAAATGTGATGCCAAGCAAAAATTAAACAAAAAAGGGTTCATGGAATGGTGAAGGCATAAAAAAAGAGGTATGATTATAATAAATTAAATGCCTTTTGGTTCTGTAGCATGTTCGGCATAACTAGAGGCAGACAGGTGCTCCCAAACTGTACTTCTTTGCATTTTATTTTGATCACTTTCCACAAATATTCTGTCAAACAAGTTTTCTGACAGGAATGTTAAATCAAACAGTGAATTTTATTCAGACATAGAATATTCATGGAAGCAAATTCTGAATTAGTAATCTGTGTCCACCTTTCATTTTGAAATGTGAGTATCAATATTCAATACAATTCTTTCACTGACTGTTTTTAGAGCAATCTCTAGGCTCAAACATGTTTACCTGAAACATCCATTGAACAACTTCAAACACAAACAAATACATGGACAATTTAAGACAAAGAAAAAAGGCTCTTTTCTGAAGAAATTGTGAACAGACTTTAGACCTTATCTTCCTGGAATCAACAGAAACAGGATAGGCCTCTGGAAAATGGGATTAATTACCTAAGTTAATTTGTAGCCTTGTCTTTTAGTCTTGATTTACGTGCAATTTGTGCCCAAGTCAGGAGTGCAGCATCAGGCTGAGGTAATGACAAGCAAGCAGTTTTCCATTTGATCGGATTCCAATCTGAGTTTCATTAATTGGCAAAAGATGAAGTTTTGGGGACACAGGAAACACATCCTCTCTAGTGATGTACTGCCAATATTTTCTTGAAGACTTTCACAACAGTTTAAACCCATAGCTGCTTATTGCTTGTTCATTCACCCCCAGCCTCAGCGTGTCCTCGCTCTCCTATGCTATTCTCTCCCACATTTTCTCTGTGATCCTATGATATTTTCTCTGGATTTACTATATACTTTGCATTGAACTAATGTCTAATGGTGTGGCTCTCTCTGGTAGGGAAGGAAACATCTTCATAAATGTCCCATCAGGATGCAGGATAGCTATCTATTTTGGGCAGCCAGGTTTTCTGTTATGGGTACCTCACCTGCACTAGGCTCTAAATCAGGGGTGGGCAAACTTTTTGGCCCGAGGGCCACATTGGGGTTAAAAATTGTGCAGAGGGCCGGGGAGGGAAGCCTGACCATGCCCCATACCCAACCCCCACCCACTTCCAGCCCCCTGACTGCCCCCCCCCCACAACCTACCACCCCCCCCCCCCCCCCCCTTCCCCCGCCGCTCCTTGTCCCCTGATCGCCCCCTCCAGACACCCTCCCACTCTAGCTGCCACCCCGGAACCCCATCCCCTATCTAAGCTCCCCTGTTCTTTGTTCCCTGACTGCCCCCTCCCAAGATCTCCCCACCCTAACCCCCCTCCCCGATCCTACCCCCCTTCTAATCCCCCCCAACTTTCTTCCCTGACTACCCCTTCTGAGATCCCCCCACTCTAACCACCACCCCCAGGACCCCACCCCATCTAAGCCCCCTTGCTTTATTCCCTGACTGCCCCCTCCCGATATCCCCCCACCCTAACCACCACCCCCCGGGAATCCAACACCTAACCCCTCCCCCCATTACCTTAATCAACCAGGTGCTCCTCTACCTGGGCCCGGCCAAGGAACGCAGGGCTCGGCGGCTCCCTGCGCTCCACTCGGCCGCCTGCCAGAGAGTGCAGGGCGGGCCTGGCCTGGGACCGCAGAGCCGAGCGGCTCCCCGCGCTGCCCCCAGCTGGGGACCGCAGGGTCAAGCGACTCCCTGTGCTCCACCCCTGTGCTCCACCCAGCCCCCAGCGGGAAGCGCGGGGTTCCGTGGCTCCCGGCGTGCGACCCAGACCCCAGCCCGGGAGCATGAGGCAGGCCCGGCTTTGAGCGCAGGGAGCCGCGGCAGGCCGGCCAGGCCATTGGACCAGGAGCACGGGGCCCGGCCGGATGAGAACGGCCGGCGGGCCACATGTGGCCCGCGGGCCCTAGTTTGCCCACCCCTGCTCTAAATCCTTCTCCTAATCCATAATATCTACTAATAGTCTTTCTTGTGGTTTCAACAGATGAACATGTTTTCTAGTCTTATTCTTTCTTCTTGTCTGGATAAAGGCTCTAATAATCAATCTTCCTGATCCCCCAGCCCACTTATTAAAATACTGCCATTTAATTAAGACCTTATTCTTAGTAGAGGGTATTAGGAATACAATTGCATTCCCAGGCTAGAACTCTCTATCTCTTTCTCCTTTGTTACACTGCCTGGCCTTAATCCAGCAGTCTGAAGCCAAATGCCAGCAATTCTCTCATTTCAAGGGTGCATCTGAGCACATTCCTGGCTCAGTTGAGCTGACTGCCCTAATTTTCTTTGCCGTTCTCAAATATTCCTTAGGGGTGCTGTCCATAATTCAAAATACAAACGTATCACTGAGGCGTGGGGGTTCAGGAACAGTTTTTAGCCTCAGTGTCCACAAATTGTGTAGCAAACCAGCCAGGCCACAGTTAGAGACCTTTGGCTTGTCTATTTAAATCATCAGCACTTCTAGGTAGGACCTGTCTCTGTGTGTCTGAAAAACACAATAGAGCCCCAATCTTTGACATGGCCTCTAGAAGCTACCATAATACACCTAATTAATTACTTTAATCAAATAACTGTTCATGAAGTGCAGACATAGATCTGTGTTAGCATATTGATTCATAAAATGACTGACCAGTTGCAGAGTAATGCCACTTCAAACAGGATGATCCACATATCTGTGTGCTTGCCATGCTAATGGATTATTAGTCTCCTGGTTTCAGTTACTATACAGTTTTCAGTGCTATAGTCTAGATTAGGAATTGGGTGTATGCTTGCATTTTTCCTTCACTCATACATAGAGAATAACCAGTGGATCTCAATAGCAGTGAATCCACCTCTTCCTCCTACCTTGAAATTCAATCCTTTCTGTATGCTTTCACTCAGGGATAATCCGTGGAACTTGTCTTCTAGGTGTGAATCTCTCGCTGAATGCCTCCTCAAGTCTCCATTTGTGCACAAGATCTACAGCAGTTTTCCCAGCATGGGCCTCAATTTATACAAGTGGATAGTCAGGGTAGAGTGGTGAAGTCACTTCTGTAATTTACCTTTGTGACATTGCATTCTGATTTTATGAAAATATTCTGAGTAAATATAATGTAACTGGAATATGATTCATGCAAAATGTCTCTTGCAAGGTATCATTACAAATCTTATAATCTACTGAGTGTGATCATCCTATTTGTATAAATGTATCACTCTTGTATCTGAAACTACATTATGAAATATAACTCTGAGGGCCTATTGTAATTATGCAAAGTGTGGGCCTATAATGATGGTTTGGAATCTTGATGGCTCCCATCAACTAGGACAATTGACTGTAGATGGCTCTGTTTACTTGTAAGTCTTCCTGTATACGTGTGTGCCGGCAAGTGGGTAATGAAGTCTTACAGGGATATGCGATCATGTCATCCGAACTGGAATCCATCTTTAACCTGGTGCTTTTCCATTTAGAAGGAGGGGTGGGAACCCAGAGAGAGACAAAAGCCTTGTGCAAAAGCTATATGAGGGGGTGAAACAACAAAGGAGGCTGCAGTAATGAGAAATCCCCTAGCTACCATTTGAGCTGGAACAAGGACTGTACCAGGGGAACCGACTGGGCCCAGACTAGGAAGGCGTCCAGTCTGTGATAGAAGCTTATTGAAACATCTCTGAGGGTAAGATTTTATCTTTATTCAATTTTCTTAATGTATTAGACTTAGATTGCATATTTTATTTTATTTTGCTTAGTACTTCATTTTGTTCTGTCTGTCATTACTTGGAACCACTACTTTTTGTATTTAATAATATCGCTTTTTACTTATTAATTAACCCAGAGTATGTATTAATACTTGGGAGTGGGGGCGCAAACCGCTGCGCACATCTCTCTATTAGTGTTATAGAGGACGAGCAATTTATGAGTTTACCCTGTATAAGCTTTATACAAGGTAAAATGGATTTATTTGTGGTTTGGACCCCTTGGGAGTTGGGTATCTGAGTGCTGGAGACGGTAGCTCTTCTTACGCTATTTTCAAGTAAGCCTGCATCTTGTGGGGGATGTGGTTCAGACTTTTACTTGTGTTTGCAGTAGGCAAGTGTGTCTGGCTCAAACCAGGCAAGAGACTGAAGTACCAAACTAGCAAGGGAAACAGGCTCAGAGATAGTCTAGGCACATCAGGTGATAGTCCCAAAGCGGGTTTCTGTGATCCAACCCATCACAACCTTATTTTTCCTTCAGTATGTAGGATGTTCAAAAATAATTATTATAGAACAAAAGCCAAAAAGACAGATATGACCAGGATGAAGTTCCTTTATCCAAGTGGGTGAAAAGAACTGGAGTTATATATGCTGGGAAAGCATGCTGGGTGCTTTCCACATTTATGTAGGAGAGGATTGAAGTACAAAGCTTTAAAGAGACCAGATTTTGAAGTCATCAGTAAGAAAATGTGGCAAAGTGTGTGTGTGTGTCTCTCTCCTCATGTTATGCTGCACATTTACTGAAAATCTTTTTTATTTTCATGTAGGATCACAGTGTAATCTGCTGATGCTAAAAGCAATCTTAACGGGCCATAAAGCAGAAGCCCAAGCTATTTATTTAATTTTCTGTAAGACATTTTCTGCAACTCCCACATGAAAGTAAAACCTTATCAACAGAGAAGCAAGTAAATGTACACATGACTGGAATACATTCTAGGTCTTGTTTTCAGAGTGCATTGTAACACAGTTAAAGAAGTAATTACTTCTGCCTAACTATCTGTCTCCTCAGGATGAACAGTTGGTGGCACTGATTATTCAGTGTATCTCACTGTTCCTACCTGAGAAAAAGAATCCTCTGCCTTTCCAAAAGCAGTTTTGATAGATTGAGCTAGAAGCATGTGCACTATAATTTTTCACTGTTTTATAATAAAGTGAATGTTTTCTAAATGTCACAGTTTAAATTTCATGGGGCATGAAATCCACTTTAGACATGAAAGCTGGAGCCCTTTTCCAAATAAGAAGTCTGATGTTATAGTCAAAAATACTCTATATTCCCAGACATTATTAACCATGGAGTTCTGCCTGCAAAATAACACTATCTGGCACATTAAAGCTGAATTTGCTTCTATAATTATGTTGCCAAATATTTAAAATAGATATGATTGCAAGGGAAATGTTAAATGTACAAATTAATAGCATTTCCATTTACTAATGATAAATCTTACTCCCATTTGTTCTTACGTATTAATGTTCAAACAGATACTAAAAGATCACTTCTAAAGAAAATGATTGTGGACTAATCATGGTGTTTAATGTCAAATGATAACACTTCATAATAAACTCAGGAAAGTTCAAAATTAAATGCTTTCACCTTCTTTTGAATTATTTTTTGTTTTAAAAAAGAGTATGAAGAATACAAAGTATTTGTGATGCTTCTTGGAGGTACCCTTGCTAACACCTGCCCTTGCCTAAGGAAGCATCATCTCTGCCTAACAGGGGTCATCTCCCCAGCCTCTCTGGCCGCAGCCAACGCAAGCACTCCACTCTAGGCCTTGCCGGCTCCAATATTACTCTACAGATTAGCGACTGGCACATCCCAGCCCTCGAACCCTCTGAGTGTTTGTCTCGAGTGACCATCACCGGGTACATATGACGCTCCCAGTATCACAAATTTGCTACTTCCAAAGAAACAGTACAATCTAGCTTACAAATTCCATCCAGTCACTGCGCTACTTAAATCACAGCACTTAGATATGCTTGCATATTTGTTTGTGTGGCCTACTGTATAGAGCACAGAACTGGAGCTCAGGAGACCTAGTCTTTATATTAGGCTCCACCCTGGCCTGCTGGGTGACCTACGTGAAATAACTTCATTTCTATATGCCTCAAAATGGGAATAATGATCTTGAGATCCTTTCTAATTCTTTTGGAGATCTATGAATAAAAAGCACTATGTAAGAAGTATGTTCCAGGATCTCTGATACGCAAATTTAGTTCCTGATCCTGGAGATGCTTATGCACATGAGTTATTTAACAAATATTTGTTTCAATACACTACAACTAATCAACGCTCCAATTTGCAATCAATAGCATTATGTCTCCATGCAGAATCCAATTGACTTGGTGCAAGTGCATCAGTGTTGTAAATTGCAGTGTCAGACCTACGTGAACAAAATTACTCATGTACGTAAGTGTTCGCAGTATCAGACAATCAATGGGAACCAAAATTTATCTATGAAAACAAATCAGTTTTAATTTTAAGTTTAAAAACAAAAGCTTTAAAGGTGGCTTTCATTTGGATGAGACACTGGTATCATGGAGATGGGTATTCTTAGTGAGCTTGTTTGTTTGATTTGGTTTCAGGTTTTTTGTGCTTACAAGATGTAAACATGTCCAGTTTTCTTGAACTCAGCAGGAACAAAACTGCTTACAGGCTACTCTTTTTAACAGATGCCTCAGACCAGGTACCTCTGATCTGTTCCAAGAATCAGATCTGTGTCTTTCCCCAGAGCCCCAGATACACTGTATGCAAAACACAGACTGTCTTCTTCACTGGCTCCACAAATTTTGTCCCAGCCCTTGAGTTTTAATACATTCATTTACTTTATGAGGTCTGTGATCATCTGTGTTTCCAAGGCCCTTACTGGTGGTATCACGGGGTGCCTCCATTACTACCCAGTCTGCTGTACTGTCTGGCCTGTTTCTTGATCTCTTAACCACAAACACATATGAGTTGTCACCCTTGCACTATATGGATTTAATGGTCACTGCTTAGCATAAGAGAACATATTGCAGTCTTGTAGCCAAGAGAAGACTTCCACCCAGCCATCTCTCATCAGCCTAGACTCACCCCTGCGCAATTTGTGCTTCCTGTTCCTCCCATTTACAGCCTCTCAATTACTGAGCCAATTGTCAGATTAGCCCAGCAGTTGCTACCCATGTGAAAGTAATCCCAAGTGGTTAACTGGCTTCAGTTAAGACTGTTCTCCCTGGTGCTGCAGCAACAACAGTGACCACGGTGCTACTAATAGTGCCCTGCCATGCAATTCAACATCCAATATTTCACTGAGACATTTTTCTTGCCTCCAGAAGGGATCTTCTTTGCTGTTCGCATGGGGTTGGGGTTCTATTGTGGGTTCCTATTGCCTTGGCGACTGGCTTTCCATGGACCACTAGTAAAGGTCTTCTGCCTTCCATCCACAAAAGGTGCACTTGGAGGTTAGAGGTTTTCCCCACAGCTCCATCTCAGACCATTGGTCATCACAGTAATCACATCCCACAGATCTTTCCTGCAGTGTAATTTACTTCTGATTTGTATCTACCCACATGAATTGTCCCCCTAAAGCCACAGTCTCAGGATCCCTGACTTCCCCTGATTTTATCCTGTTTCTGTTTGAGACTATCAGGGCATGTTCACCCTCCAAACATCTTTAGTAGCATCCCAGGTTGTCGTTCATCTTGTGCCCTGCCCCCAGGTTGGTCTCCTTGATGTTTTGCCCTCCATCTCCTCTACGTGTCCTTGATACAGCACTTCCTGCTTCACTGCCCCTTGATTGAGTTTTCCTCCTCTCCACAAATCCTACAGTACGTCAGTTCTTTCCAAGTTTGCTAAAATAGGTGTAGGGCAGGGATCGGCAGCCTTGGCACACAGCCCCCCACAGGAAGCACCCTGGGCAAACCCGGCCAGTTTGTTTACCTGCCGCATCTGCAGGTTCAGCCAATCGCGGCTCCCACTGGCCATGGTTCACCGCTCCGGTCCAATGGGGGCTGCGGGAAGCGGCAGCCAGCATTGCACCACTTCCCGGAACCCCCTCTGGACCAGAGCGGTGAACCGCGGCCAATGGGAGCCATGGTTGGTGAACCGGCAAGTAAACAGACCAGCGGGGCCCACTAAGGGTGCTTACCCTGCGGTGGAACATGCCAAGGTTGCCGATCCCTGGCTTATAACAAGGTCCCCCCTGAGGCAGGCTACGACGAAAGGCTCTTAAGCAAAGTAAGCAGTCATGGGGTAAGAGAGAAGGTCCTCTCATGGATCAGTAACTGGTTAAAACAAATGGTCAGAATAAATGGTCAGTTTTCAGAATGGAGAAGGATAAATAGTGGTGTCCCCCACTGGTCTGATCTGGGACCCATGCTGTTCAGTTCATTAATAACTGATCTGGAAAAGGAGTAAATAGTGAGGTGGCAAAGTTTGCAGATGATACAAAATTACTCATGATAATTAAATCCGAAGAGGATAAAGAGATCTGGCAAAACTGGGTAGTTGCAACAAAATGGCAGATGAAATTCAGTATTGATATATACAAAGTAATGCACATTGGAAAACACAATCTCAACCATGCAGACAAAATGATGAGACCTAACATTAGTTGTTACCACTCAAGAAAGATCTTAGAGTCATTGTGGATAGTGGATAGTTCTCTGAAAACATCCACTAAATGTGCAGCAGCAATCACAAAAAATAACAATTTATCTTTATAAGAATCATTAGGAAAAAGATAGATAAGAAGATAATAAATATCATAATGCCTCTATATAAATCCATGATTTACCTACACTTTGAATACTGCATGCAGTTCTGGTCACCCCATCTCAAAAAAGACATATAAGAAATTGAAAAGGTACAGAAAAGGGAAACAAATTATGAAGGGTATGAAATAGCTTCCAAATAAGGAGTGATTAAAAAGATTAGGACTTTTCAGCTTCGAAAAGAGACAACTGAGGCAGGCTATGACAGAGGCATATAAAATCATGAATGGTGTGGAGAAAGTGAACAAGGAAGTATTAATTGCCCTTTCTCTTAACACCGGAATCAAGAAGGATAGGCTCATCAATGGGTATTGGCCAGGATGGGTAGGGATGATGTTCCTAGCCTTTGTTTTCTGGAAATTGGAAATGGAGGACAGGGGGTGGATCACTTGATGATTACTCATTCTGTTCATTCCCTGTGAAGTACTTGCCATTGGTCACTGTTGGAAGACAGGATACTGGATAGTGGACCTTTGATCTGACAGTGCATGGCAGCTCTTATGTTCTTAGGGGTTACTCAATGAAATTAGTAGGCAACAGATTTAAAACAAACAAAAGGAAATACTTCACACAATGCACAGTCAATCTGTGGAACTCATTTGCAGGGGATGTTGTGAAGGCCAAAACTAAAACTGGGGTCAAAAAATAATAATAAGTTAATAGAAGACAGGTCCATCAATAGTTGTTAGCCAAGATGGTCAGATATGCAACCCTATTCTCTGGATATCTCTAAGCTTCTGACTGCCAGATGCTCGGACTGGGCAGTGGCTGGATCACTTGATAATTGCCTTGTTTTTTCTATTAATTTCCTCAAAAGCATCAGGCACTGGCCAATGTCAAAAGACAGGATATCAGTTGGACGAGATGGACCAGTGGTCTGATCCAGTATGTGTTTTTTTATGTTCATATGAATCCATTAGGGCTTCAATGATGTATCTATCTGGCCTCAACCAGAGAGTGGCCCAGCCTGACAATTTCTATGCAAAAGCCCTGAGAGGTACCCCATTGTTCCATTTGGCTGTTATGAATTTTTGGCAGAATTCCTTCACCGACAGGCCAGCTCTATCCAAGATAGTGACCTTCAGTATATCATAATCCTTGGCTTGGTGCTTGCTCAAGATCACACAAGCCACCTGTGTCTCGCCTGTCAGATAAGGGACTAGCTGAAGTGTTCATGAATCCTTTTCCCATCCAGCACTAGTAGCCACCTGCTCAAAGGTGGCTACTAAAAGCAAAAAGGGTCCATGGAGCCATCTGACTAGTCCCAGGCCCACCATTCCACTCCCTGTTCCCTCACCAGAACTCACCAGCCTGCTCTTTCATGAACTCTTGTAACATTCACTACTGCTCTGCCTACCAACCCAGAAGTGCTTGTCTCTCCACCTGATGGGTCTTCTGCATCTCTCTTTATTGTTTATTCACTAGCCAATATGGCACATTGTCCATTGTGTCCACATCTTCTGCCTTCATGTGGGTCACCACTCAAATCTCTTTTTCTCATCTGGGAAAGTTAATGCTCCTGGACAAGCCCCAGTGAGTCATGGGGTGTGTCTGTTGGTACCCAGAGTGCCATACTGTCTGGCCTATTTCTTTGATCTTTTAACCACAAACACAATACCATGTTGTTACTGTTTCACCATGTGTGTGTTTATTCCCCAGTGCCTCAATCAGTACAGTGACCATGGCACTACTAATAGTGCCCTGTCACAGGAAGATGTCACCTGCACCACTGCCCCTTCATGGCTGCCTCTTGGTTACAAGGTTATTGTACTTTGGCTTCCTACTGTACTTCATTGAAGTTTATGGTAAAATGCCCTGTTGTGACAATACACTTGCTTGTGACATGTAGATCTTTGTTTCCCAAGATCCAGTCTTATCAAAAGGGAGCAGGTGAACTTTTTATATAGAATAAAACCGAATGTCCATTTAAACAGCATGGTCTGTTTATTATGTGTTGTCATTTCTACTGTATTCATTGCTGCAGTACCTGATCACCTAAGAAAGAATAAATGGAGTGTGTAAGAAAATCAGATACTTACAGCCTGGCTTAAGACAGGTAAATTGTAAGCAGGCACTGTACAAGTTTCACCCACACATTCCCACCTGGCTACTGCAATCCTGGCCTGTTAGAACCCTATTGTTCAAATGCCTGGGTGTCCCCAGCACAAAGACTCATTGATGCTTCATTATGCCACATTGTGTGATGACTATTGTGTACAAACAAGAATACAGCAAATCAGTATTGTTTTTGGCTTACGTGAGGTTTTGAACTTAATCCCAAGAGGCGAAAAGTGAGTTCTCACCCAACACGAACTAACAACTATAAATAGAATCTGTTCGTTTATAAATATTTTGTGGAGGTGGGAATGGAAACAAAGGGATGCAGATGTTGTAAAGGAAGCAGATAAAACTACATCAAACCTGAAGTTTCTCTAAGTGTTTGGATATGATTTTTGAAGCGTGGAGTAAGGAAATGCTGCTGTTTGTTTTAAGCCTAATAGGATGTGGCTGCATTTCCCCTCTGATATTCCAGATATGCCAGAAGGAGGACTTGTTTATATGTGCTATGAATAAAGAGAACAAGAGTTTTAACATCAAATTAGGGGTCATATTTAGGGTCTCAATAAAATACTACTTTTATATAATGTTTTAGATTGTAAGTAATTTCCTAAGTGTTCATATTCCAGATTTTAATTACTTATTACAATTCTTCCTTTGTAAATCCGACAGGTCTGGCTAAGACCACGAATTCACAAAATAAACATAATGGATAGGCTCCTTGGGTGATGTAAATCTGTTCATGTCATCTGAAGGTCTGGTCCAATATTTTAAAGACATTATGTCATGGAGGATCATTCTTTACTTCACTGTCCATGGTGTCTACTCTATGGGAGGCAGATCACTGGCTCCTTACAGTCTTTCAGACAAAGTTATATTATTAAACTGATTTGTTGTAAAATAATCTTTGAGCTTTGCAGTATTTCATAATGATAAAAAAAATCAAGAGCATAATATGGGCAATACCATTGCACAAGAGACAAGCATAACTACTGGATTAGGAAGATAAATTTGGTTCCAGATTTAAAATCCACTTCCTCCTCCTTGGTCAGTTAAAGCAAATGTTAACTAAATCTGTTCCTACTTAAAGAAAGGTACTTTTCCCATAACATCTCCCAGGAAGTTGAGTGGAGAATCAGGCCCATTATTGCATGTATTATTTTTTATTTTACTTTCTCTTGGTAAGAAATTATTACAGGTGGAATGAGTTCTCATGTCAAAAACCTTCTCATCAGGGTCCCACATAAAAAAGGACTTATCTTCCTCATATAATTGATGTATTAACTAGATGCTTCAAGAGGCACTAGGGTGTCTGGAATATTCCTTACATTTAATATTCCCAAAAGGGAGTTACATTAATTAAGCGTAATCTTGTGAATTTTTTGAGAGGCATTATTACGTAATGGACAGGGCAAGAGACTGGGAGTCAGGGTTTTATTCCCAGTTCCGCTAACTTGCTCTGTGACTTTGGCGAAGTCACCTCACCTCTCCATTTCCCCTCCCAACTTTTGTCTGTCTTGTCTATGTAGAGTGTAAGCTCTTCAAGACTGGGGCTGGGTTACTCTGTGTTTGACTAGTGCTTAACAAAATGAGGTCTCAGTCTCTCTTGGGGCCTTCCAGCATTACTGTAATACAGATAATTAATCATAGTAAACACGAAAACATGGAGTTAAATTTCAAATTAGAAGAACACATCTGAATATGTTTGAGACTTATAAGAGTTACAATAAATGGAAGATTTAAAAAGAATTGTATTTTAGAGACCTTGGCGCGCTGGTGGACCCTAATGTATGCAACAGATGTTCTAAAAAAATCACTAGTGCAAATATCAAGAATTTTTAAAAGTCCCTTTACCACTATCACTGTCATTTACATGGAAATTGAGACAATTGTATTTCAGCTAGAAAATATTATAAAACACCACTCCACCTTCCAGACAGAAGGGATCCCTGCAGTCATATATAGGTAGTCATACCACATCGCATTTTGCAACTGGTTATAACTGATGCCAAAAGTAAGTGCTAGTAGCTTCTCTGCAATATTGGGATTGCACTCAAGCATACTGATCTCGGCTTTGATATAGCCTGGAGGTTAAGATAAAGGCATTTTGATTCCAGCATTATATACCTGCCAACAGCATGGATACAACTTCTGTCACTGAGAGGAACTGCTGCTTCTGGTAAGAATGATGAGCTTAGTGGGAACACAGCTGTAAACAGTAAAGATGCCAAGAGACATTAAGAAAAGTATTTTCTTTAATTCCTTTCTTCCTAGTGTTCCTCTCCCATCCTCTCCATCTTTCCTCATCCCCACAGCGAAAAGGCTTGCCTGCTAGTGAAGCCCAGGCTGGAGGTGGAGTTGTATAATGGCTAAGGTAAGAAATACTACTATCACTGAGCACTTAAAGTATGATTTATCCGGGGTCACAAAACAATTCACAGATGTAGGTTAAGCCTCATTGTACCCCTTTTGAAGTAGGGAGGTATTTATAATAATGATATTACAGAGGGGTAAGCAGAAGCTCAGAAGGACACAAACCAACACCCTTTCAAAAGCGATCACTAATGAGTTTCCAACTTGAAACACAGAGTCTGGTTTTCAAGGTGTTGAGCACCAGATCATAGGTATTGCAGGATGGGCACTGAAAATAATGAGATGTTTTTGAACATTTTGGCCTAAGTAACTTGTCTAAGGTCACGTGGTAAGTCAGTGGTAAAGATAGGACTTCTATCATCAAAAACTTTAGACAGCACTGAAAACTGGGACTAAAACCCAGGTCTCCCGACTCCAATGGTTATGCATCCAAGTTCTTCTAGGTTCTAGTATTAGTAAACATCATTGTAGAATCCAAGTGCTTCCCATGAGACAACATTGCATCCTTGTGACATCAATGAGAACTGACCAGGATGGAACTGGAAAAGGAACTGTTGCTACAACAGCATGAAAACTTGAGGGATAACCTGTGATGTGAGAGAGCAGTAGGTCAACACCTCCTCCCTGCTTACCCTTACTTTAACCCATAGCTGCACACACACATTGAGGGCAACATTTGGTCATATATGTAAATACCACCAAAACCATCTCACGTAGAACCATCATAATAAGTTACAGAAGCAAAGTGTTCTCAAGATACACCTAGTGATTACTGAAGAAGGAGGGAAGAAGCAGAAGTATCACAACATGGTGGGATGAATTGTCTGGTCTGGTCATACTCCAGAAATTGTTTATGTTGTTATGAATCCTGAATTTTCTACTACAGACTAAGTGATTTAAAGATCTATCTACATCAGTTCACACTACTCCATCATTTGAAATCAGTCCCTTTCTTTCAGGGATTCAGAAAATCATACTTTTTTTTTTACCCTCTGTAATAACTTTTTACCTATCTTTAACATTTTTTTCACTCTTTCTCATATCATTAATGAAATAAAAAACTCTTATTGCTTAAATTCATTGCAGAAAAGACCGCAGATGGATGGAATTTATATTTATTTCAAATTTAATATGTATTTTTGTAACTACGCAGGGTAATAATACAGTTCAGTCTGGAGATGAGGTCTTGGGCTTAAAACAATGCCCCATTAAGAGAGAAAGCTACAGTCATGTCACCTGCAACACAAAGTTTTGCTCTTATTTGCATAAATAAAAGTGCTGGTCATGTAAGGAACTTCTGAGAATTCACTGTAGCAATGCTAATTTTATTCACTCCATTTTATTGCTATAATAGAAAGTCACATCTGGGAGAGGAAAATGTGAAAATTGCATGAAAACTACACACATAGTTTTAATTTAAAAAATCTTTATTATTTCCACCCTCTATTTATTTAAGGCACTTTGTAGCCCCTACTACCATAATACAGAGTGCCTCACAATTCTGAATGTACTTAGTCTCCCCATCCCTGTGAGGTAGGAAAGTGCTAATATCTCAGCTTTAGAGATTAGAAATTGAGGCAGAGAGAATCTAAGGCCCAAATCCTCAGAGACATTTATACACCTAACTTCTATTGAAATTTAATGAAAGTTAAGAGCCACAAACAAGAGAGTAACAATTAGAGACTTTAGCACAATAACCCAAAGCAAAACAAGCAGAATGCAGAGAAAACTTTTAAATAATTACAACAGCAGCAACTATATTTCATTTTAACATAATGAGCGAATGAAAGAGCCCCAAAGCTGGGGGCAATCACAGTGTCTTGTAAGGCAACCAAATCTGAAGTCTTAGCACAAGTCTACACTTAAACTGCTCCAGCTGCACTGCTGTAGTGCTGCAATGTAGACACTACCAATGCTGACGGAAGGGGTTCTCCCATTGGTGTAGGGGATAATCCCCCTGCCTGAGAGGCAGTAGCTAGGTCAGAGGAAGAATTCTTCTCTTGACCTAGCATGGTCTACAACAGGGTTAGTTCAGGATAGCTATGGTGTCTCAGGGTGTGGCTTTTTTACTCCCCTGAGAGAAGTAGTTCAGCCAATGTAAGCCCTAGTCTACAGTACAGAATTACTTTGGCATAACTACATCACATTAACTAAGCTGATGGAAGAAGCTCTCTCCCATCAGTGTAGAGTGGCCTCATTAAAGTGATACAGGAGTGCAACAGCACCGGTGCAGCTGTGCTAATGCAGCTTTTTCAGCATTGACATCCCTCAGGTTTTCAGTGTAGACCAGCCCTTAGGGTTTGTCTACTCAGTTCAGCAAAGTGCACCAGATGCATCTAAATTGTAGAGTGCTGTAAATTGTTTCATTCTCACTGCCCTGGGTAGACCCTGCTGATGAACTCTAACAGGCTCCTAGTGTGTGTTAACAGTACTGTTTCAAAGAGGACTACATCAGCGCACACTAGGTATCTTTTGAAGTAAATCAGCAGTGTCTATATGGAGCAGTTAGAGCATACCTTAGCACACTCTAAATTGCCACACTATGTAAACAAGCCCTTGGTTGCCTGTTGGCAAATGATCAGAAAAATAAATTTCCCATTCTCTGTGACATGCAGAAATGGCGGCAACTAAAGTCAGTGGCCACCTTCATAAATGTTGGTGTTGATTATTTTTCAGTCTTGATTTCTTCATTTTTAAAATGGATTTTTGAGGCAAGTGGGCCTCAGCTTTTTCCACGACTAAGCAACCATACCTCAACCTCACTGAAGAAGAGCTAGCACTGAGGACTAGTTAGTGACATCAAGTGGGTGTAATGGGACTTTCTTAAAAAGACTGAGCTGGGTGTGGTGCTGAAGAAATGAGACCATTACTTAAACAGAGCTGGGAGCTCAGTAGTGTGAGGAAGACCTTGGAGGACATGAATGAACATAGGGCATGCCCCCTCCCGACATTGTGAAGAGCCCGAGGAAGTCACGTAGATCAGGGGAGGCTTCTGCTGGGAAATACTGAGTTAGGCCCTACAAAGATAAGGGAATAGAGGAGAAACTCAGGAGGGGTAGAAGATGAGTTTATGTGGTATTTGGACTCCCAGTGGGGAAAAGCCTGGGGAGCCAGTGAGTGAGGAAAACTTGAGAAAAGGCTTGGAAGGGTGAAGGACCTTTTGTGTATGTTGACTGGGACTTGGACTACCCTGGAAGGGGAGTGAACTGTTATGTAGCTTGGCCAGAGGGCTGAGCCACAGAAAACCCAGAGAGGGACTTGAGAGATGACACCAGCTGGGACTGGTGATAGTGGCCAAGGAAGTGGGTACAAGAGGTGAAATCCCCTGTAATGCTGTGTCCAAGTATGAGAGGTACCCTAGAAGTGAGGATTCATGCTTACAGAGTGATTATACCAGCTTTCTAGGGTGCTCTGAGACTACGTTCATGAAATGTTTAATGATTTAGTTGATTGTTTTTTAATTTTGATGAAATCTGGAATTTCAGAATTTGAAAAATAAAAGGTAAAATGTGGATGAAATTTTCATGTGTTATTTCTCTATTTTTTTCAAGCAGACATAGAGCTGGTGAATTTTTTAGTTTTGGAAAAAAGTGTGATTTTTTTAAAAAAGAATTTTTCTCACCCCTGATCTTTTTTCTACTGTCTAGATTTATTTGTAAAACTATTTATGGCCTTCATTAGAAAGGTGATCTGGAAGTGCAAAGTATGAATGATTATCAAAAGGTCACTTGTTGGATTACAGGAACAGACTTGGATATCCTAGTTCAGTTCCTGCAAATTTATTTACCTAATGAAACCACCAATATAGCTCCCACTAGCTGGCATCATCAGAGATGCCAAGAAATGAATGGGCATGATGGAGATGGGAACTAACCTTCCACCTAGTAAACACAATCCTGCCCAGGGCCGTCTCTACCTTTTTTGCAGCCCCAAGCAAAAAAAAAAAAAAAAAAAAAAAGCCGCCTGAACTGCCAAAGCAAAAAAAAAAAAGGGTGGCCAAATGTGCCTCCCCAAGATTGACTGGAATGCTGCCCCTTACAATGTGCTACCCCAGGCACATGCCAGGCACATGCTTTCTCGACTGATACCCGGAGCCGGCCCTGAACCTGCCACCTCGCACCTGAAGAAAATCATCATTGTGTGGAAGTTTTTATTGCTGTTGCCTTTGCTTTTTCTGTTGTATGGATAAATCAGGGATCGGCAACCTCGGCATGTGGGACCACAGGGTAAGCACCCTTTGCGGGCCCCGCCTCTTTGTTTACCTGGTGGTTCACCGACCGCGGCTCCCACTGGGCGTGGTTCGCTGTCCCGGTCCAATGGGGGCTGCGGGAAGTGGCAGCTAGCATCACACCACTTCCCGCAGCCCGCATTGCACCAGGACAGCGAACTGCGGTCAGTGGGAGCCACGACTGACAAACCGCCAGGTAAACAAAGCAGTGGGGTACTTACCCTGCGGTCCCGCCTGCCGAGGTTGCTGGTTCCTGGGATATATGAAGTACCTGAATCTCCCTCATGAACAACTACCTAATTTAAAATATATTGTTTAAAACATTTATCTATAATCCAGCAGGCTATAAAAATCTCCTGACAGACAAAAACAAAACAAAACTGTAACTTAACCACTCATAGGCCAGAATGAGCCATTTTGATAATCTAGTCTGACTTTCCTCTATAACACAAGCCACCAAATTTCCTCAAAATAACTCCTAGAGCAGTCATTTCATTTTTTCAGGAGGTACAACCTAACTTGCTATGAGGCTTGTTTATTGTTTTTGGTTTTTAGTTAGTTTAATCAAGCTGAAGGAATGCAATCAGACTGAGATTCCAGATTGCAACAGGGTATTAGCTAACAAAACAATCATTCACAGGAAATAAGACATACAACTGATTGTGGAATTTATGATTCTTCAATGTGTGTCTTAATGACATTGCTAAATTTGCCAATTGCTTGCTGAATGCACCAGACCAGTGTTACCACAAAATTAGTTCAAAGTGGATTCACATCTAACTTGTTTTTATTTTATTTGAGGTGGGGGAGGAGAGGGAGAGAGACAAGACTATAGAGGGTAAGAAAAAGAATTCCAAGTATAATGACCTCTATTAAATCACTAAAAGAATCTATTTCAGTTTCAGAGTACTGTAAGCAATTTGAACATAATTATCGTTTTAAGAGATTTTGTTCACTTGTAAGAGAAGAGGCCTCATCCATTACATTCACAATGATAATGATTATATAAAATGATCAGGCTGCTAGCTACACAAGAGGAAATGTCATGCATGCAAATTTCACCATGTATCCTTGATTCCTAACTATACAAATATGTAATGCCCTTGGCTAGTGCTACAGTATGACAATCTGATTAGTAAGGACGGGGGGAATGGTCAGGAAAGGAGATTGAACTTTCAAGGTAACATGCTTGCTGTAGTCCAGTATATGCAATATAATTTATTCTTTGAAAAATAGTGGTATAGCAACATTGTAATACAGCAACGGAATGTAAATTGTTTAGAGTGTAGCATATATGCAAGTTTCTTCTAATTCTCACTGCTTAGCTCCATTGATTATATTACCAATGTGTTAAATGACCTCTTGGACAGACACGCACAGTTAAATGTCTGTGAATGATTGTTAGGTATAGCTGTGATAAACAATGGAATGCTGTACAATAAGGGAAAAGCTTGTGTGTGAAACAGACAGAGCTCTCTTTGGGAATGACCCAGGACTTTTGAATGAACTCTCACAGCTCTAAGTACAAACTCTCCCTGCCTTTCTCTCCCCTCCAAGTGCAAGGCACAATTAATTTTTTGACCTTGTCTTCTCCATCATACATAATGTATCTGGATGTATAATTAAAAACAAAATCGTAAACACTCCATTTCACTTATTTCTCCTCCTGAAGACAGGATGAGTAAAAAATTTGATAGATGTTGATGGTGTGCTTTATACTTTACTGCAAGGTGCTCAGGTTCTAGAATGACAAGCCTGGAATAAGAACCTAAATAGAATGGCATAGAAATAGACACAGGAATAGTCTAATAAACCCTGAATATATTATTATTTGCAGCAGCAACTGACCAATTTAAATGTCCTTGAGTACACATAATCACAGTGAAATGTTCTTTAGTGTGGTGTTCATATCACTTTCCTGCCACTTTCATTAACACACACCTTCTATGTTTGCCTTCTATTAATTGACTTCTCCTTATTGATACTTCTAGTAAAAGTGTGTAAGAATAAGTGCCTCTGTTATGCTCTGTGGTTTGTACAAACCTTGATAATGTTTGTCACATTCATAGATTCAGAGTGCCTGGAGGGACCATTGTGATCATCTAGTCCAGGAATTGGAAACCTTGGGGAAAGCCGCTGACGGGCTGGGAAGGTTTGTTTACCAGTAGCATCCACAGGTTCGGCCAACTGGAGCTCCCACTGGCTGCAGTTTGTCATTCTGGGCCAATGGCGGTTGTGGGAAGCGGCATGGGCTGAGGGATGTGTTGGCTGCCGTTCCCGCAGCCCCCATTGATCTAGTCTGATCATATGTATAACACAGGCCATAGAACTTCCCCACAATAATTCCTAGAGCAGATCTTTTGGAAAAATATCCAATCTTGATTTCAAAATTGTTAGTGATGGAGAATCCACCATGGTACTTGGTAAATTATCCCAGTCATTAATTACCCTCATGGTCAAAAAATGTATGCTTTATTTCTAGTCTGAATTTGTCTAGCTTCAGCTACCAGCCTTAAACTTCCCTAACTACTATGAAAAGTGTATCTGGAATACCTTCCTCAATCTGTTCCTTAGGTTTAACTGAAAAAAAAATCTTATTTTAAATTATGGATGTTCTATAACATTATAACCCAAACTACCAAACGAAACTCGACTGGAATCAAAGACTCTAATGTATACTAGAACTAGCATACAGCTTCTTGTACATGCAAACAATTACTCTAACACAGAAACACTTTCCTCTTGTTTAACTCAGGAAAACAAAAACATAAGAAACAAAGAGGGTTGACTTCAAGGTTAATGCAGCAGACATGATTTAATTCCATTTCATTCCATTCACATTCTGATGCTGTCTTTTTATTATTATTCTGCTTTGTATCCATAAATGCTACTTAAAATGCCAGTTTTAGATGAAATATTTTTTAACTTACAGAAGGTCTTAAACACAAACAATATAGATTTTTAGAAAATAGGTTAAATCACTTGTTTATATAAAAATATTTTAATGATAAAAATATGTAATCTCTGTCTGCCATCTACTGAAAGAAAGATATACTACAATTCTTCTATTTGGCCACTTATTATGAACAAATAATAAGAGTAACAGACTCTGTTAAAGATACTGTATTACACATATGGATCCCAATCTTGCAGTCAGATCCTTAAAGACAAACCCCAGTTTACTTCAGTGGGGCTCTGTACAGGCACAAGAGTCTGCCTGTGGGGATCTGACTCTAGAGGTATGGATATAGGCAGAAGTAAGGCTTCAGTTCCAATATTGTTTCAAAAAAAGTCCAAATTTGCTCTTACAGCTCAACTGAAAGTTTGGTTCATCATGACAAATGCCAAGAGAATGTACATAATGGTGTCTCATTATTGTAGGAAGCCAATACAAAACCTGTAAATTCCTTAATACCTACAAACCACAGTAATTATACCAAGTGGTATTTATACCCATACACCCACCCAGGAATAATCAGCAGCCAGAAGGGGGATGGTGGTAAAGATTTCTACTTCCTCATGGTGGGAATCTGATATGTTCCCCTGATTCTGGTTTTCACTCTGTAGTCAGACCTTTCAATAATAACTCACTCTTTAGCAATATTTTCCTTCAGAACTGAAAAATAAAACGTGAAGTAAGGCAATACACTAGGACAGATTCCATAGATGCACTGCAGACTGCAGCCCTTGCTGGCATTAAGTCTTTTTAAAATGGTTTGAAATGGTTCAATGGGGGATACTAGAATTACGCAACATAGCACCAAAAGAAGATTGGGGTGTCAGCCTGGAAAGGGATTTGGATAGGCCTGCCAGGAAACCTGCTATATCAAAGCCTGTTCCATACACACTTCAAGGGCGGGCCTCATGCTACACAGCCCTGACAAAATAGTAAAACTACCTTTTCCAGGAGTATCATCTATTTAAGGGTTGCTCCTATTTGATATTATAGCTGCTTAAAAAATTAAAAATAAAAATCACAAAATTCTAAGCTGTTTCCATTTTACTGGGGTCAAAACACATCCATGTTGCATTTTCTTCAAAATGTGGATTCAAATTTTTCAACATTTTCAGAAAACCCATAGAGAGCACTTTGATAGACATGTTAATGAGTCGCAAACAGTTCATGAAAGATTAAACTTTTTTAAAAGCCAAAAGTTTCTTAAAAAAAAGTTTAGTTTTATTTTTTGGGGAAAAAAAGGGTGAGAAAAGTTCTATTCAAAAAAATTCAACCATATCTGTTTAATATGTATAAAATAGTAAGGACTTGCTTTTCAGACAAATCTTATTCTCTTTCCATAACTGGTAGAAAACGATTTCAAATGATAAATACACAAAATGTCTTTTGGGTGGGCCTTATGTCATGCAAAATTAACTCAGCCGTTCCCTCTTTACTCCTTTGAACATGGCATATAGGCAGCGTTCACCCTACTAATGATTTGACCAAACATTATGCTGGCATATTTCCAAGAAGCAATGAGCACTGGACAAAATATCAGAGTGCAATGATATACTTCATCATTTATTTCAGTTAACCTGACAATATTCAAGAGACATCAAAGACAAAGTCCATATCTGACACTATTACCAACGTTATCCTCAATATTGCCATCAGACAGGCCAACTTGACTCTGCCCATCACAACATCTTCCTTTTGTTTACTCATAAAAGTGAAATCATAAACAATCTTGGTGGAGATTACAGTCATTACCAAAGCAAAAGACTTATGTATAGAAAAGTTCCCACTAAAGCCAAAAGGGACACATTTAGCTTTAGTGTAAGGCCCAATATGAGAAAATGAGCTGAGTTAATTTTGCAGGACCCGAGGCCCATCTAACTGATGTTGTTACAGGCAGCTACACTACTTGAATTATTAGAATTCTGGATAAGATAAACCAGGTGAAACATACAGTGTAACATTAACAATGCTTCCCTTAAAGTCCAGAACATACTGTATCAGTCAGAGATATCTAAATCCACACATATTAGCAAAGATTGAGAAAGGTCACCATGTTCAGGTTCAATCCCATCTTGCAGTTGGGGAAACTGTTCTGAAAATTGTCAGTAATGTTCAGAGACTAACTGTGTATTCTCTTGGCAAGAGAGCCATTGAAGCATGGTTTATAAAGTATTTGTCAGTATAAAAATGCAGAGGGAAGTGACCTGTATAAATATATAGTGTGGTAGTTATCCAAGTTTTCTAATCACAGTGTTTTTCCCTGCTCTCTCTCTCTCTCTCTAGAAGGGCATATAAATTATTATAGTCCAGGTCTCTAAAGTAGTAGGCGCTAAATTCCTTGGGAAACTACTGTACTAGAAGCTGATGTAAAAGATAGAAAATATCCCTTTCAGTATTCCAGACTAGGGGAAAAAAATCTGCTTTCCAGTCTCCGAAGGATCTATTCCACATTGGATGTCAGAATTAATATATGCTGAGACAAGACACTTTGGGCCCTAATAACACTTTTGAGGGGTTAAGTGCAGTTCAAACATACAGGACATTATAGCTCCTAATTAAACCAGTTTTGAATGCAGAGTAAAGACCATGTGGATAGGCCATATTCATGTTAGAATAATTTTGCCCCACCCCAAAACCCCAACCCATCCCCATCTAATAACTGGCCAGACATCTGCTGGTTTAAGGGCAGCTTTGCATTGATAGTGCACCACAAATCAGCCACATCAGAGGCAAAGATTGAACCCTTGTCTGCTAGGGTGACCAGAAAGGAAGTGTGAAAAATCAGGACAGGGGGTTAGGGTTATTTGGAGCCTACATAAGAAAAAGACCCCAAAATTGGGACTGTCCTTATAAAATTGGGACATCTGATCACCCTATTGTCTGCGCTACTCTTTTTTTTACCAGAACTGTCCTATCATTGCTATGACTGGTTCAAAACCAGAAGTGGAAGCAATGGTGGAAGTGCTGGTGTAGACAAGGTGCCAGCAGCTGCTGATGTTTTTACCACACTGTAATCTAGACCTCCTGGTGAAGTCTCTAGAGTTTGAGGGTGCTCAGTGCCTCACAGGATTTGGACCAAGGTTTGAATTCCCACTTAACATGTGGCTTTCCTTTTGGTTGATCTGCAGCGAGTGAGGGTGTGTGTACGTACAGTAGAATCTTACTAACAGCCCAGTAAACCCTCAAGAGTTATTGAATTTTGGGAATTAGTCAGTGAGGATGCTACCAGTTAAAAAGTGAGATGTGGCACCACAAAATGTACATCAACAACTGTAGTTGTGTTCAAATGATTTATAATAATACTCCATAACATGCTCAAATGTTCTCTAATATATATTGTAGAAACAATATCTAAGTCTTAGGCCACGTCTACACTACAGGGACTATAGCAACATAGCTACAGAGTGATAGCTATGCTGGCATAACTCCATAGTGTAGATGCAGGCTATAGCATCAGTAGGGTTTTTCACCACCCTCCAAGAGATGATAGCTAGATCAACAGAAGCATTCATCTGTCAACTTAGCTGTGTCTACACCATGGATTTTTCACACCCAGAGCACTGTAGCTATAGTGGCCTACTTTTTTAAATGTAGAGTAGGTCATAGAAACATAAGCCTCATTACAACTGTGCTAAGAGGTGGAGAGAAGCCACCAGTTTTTCCTCAAGATCATAACATGCGTGGATTAACAACCGTAGTGATCCACAGTTTTGTGATAACTGTATTCCTTACATACAACTCATATGGCTATCTTATAGTATTGTGATAGGGTACTGCCCCACACTGGCTGTACAGGATGCAGCCAGAGAAGGGCTGATGGGACAAGCAGGCCCTTTTAAAAAGGAAAACACAGGGTAGAGAAGGGACGGGAAGGGAAGGGGGAGCACCGTGTGTGGCACAGCCGAATGGTGATATCGCTGAAGAGGATGCTGAAGTCCTTGGTGAGACGTGGGTTCTAGAGCAGGAGTAACAGCGGTGAGGCACCACCCAAAGAGGGTGCACTAACATGCAGAGCTAACTCCCAGGACGGCCAGCAGGGGGTGCCATAGTGGTGAGTGCATCCAGTTACAAGCCTGTACATACATTGGTTTCTTTCTGGTGCTAGTACCACTTAGCTTCAATCAAACTATGTTGTATCACATACAGTGTCTTGTTCTAAATGTTCATGATAATGTATATCAGGGATTGGCAACCTTGGCATGTGGGACTGCAGGGTAAGCACCCTTAGCAGGCCCCAACAGTTTGTTTACTTGCCGGTTCACCGACCGCTGCTCCCACTGGCCACGGTTCGCCATCCAAGTCCAAAGCAGGTTCCGCTGCAGGAAGCGGCAGCCAGGATAATTAAGTGTAAAACAAAAATAAAATCATGAAAAAAAGTAACTGGTGACTTTCAAAAAAAATTCTGATTTAAATGTGGGGGGTTTATGTGTCATGTAAATTAACCAACTACTGAAGAAATAATAGGAAATATACCAACTTACTGAGCACCATGACCTCACAAAGCCAGGGCTATGTTATAAAAGGACTTTGTATTAATAAACCATCAGGTCTCCGGGTTACAACTGGAAAATATAACAGGGACACAGATTCCTTGAAAACCAAAATGTTCATTGTTACAATCACAAAGAATGGATTAATTCCCTCCATTCTATTTTCTGAGCCCTGGCCATTGAAGTGTTTTTGCTCCTAATTACAAGGGCAATATATATGGGTGGCAGGTATCTTAGGCTGGGGGAGGCTGTGCCTTCCCAAACAGCTTGGCATGGTCCTGTCCACGCTCTGCCCCCATGTCCCTCCTGCAGTTCCCAGTGATACTCTGCCCTCATGCAGACCGGCCAGTACACTGAGGCTGGGGGTAGGAGTTGTTGCGGGGGGTGCTATGGGTAGCTGCAAGAGAAGGGAGAGAAGAGGAGAGGAGAGGGGGGCAAATGCTCAGAGAGCTGGGAGGGACCTTGGGCACAAAGGGAGGGCCCTGGGGCTAGTCTCCCCCAATGGCCATCCATGACAATATAGCAGCATAGTTTCATCTTACAGTGCCCTGAGTTATAAGAAAGAGAAGTAAAAATGTGGATGCTTTACTTTATTTTCTACTTTGTCGATAAAGTAAGCAGCACTGCTACATTGCATCTACATTCAAAGCATTGATTTTTTATCTCCCAAAGTGAGCAATCATCTTAAGCAAAATATAGCTGGGAATCTGGGCCCTGATTCTTCCCTACCATAAGGCTGCTTTATTTTGCTCCTGAGGTGAAAAGCAGATCATAAGCCAGTCAAGTAGGCCACTTAAGTCTCTTGGCAGGGGGGAAATCCTCAGGTAGCATAAAGCTCTTGTAGTGGCTTCCATGCCACATACTCATGCTATTATCTGGTACCTGGTCAGGAAGGTACCAGATAATACCACAGATAATAATACCACAGGTACCAGATAATAGGATGAGTACCACATACTCATCCTATTATCTGGTACCTGGTCAGGAAGCCCCGATACCCAGCAGATCACCAGTATGTGAATGTGTTTACAGATACTTTAGTTTAGATGTGAATAACTTAGAAAGAGAAAGTGAGTCCTCAGAAAAGTGTCATTTGTGCAGATTCATGCCATCTGGTTTTGTCAAATGCTTTCTTAAAAGTGGCTGGTGGTTTTAAATGGGAAACTTCCTGTAAAAAAAAAGACTGTTTGGGATATACACAAATAAGTTCCTAAAAAGTTAAACATCCATTGGCCAGAAGCTCCATTGTCTTACACAGACACTTTTATGCAGAATGAGTTTCAAAAGCTAAAAAAAATCAGACTAGTTAAAATGACTGCATAAAGGACAAACTAATTCAATATTTGGTCACTTGTGTCTATTTCTGTTAATATCTATCAACCAGCAGAGGGAGCAAGACCAGCAAGCTGCATTCAGATAAGCTAAGGCTTCTTGTCTGCATTTATACTCGTTAAGGATGAAGACACAGCTCTACAATGAATGGGAGTCACTAAAAATGGGACTGCAAAATACTGTCAGTTGGATGAACTAACTATCTTCCCCATATAAAATTTTCATATGTGTACAACTTATTCTAGGAGCTCTGCAGTAGACTATACATTGTTCTTTCTGGAAATAGAGACTAGAAGAAAAAACACTTATCTGAAAACATTCAAGATCATTAAGCTATCCACATAAACAAATGGATGTTGTAATGATGTGCTTAAAGAAGAGAGAGATGTGGTCCTATGCAGCCACTTACAGTGCATCGACAAATCATTCTTCAACTAATTATATTTTGTTTGAAGTACTCTTCCCCATTTGGTTCATGTTTAAATGTCACTTTAAAGCTGAAAGGCACTACATAAA
This sequence comes from Dermatemys mawii, assembly GCA_007922305.1. Lineage (NCBI taxonomy): Eukaryota > Metazoa > Chordata > Testudines > Dermatemydidae > Dermatemys > Dermatemys mawii. The sequence goes on along the minus strand of ML677364.1, from coordinate 42,529,255 downwards.
CGATAATTGCTATTATTACTGCAACCAACAGAAGAGCTCTTTTTGGAAAGGAAGCAGTCTGTAAACAGGGCTTGACGGAATGAAAATTTCACAAAGCTTGGGTTTTGTACACTGTTGTTATTGGGATTTCAGGCCTAATATTATGTATGTGTAATAATATTAGCTGCACCATGCAGATGAGAGTCAGAGTGCTGAGTAGGTGAAAAATACAAAATCAGAGGAATGGCATTTTATACTGATTACTAATGGTTCAAATCAATGGAGAATCGGGCCCTGTATGTGTCCCATTACAATGATGAAGGATGCCAGAAGGATTAATTATTATTATTCGGTAACATTTAGGGCCACTGTTGACAGCAGGCCCTATTGTACTGTGTGCAAACGCACAGAGGCAGTCTATTCCCAAAAGAGTTCATAGTCTAAATAGACAAGACAAACAGAAAGTACCGGGGGAGAGGGAGAGACACGGATGCATGCCCAAGGTCACACAGTAGATCAGTGGCAGAATACTGATCTCCTGACTCCCGATCCAGTGCCCTATCCAGTGCTCTGAATTGAGTGAAAGGGTGTGGAGGGGTGTAGTTTCAGAGGTAATACTCTTCTGCCTATTTTAATACAGTTCCATGCTCTACATCAGTAAGTGAATGTGCCTCTATCACTGAAAAAAGAACTGTACTAAAATGGGGAAAACACTATTCTCCTTAAACTTCTCTCTCTCTCTCTCACAAACACACACACACGCTCACACACAGTAGAAGTTCTGCCTAGAACAGTCATCGCCATCCTGGCTAGCTTCTTATAGGAACATGAAGGCTGTAATTTCTCTGCTACTGTGTGTTTGTCTGACTTGGGCTATCTTCACTTAACCATTTTACCAAAGTGCCTTAATCATGAAAACACTGTAGTGATTATAAATGGGAAAGGCTTGGGATTCCTGACCATCAGCTTCAATTCAAACTAAATCATTTCACAGTAGGTGGGTGGGGTTAGAGTGGGTAGACGGAAGAGTGATATACATCCTTGGGGCTGCAGAGTAAAGTAAGGTATTATTCTTTTAAAAAGCTTTTGGAGGATCAGAAGTGACACTTATCAATGTTGAGGCAGTAGTATTGTTGAATAAATCTCCCTGTGAGTTACTGGCTGAATCCAGAATTTGTTTTTGATGGAGATTCTGTGCACATCCTCAGGATGTTGAGGGAATATCCTGTTCAGTTTATGGGTTGGTTCGTTTTTCCTCTTGGTTTTAGAAGTAATAGTGGATTTTTCCCATTTCAATAGGGCTATTTAAGAACTACTGACTAATGTAATGGTTAAGAGCGGGAAGTGTCTTTTGTGGGATTTTTATTATTATTATTACTATTTTAAGTGAGTTTGCTCTTGACTTCTCTGCTATTTCAGCCACTAATAGACTTGAGCAGTTTTGCAGTGGTGTGTCATTTATTCAAGTGCTCATTTCTACCCCACCCCTACCCCTTTCAATCAAAGCTCTCAGTTAAACAGTGTTGGAGATCAAGAGAAATGGAGATATTTGTTTACTTAAATATTCTAAAATGTTTTGAAGGAAAAGATGATGAAACTCCAACACAATGACCTAACACTATTTCTTTTCATTATTTTTCCTACCTATCAGTAAATGTTTAAAAAAAAATGTTGCTCCATTTACTTTATTAAGACTGTTTAAAATGTTAGAGAAAGCCAAGGTTTTATCATTAAACAATTTAAGATATTTACACACATAATTTTCAATCTAAACATATTACCAAAAAAATTGTTCTTTTACTTTCATATTAGAATTCAAGTTAACTTTCCTCTGAGAGCAAATCAAAATAACATTGTCAGTTCCAGTTCAACCTTCAGTGGCAAAATCAACAAATTGCTTTGGCAAAAAAGTGTATCCTTCATAGATAGTATGTTAAATTAAGACCTATAGATTCAGCACCTATCGAAGCCACAGGATTGAACCTGGCCTGGTGTTGGAAGGCAGGGTCACATCGAAACTCCTGCTGATATCTATGCTGACAACAGCTGATATTATGGGAGGGGCATGTTTCAGCCTATCTGCTGGCAAAATTATTCTCTTAGATCTGCATGACTCAAATAGTAATGTTATATTTCTATAGCACTCTCAAAGTACATAATGGCGTATACTAGGTTAAGTAAATTAAACATATAACAAATGACTACCCAAAGAAGCTTACTGACTGAGGCCCTTCCTTAATAAGGAGTTTAAGTGGGTACATTACTTTAAGCAGAAGTGCTCCTATTAATTTCAATGGAACTATTCACGTATTTAAAGTAACGCACCTATCTTGGTACCTTGCTGAATAGGGGTCTTGGAGCACCCCAGAGTAGTATATAACACAAGAGAAAATTAAACAAGCCTAGTATACTGATGGATATTACTGGTGCTCTACCAAACAGTTGGCTTTGTTGTGTTTTACAGGAAGACAGTACTCAATTCTCCTTTCATATGCACATGTAAGCAAGAATGAAATACAATACTAGGGTCAAGGTCTATTCTGAAAACCTGAGAACGAGAACTTTGCTCAAGAGAAAGTTGCATCGCAATTTTTATTACAATGCCCCATTTTCACCAGTTTATAATGGAAATATTCCTACAGTGATAAATAAGTGGAATTTTATCTTTTAAAGTACATTGCAGCTGTACTATTATTTTTAACAGAATGAATTAAGTCTTAGACTTTATCATATGTGGTTACTTATTTAAATTAAAACATTTTCAATTTCATTAGAAATACATCCTCCCCACTGATTTCCACCTACAAAAAAAGCACACTATCCACAAAACCAGTGTTTCCCCTAAACATAAAATTGAACCCACTCAACCACTCTAAGTAATATGTGATGTTGTGATAGCTGGTGTACAGTAGGTAGCAACACTCCAGATGCTCACAAATCAGTGCAAACATTTTTCTTGACAAGTGTCCCTTGTTAATATGACTGGTTTGGCATTACAGTAACATCAGAAAATCCTCACTGCTTGCATCAAGGAATTAAGTGCTCCTGACTTCAAAAAAACCTATAGTCTGTCACTTTCTGAACCCCTTTCCCAAGCCCCACAAAAGCATGTCAGGCTGTTCCATGGTAGTCAATTCTTCTTGCCCTTATCTAAAAAGATTTTCTGCTGTAAAGGAGTCCTGGGTTGCAATGGGAATGGTAGGGAACTGGAACAGGCTATTTTATAACAACAGGAACTTCATTTGTTGTGCATGCTTCTGGGGTTTCCTATCAGCATGCTTAGGGCATAATTACTCCTTCTGTAGTCTTGAATCACCAAATAAGGACCTGAGTAGTACTTCTTTGCCTTACTGTATTCAAAGAAATGCTCAGATGGAACCTGTGGACAATTAATGTGCTGTAAGGACAATGTGACAATAGTTTCATGGGGACTACTGAGGGATTTCTAAGGAGCTGCCACAGAGACTACATACTGTAACAGTGCCAGGTGTACTGGTTTGTGTACTGCACTTTGCTCTAACACACATACTTGCAAAACTAAGCCATTTAAAACTAAGTAAATCACTGGGTCTCTTGGACTACTTTTCAATACTGTCAGTTTTCATGTTTTCAACATGGGGGATGTTCCTCCAACTCTCTCACTCTTTCATATCTCCAAGACAATAATTCTTTTTTTTAATTCTGTCTTTCTGCTTAGTTTCTTATTTTTCCCTTTAATATTTGTTTCTCACATATTTGCTATGACTTCTCAACCACAATTTTCAACTCCAGTTATGGTTCCTAATTTCCCCTAAGTTCAAGTGTAGGCTGGGTCAGGTGTTCCAGTTTAGTCTCATATAGTTGTGTTTATTTCTTCTGATTCTATTCGATTAAACTGAACCACTCTCCTTATTGTTGTTAATGTCTTGTCCCCTCCTCTTTTTCTTCAAACTCTTTTCCTTTTAATTCTTTTATATTTTCATTATTCTCAGTCCATTTTCTTTATCTCAATCTATCTTCTGCCATATTCCTCTTCATTTTTCAATCATTCTCCATTCCCCCAACAACCATGTTTTTTTTTCCCAATTCCCCACCCCTCTTCTTCTATCCTGTCTCCAAACAATTCTCATTACATTTGCCTTCCCCTTACACAGGAATTGTGTTGCCAGATCAGACCAGCAATACTCTGGACCACCAAAACACTACTGAAAGCCATCTTTACCACTCCCTGTGCTGCAAAAATCCCACCTCAAAGAACAAAGAACCTGACTCACTTTGTACTAATTTAAATAGCTGCACAGAATGGAAAGCTGTGGAGACCAAAGATCCATAGTGCAAGGCAATGACAAACCAGGCACTGTATCTGTGAGGTACTTAAGTACTGTACATCTTTACCACAACATGAACCTCTCTCCTGAGATATGTGCTAACCTCAGATTAGCCAAGAGTGCATTGCAATGAATAGCAAGGCAATGGGCTAAGTCATGCTGGCTTGGTCTGTACAAGAAGATACAAATGTCTTTGAGAAAGGAGGTATGTATGATGGTATGTGAGATGTATTTTTGATCTGACATCACTAACCAAAACAAACGTATAGAATGCAGGGTGGAACACTATCATGAACTCTATTCATAAGAAGCCTCTCTTTCTGAAACAGCTCTAAATGTGATCCCCAGGCTCCAGACTACAAAAGATCTTGAAGTATGGAAAGAAGGAGTCCATGGTGTGTTTAAACATCTGCACAGTGTCTTGATTTCTTTCTAGAGGGAAGGAGAGTTATCACAAGACATGAAGGATGCCAATGTCACAACATAGTATAAAAACAAAGAAAACTGGAGTGACTGTAATAACTGCAGAGAATCTCTCTCCTTAATGTTTCTCGCATTCAAATTGATCAGTCTTAAAAGAATGCAAGTTCTTACTGAACATGTATATCCAGAGAGACTGTGGCTTCCATGTGGGTAGATCATCTATCAGCATGGTCTTTGCACTAAGACAACTGCAAGAAATGTGTCAAGAGTAAGTAAAACCTCTCTACACCTCCTAGATCTTACAAAGGCCTTTGACCTAGTTATCAGAAAGATTTTTCTGAAATGCTAGAGGGACTTGGTTGTCTTTCTAGCCTCTTTAGTTTTATTCGATTGTTCCATGATGGCATGTAGGCTACGGTCAGTATGACAGTGATCAATCTGACAGTTTTGACACCACAGTAGATTACAAGCAGGATGTATTTTGGCACTAACACTTTTCAGTATAGTCTTCTCTCTGCTGCTTCATCATGTGGTCTCATCTAGCACCAAGGGTGTACACCATCATATAAGATTAAATGGAAAACTCTTCAACTTGTCACATTTCAGAGCAAAAAGAAAAGTTAAACACCTGTGGATAAAAAAGCTTCTTTTCTCATGACAGTGTTTGTCTCCGACAATGAAGAGGAACTCCAGCAGCTTGCACTAGCTTGTGATGAAATTGGACTGACAATCAGTCAAAATAGAATAATGGTTATGTCACAAGATGTGTTGACTACACCAGAAGTTTAAATAACAAGAAGTTAGGTACATGTTCTGCTTAACACTCCCATCAGAAAGGCAGCCACTACATTTAGCCAAGTGACCACGTGCATGTGGGATATACTGAACACCACGATATGGACCTACCAGGCATGCATTTTGATCATGCTGCTGTATGGTGGTGAACCCTGTACCACCTGAAGCAGGCATAAGAGAAGTCTAAACACCTTGCACACCCCTTGTCTTTGCCATATTCTAAATAGCAAGTGGGACACTAGAGTTTCTGATACCAAAATACTTGAGAAAGCAAAATTGCCAAGTTTCTCAAACACAGATGTCTCTGTTGACTTAGTTGTCTGCACTGGATGGATGGATGCATTCCAAATCATGTCCTGTAGGGAGAACTTGCAAATGTTCCAAGGCCACTAAGCCAATCTAGGTTCAGATTCAAGGACATTTGCAATGGCGACTTGAACATTTTCAACATCAATATGGCAAACTGTGAAGATAACAAGCTACAGTGAATGGCTGTGCTGCACCAGTAAGTCAAAGAGGCTGAAGAGAGTGGTTGAGATGGAAGAAAGTTGCAAGATCAAAGAGGAGACTGTAGCAGGCCTGCAGTGATACCATATGCCAGCTTCTCTTTGCTCTGCACTTTATACTTGCATTATTTGGGTCAAGGATTGTCACTCAAGAATTGGACTCTTTAGCCACTTGCCAGTCTGCATCATGATACATAGTAACTGAAGTGATTTGGTACTTACACCATCATCATAACACCCTGGTTGCTACGAGGGTATTATTAATAATGAGATATTAGACAAGACCTTTCTGGGGTGCCCAGAATACTCCATCCAGGTTGAGGTGTCTTAGCTGTGCAATTCATAGAACAGAGAACAGCTGCTTCACTGATCAGATTTACAAAAGATTTAGCTATGACAATAAGAAACAATGGCAGAAGGGGGCTATGAGGGAGAGTTTTTCAACAATGTAAGTAAAGACAAAGAATCTCTTTGAACTAAGCAGCAGTAGCAGAGTGTTTGGATTGCTTTAGATATTTTTTAAATAAAGCAAATACAAAGAGGGGCTTAATTTTCTCAGAGAGTAATCAAAGTTTGGAATTATCTTCCCCAGGAGATACTAAGAGAAGTCATGTTCTAAGAGTCAAGCAGAAAAATGAACATTACTTGGGTAAAAGGCATCAAGGTATAATTGGATTAGCTGCTTAAAGAAAAACCACCCATTTTGCTCAGCCAACCAGAAGAAAAGTTCACTTGGTAAATAACTCTTGCCAGTGTGCAAACTATGAAATTTAGTTTGTTTAAAGCTTAAATACAATTATCATTTCTGTGGGATATTTAAGTATATACACCTGCATACCATCTACCTTGATTCTGTCTCCAACATGCAACAGACGGAAAGATACAAACTAGACATTCTAAAAGAGACCAGGTTGCACCATTATTGCAAATGCTGTCTACTAGTCTGTTTATACAGTGCCTTACACAAAGGTTGGTCCTTTAGGCCTTATTATAATAAATGCCAACAGGACACAATACATTTTAAACCTAGAAGGCAGTATTATGTTCATCTAGTTTGACCACCTGCCCAGCACAGGACATAAAACTTCACCCAATAACCTCTCCTTTAAGCCCATAAATTCTGTTGGAGCTCTGTTATGTTCACAGCATACACACAGAGAAGTTAGATAAAAACATTAAATACTGTTGCTAGAAGAGTGCAACATATTACTACTTTATTTCTTAGAACTGAGAAAATTAACCCAGAAGAATCCAAAAACAGAGAAAGAAAAAGCAGGCAGCTCCTTAAAAACAGAGGATATGTCTACGCTGTAATGTGAACCCAGGGTCCCAGGATCGCGCAGGGGTGGAAGTTCCAAGCCTGAGTCAAGCCAGCACCCAGAGTTCAAGCCCTGTTGTCTCATAGTGTAGATACAGCCCCGCTGGACTCATGCTCTGAGAGTCACCAAAAGTATCCCACTGGCTGACTTTCATTGTCCTGTGGATAGTCAACTTTGGTAGACAGTCAAGTTTTGCCATATTGCACCATGAACAAAGGACCAGAGCAGCCAAATTTTGGAAATGCTAGGAAGTCTGGAATATGGATGATTGGACTCAGGCCCACATAATTCAACATAGATGCTGGAGCCTTAGATTGGGACCCAGGTTTCGACAATTCCTAATCTGTAGTTACAATTGACTGTTGACCAGTAGTGGGCAACCTGTGGCCCACAGGCTGCATGCGGCCCATCAGGGTAATCTGATTGCAGGTCGCAAGATATTTTGCTGATGACCATCCACAGGCATAACCCTCTGCTGCTCCCAGTGGCTATGGTTCGCTGTTCCCAGGCAATGGGAGCTATGGGAAGTGGCAGGAAGTGGTGGCCAACACGTTCCTGTGGCCCACATCTTCTCACAGCTCCCATTGGCCAGGAACAGCAAACCGTGGCCACTGGGAGCTGCAGGGGGCTGTGCCTGTGGATGGTCAAAGTCAGCAACATGTCTTGTGGCCCACAATCAGATTACCCTGATGGACCACATGTGGCCCATGGTCCACAGGTTGCCCACCACTACTGTACATGCTCAAGCCCTAGGTTAACAAATGACTGGTCTGCTAAATTGAGTTCTACTGACCATGGGCTTACACTGCAGTGTACACATACCCAGTGGGACACAACTCAACCGACCCTGATCCAGGCTGTGTGTAGAACTGACCCTGATGCCATGATTCCATACGGAGCCCCTAGTCTGCAAGCAGAACTAGGAAAAGCCCTGAGAATTGAAGTGATAAGTCAAAATTTTCACAATACACCACAAGCTCTATCGTATCTTTTAGAAATATACACAGCCTTGTATATAGAGGAAGGTTTACATATGGGGCGATATTGCTTTGCACCTTGTGTAGTCATATTACACACTATCAGTGATATCATTTTACAAGGTTCAAGGCAATGAAGAATCAGCCAACATGCACCACGTGAAGCAGCCCCATACATAGAATCATAAGACTGGAAGGGATGTCAGGAGGTCATCTAGTCTAGTCCCCTGTACTCATGGCAGGACTAAGTATTATCTAGACCATCCCTGACAGGTATTTGTCTAACCTGCTCTTAAAAATCTCCAATGATGGAGATTTCACAACCTCCCTAGGCAATTTATTCCAGTGATTAACCACCCCGACAGTCAGAAAGTTTTTCCTAATGTCCAACCCTTACTCCCTTACTGCAGTTTAAGCTCATTGCTTCTTGTCCTACCCTCAGAGGTTAAAAAGAACAATGTTTCTCCCTCTTCCTTGTAACCACTTTTTATATACTTGAAAACTGTTATCTTGTCCCCCTCAATCTTTTCTTTTCCAGACTAAACAAACCCAATTTTTTTTCAATCTTCCCTCCTGGGTCATGTTTTCTAGACCTTTAATCATTTTTGTTGCTCTGCTCTGGACTTTCTCCAATTTGTCCACATCTTTTGGTGTATGTGATTTTTGCACCTTGTATTTTGTTCACTGATCATAATTCAATAATAGTTAAAATAGTTAAAAATAGTATTTTTCAAAAATGCTAGATAAAAAAATCTAATTTAAGGAATTTTGAGAAGACTATTTGGAGTAAAGACTATTCCATTTTCAGTAGATATGGGCTACAAAAGGATCCACAGTTCATCTACTCTGATCAGAGTCAGTCAAGTGCTTATGCCTTAGTTTTTAATTCTGGTTCGGTGTGGCATTTTCATTCACTTAAAACACTGGGAGGTCTCCCACTAAAGGTTTTGTAAAGTAATCATATGTAATGAGGATTTACCAGAAAAAGAGCCAAGATTAGTCACAATAGACTTACCCAATAGATTTGTAAGATATTGATATTATTTGAAGAAGAATAAAGAACAGAAGACAGAGAATATCCTGTTTCTAGTCAAAACAAATTCATACTTTGTTTAGTGAACTATTCAAGCTGCTGCCTGAATGGGTTTTTTAACTTCATATTCCTATCTACAATTGAAATGTAAAATAAAAAGAAACTTTTTTTAAAAAATCAAATAATAATTCAGCCAGTTTTTTTATTTCATCTCTGTTGAATTATACTTCATAGAGTAATAACGATGTCCTTAAATGGTACCTTAAAAACCCATTCTTCATGTCAGTGCTTTCAGGTGCTTCTGCATTGCATTTTGGGGGATTTGTTTCTTTCAGTTCTAACATAGCCATTTTACAGAATCTTCAAAGAATAATTCAGACCAGCAGTGGGCACAATAGTATATCTTGCCTTTGAAATGACTTATTCTTTGAGACACTCCCTGTCTCTGAGATGCAAAAATTATCTGTATCCCTGTGGACTCAGTTCAAAACAAATGTTCTAAAATACTTTATGCCAATTTTTTTTTAAATTGCTTTTTAAGAGCTGGAGAAAAACAGAGGGAAAAGTTTTTGAAGTTTCTAGCAAGTATTAATGGACTTTATTAATAAGTGCTATGAAACTGTGCATTTTTTCCTACTTTTTTTGTAGTATGCTGTGCTTATTACACATCAAAACAGCTCACAATTACTTTCCTAAATAAAGACACTGTAGTATCAATTTATATTTAAATGTAAATAAACTGTTATTCTTGAAAGAAAATCAGATATTCAAAACAGCACTTTAGGGTATCTATGAAGCTAGATCAGGCATGAAGGTGTAAGGAGAATGGATTCAGGGAAAAATCCCATTTTTTTGCCTGTTGTCATTATTATCTATACCACAGAAGTACCCACAACCAGGACAAGGGGTCCATTTTGTTTTGAGGTGTACAAAAACAAGAGCCCTGCCTTGAAGAGGTGACAATCCAAAACCACAAAAAATAGATAAAGGGTAAGGAAAAGAGGTGCAAAATATAAAGTGGCCAAAAAGATAATGAAGGCATAGGTTGGATAAGACAGAAAACTAGAGGAAGAGAGTAAACATGAGCAGAGGAAAAGAAAGAGGGAAGGATGAACGTTGAAGGGGAAGTACAGACAGGGAGAGGAAGAAAGAGAACCAGAATGAAGGATAAAGAGCAATGTGGACAGTGGGAAGAGTGAGGTTGGCAATGCAGGAACTGTGAGGACAAGTAAGATGGGAGGACATTAGGGACAAACAACCAAACCACGGACAGAAAAGAATGTCCAGATTTCAAATTGTAAAACTCATTTTGCTGACATCATTCACATCCAGGGGCTGAGCCTGTGACACTTCATGGGATATAGGATGGGGCACTGTAAGGACATCTCCTGCTGCCGCTGTTCTTGGTTGCTGTGAAGGCCTCAGCTATTCCCAGGGATGGGCCTATTGAGCCCTCTAAGGCTAGTACCTAGGGTTGACCAGACAGCAAATGTGAAAAATCAGGACAGGGCAGGGGGTAATAGGAGCCTGTGGTGAGGGTTGCACCTCATCAGCCCCATTTGGGTCAGGGGGGCGAGGGATAACCCCAGCTCTCTCACATCAGTCCTACTACCCTTTCAGTAGTCAGTGTCGTGGGGTCCAATGGCCAGCGTCCATACAAACCCTCTTCCCATAGTGGGAGGGCACGACCAAGTGGCCAGAGTCCATAGACTAGGCTCCCATGACAGTGTGGCCCAGTGGCCAAGGTCCATCTAGATTCTTTTCCCTTAGTGGGAGCAGCCGGCGGGAGTCATGGTCGGCCAAACCTGTGGATGCAGGAGATGAACAAACCTGCCGGGCCTACCAAGGGTGCTGATCTCTGTGTTAGTGGAACCTTTGGGCTTGGTTATGTTTACTCACATGAGTAAACATCGGCATCAGTAGGAATACTCATGTGAGTAAGTGCTCACCTGCATAAACAGGGGTTTATAGAATATTAGGGTTGGAAGGGACCTCAGCAGATCATCTAGTCCAACTCCCTGCACAAAGCAGGACCAATCCCTAACTAAATCATCCAACAGATTTTTGCCTCAGATCTCTACATGGCCCCCTTAAGGATTGAGCTCACCACCCTAGGTTTAGCAGGCCAATGCTCAAACCACTGAGCTATCCCTCCCCTCTGCTTGAACAATCCAGCGCTTAGTTTGGAAAGATCTGAAAACGTAGAACATCTTGACCAAATCTCTTTTATGCTTTAGTGAGCACAAGCTGAGCAAGACAAATTAAGCTGCATTCAGCAGTCCTTATCCGTGCAGAACTCTTGTTGAGTTCAATGACTGTTATGTGCTCAAAAGGGCCGCAAGAAGAATGGAGGAAAAAACAATAAAAAGAATCTAAGGAAAACCATTTACAAAGTTGTCCACAGGCTAAAGTATTTTGATTTTGTCAGCATTAAAATTTCCCATTGTCTGCTTTAGCTGTGATATATACTCAACTTGCCATCCATAATCATAACATCATTAAGCATTCAGCAATATGCTGGTTATTAATAATAAAATCACCATTAACATCTTACACAGCGAGATAACAGAAGAAACACAAATGCACCTCTAAAAGGAATTAATCACTTATGAAGATGATTAAAGGAGTAAATGTGAACCTTTTTATTAAAACCATTGAGAATAAAGATTCAATTAATGAACTACAACTCACAGTTATTAGCTTGACTAATAAAGTCTGTAAGTGAACAAAAAAACTTGTGATAATGAAGACAAAGTAGCAAAGCTAGAGAACAGGTTGCCACTAGCATAAAAGGAACAAACATGACATAATTGAGATGGGAAATTTTGGGAAACAGAACATCAATGAAACTTTGGAAAACAATTAGCATTTTTTTCATCCTTCAGAGTGAGTGTTTTTTTTCTGATCAAGTCAGAAGAAGACCATGCAAATAGCATGTAGTACCCAATGAGTCACCAAAAATGATAAAGATATAACACCAGTTGTGTTATTGAAATAAGTGGGTGAAATCTGCATCCCGTTGAAGTCAAAGGGCTGTAATAAGCCAATCCAGACATGTAACTTGAATGGCTGCCCGTACTAATGGCCATGCTGACACAGCTTCACTGCAATTGTTATTTGGCTAGCATAAGGGTAGGTGAATGTGCACCTTAACTAAACTGTCTTATAAAGACTGTCTTTATTTGCATTGTTATTTGCATGGTTAGCTTATGGACTAGCCATTCGGTCCCTATTCTGTAGCAGTGCATGGGATTCTTCTGTCCTAAGTTCAGGACTTTGCACTTGTCCTTGCTGAACCTCATCAGATTTCTTTTGGCCCAATCCTCTAATTTGTCTAGGTCCCTCTGTATCCTATCTCTACCCTCCAGCGTATCTACCACTCCTCCCAGTTCAGTGTCATCTGAAAACTTGCTGAGGGTGCAGTCCACACCATCCTCCATATCAGGGATTGGCAACCTTGGCACGCAGCTCCGCAGGGTAAGCACTCTTGATGGGCTCAGCTGGTTTGTTTACCTGCTGCATCTGCAGGTTCGGCCAATCAGGGCTCCCATTGGCCGCGGTTCACCACTCCAGTCCAAAGGGGGCTGCAGGAGGCAGCAGCCAGCACTGCCAAGGTTGCCAATCCCTGCTCCAGATCATTAATAAAGATATTGAACAAAATTGGCCCCAGGATCGACCCTTGGGACACTCCATTTCATATAGGCTGCCAACTAGACATGGAGCCATTGATCACTACCCATTGACCCTGATGATCTAGCCAGCTTTCTATTCACCTTATAGTCCAGGGATCAGCAACCTTGGCACGCAGGACCGCAGGGTAAGCACTCTTAGCGGGCCCCGCCGATTTGTTTACTTGCTGTTTCGCCTACTGCAGCTCTCACTGGCCACAGTTCTCCATCCCATTCCAATGGGGACAAAACAGTCCCGTGTGCCAAGGTTGCCGATCCCTGCTATAGATGCTCTGTCACTGCTTCTCTTTATCCCTAAAATTAACAAAAGACCTAGTGATGTTAGCTCAAATTCCTTTATTCTCCATTTATTACTTATATTCTGTATGTCACCCTTCTTACTGAGCTAATAATACCTTCATTTTAGTGACATGCAGTAGCGGGCAAGTGTTTGAGGAGCACAGACTTGTCTTCCTACATAATGATCTATAATTAAAACTGTAAAAGTAATTGAACTCTTAATCCTAGGGAAACCTCTTCATTTTGTCATGTGTCAGCAAGAAACTAGAACAAGCAGTAATATTTAAGTGAGTTATGCTGTAACTAAGAAACATTCCATTCCTGCAAAATTAGTTTCCTAATAATTTTTAAGGTTCTCAAAATCAAATAAAAGAATGAATGTATTAGACCATGTAAATGTGCATTAGAAAAATATAACATTTTAAAAATGGGAAAACGGATTGGAGATTAAATGAAATTAACAATTTCTATCAAACATAATAAGAGACAGGTGCTCAGCTATTAAAGGGATGATTGTTGTAACTGAAACAGCTGAATGTGGTAAAAGGACAGCTGTTCCTTAACATTAATTCTATATTAACAGAAAAAACATGTATTTCTGTTCATTTTCTCTAACATATTATATTACAGCTAACTCATAAAAGAAATTGGTAGATGCAGATAATACTAGAATTAGCAGCTCTGTAATATGATAAAATTGCACAATAAAAATTCATTTGTCAGAACATTTGTGCATTGATTTGAAATAGCCTTTTCTGAATGAGTGGCTATTGTATTGTATTCATTCCCTGAATGAACATTAAACAATGCTTCTCAATTATCACTTTTTAAGAAATAATCATATTGTATAAAAAAAGCTTTCTTACAATTGTTTTAATGAATGCACTTTTTCCTCAATCTTCTTGACTAAAGCAAGCTCTGAAGATGAAACCTCTCACTTAAACTTATTCTCTATTTCCAGCACACAATTTAACAATCCACTGTTATTTCACAGTGTTTGTTCCCCTATATGTACAATATTTAAGAAAACTTACTCTTTGGTTCTAATTTTTTATAGCCCTGCAATTTGGATGAGGAATAATATCTTACCAGAGTAGGAAGGGAGTGTTTTTCTAATTACCAATACATTGTTAGATATGACCTAAGACACAGGCCCAGATTTTCAGTGCTGTTCTCCTTTTTTTACACTCCCAGTTGATTGAATCAGCCTTTTTGTACCCTTAGTTATTTGAGAACACAATTCTTACTATTTACATACCAAATTCTCAAAGATCTTGACTGCATTCTTAAAGGAAGCACTTCCAGATGTGTAAATGGTAGGGCTTGCACGTACGGTTGCATTTGGGTGCAAAAGTATGGGCATAGTAATTTGCAGATACAAATTTTTACCTCAAAAACAGGGGCTGTGTCAAAGCCCTTTTTAAAAATCAGGTAGCCCAAAGTGACAAGTGTACTACCAGAAATGTAAACACTTATCCAATGTTTATGTGCACCTTTTCAGAATTCAGCAATTCTTCTTTCTGACTCACTTTTCTTGCCTTTCATCCTCTTCCCAATGAGATTCTTCTGTCTTGTTGATCTTCCCAGTTTCCAGAAGGCTTTGCTGAAATCTGAGAAGTTATTGAAAAGCCTTTGGGATAAACTGGTGTGCTGGAGCTGAGAGTGCAAGGAATCATCTGTCCCCCATAGCATAATCTAGCTGCCAACACTCAACAGCAGAAAGCAAGCTAAAGATGTTGACTGCACTAGCAGCCCACAAGAAGTGTTTCTGGATAATGTTAGGATGGGGACTATTACAGAGATAGTGGTTGCATCGCATACATCTTTTGGGCAAGTGTGACAAAGGACATCACTCCGCATATTCCCCAACAGATTTTTAAAGATAATTTACCTGGGAAAGGTATAACACCTTCTGCTACCTTTCTCTAGCTCATCCAGACTATAGCTAAACCTATCTTTCTGCATAACAGCTCTAAAGCAAGTCCTTTCCTATCCACTCAAAAAGCTAAAAATCTTGTCCAAACTCCCATCATCTCATGTATCAATTGCTATATCATCCTTTTCTCGGGCCTAGACAAATTCTATTAAGAATGCTGCTGCAAAGATCATTTTCTAGCCCATCACTTTGACCATATCACCGTGATTCTCTCCACTGGCTCCCCTTTATTGCATCAAACATAAGTATTCACTTTTAAAGCCCTTCACAGTCAACACCCACCCTACCTGTCATCTCTCCTTCAATATTGATGCTTGCCTCCGATTGACTCATCTGCCCATTAATTAAATTTTCAAACATATACCTCCATGCCTTCTCTCATGCTGCCTTGCACACCTGGGAGAAGCTCCCTATAAACATCTGCAAACCTACCTCATTATCCACCTTCAAATCTCTCCTCCAAACTCTCCTTTGCTGTGATGCTAACAAAACTTGACAATAATCAGGTTTCTCAATATTGTCTCAACATTTCCTTGTAGTCCCTCATCTATCTGTTGTCTCTTGTCTTACACTTGGATTGTAAACAACATAGGGCAGGATCATCTCTTTATTCTATGTTTGTACAGCACCTAGCACACTGGGGTCCTGCTCCATGATTAGGGTTCCTAGGCACTACAAATACAAATTACCTAGGTAATACAAATAATAAATAATAATAACAATAATATCCAGGAGCTGCATCTCTTCCCCAGGCCCAGCATGGCTAATCATAACACTCTGCCCTTCATGTATAGGTTGCATCATTAATCATTCCTCTTATTGAGCTGGAGATGGAGCAGAGTGTTAATGAGAATGTTTGTCATGTTTTCTTGCCTGTTATAACATTTGGATCAGAATTATAGTGGCTATGGTGCAGTTCTTGATTACCAGTTTTATTCCTTTAACAGATGACCACATAGAAAATGTTCACTGTCCAGAAAATTATTCTCTGAAAAGTTTTATTATTTTACCATGATTGATCACACAACAGGTGTTACTTTGAGAATACTAATGCTGTCCCCACTGGAAGGTAAGACAAACAGAATATTCAAACTGAGGGCTCATGAAAGGGCCAAGATTTTCAAAAACAGAAGCCTAAAGTTGGGCTCCCAAATCATACAAAGCTGCCTAATTTTCACACATGTTGAGAACCCAACTTCACCCATTTAGGCAAAAGTTACAACTAGTGACTTTTTCAATGAGCTTTGGTTGAAATTCAAATTTGTGAAGAAATCGGAAATTAGGTATATGGGTGTGTAGCTATGGACTAGCTCTACTATACATTAATTTCCCCCATCAAATCAAATAATCAGATGTCATGTGTCACCATCACTAATGACTTGAGCTTAATTTGTCCTGTAAGAGAGGAGAAAGGGATGGGAGAAATGCTAAAGATAATGATAAAGAGAGTGTAACAGAATTTTAGAAAGGTAAATCTGGAGACAAGTTGTAACAGGGGGGTTTGTCCCTGGAGTCTATTTCTTTTAATACTTCCTGGGTTGATGAAACAGGGTCAGCAACTTACACAAGCATTTTCTAGGGAAAAGAAGTGAATACTAAAAGAAAAGCTTGGAATTCCACTAGGAATCAATGAACTGGAGCAGACACATCTAACAACTGAAATGAAACTAACACAGCACTGCCCTATGTAGACAAGGTGTACTCAGTACTCTAACAAAATGCATAATATAATTAAGAATTCTCTTTGCTATCAATGAGTGATTTAGTTAATACTGCATTATTTCAAACTGACTAATTAAAGGGAAGTAACAGTAAATTGCTCATATGATTAACAATATGCGAGTCAGAAAATGCCTCAGACATTTGAAGTAACATAACTTATTCCAATTGAATCAATAATTGTTTTAGTACAAAAGTAATTTGGCATTGAGATTTAGTTTTTTTTTATGTAACCCTTCCATTCTGATAGTATAAAAAAAAAGAGAGAGTAGAATATATTGTTTAGAATCACAGACATGTTACTGGCACTGCAAGCCTGTTTCTATGGCATGATATTTGCATCCTATTCACATAAGTAACAATAATATTTTGGACTCTAGAGTTCTTTATGGTACTTTGTGGTTACTAATAAAATAAGCAGATAACACCTTGTGAAACAAGTACCTGAGGTGAAACCCATCACTTCACTGCAGTCAATAGGATTTTCACCATTGACTTAAGTGGAGCCAGGATTTCACCGTTGCTTAAAACAGGATTAAATTAATGCCAATTATTTACTTGTTAGAGTGTGCCAACAGGGTCTACATGGGGAAGTTAGACTGCAACACATTAGAGTGCTCTACATATCACAGCCCTCTAGAGCACTTTGCTGCACCATGAATACAAGCCCTAATAATCAATCACTTAACAGCATGAGATATTTGGGACAAAATTTACCTCTAGGTTGCAGCTCGTATTGGGGAGAACCTTAATGAAGTTTCATTGTGATTTTGAAACTTAGCAACGAAGTGAGTCAGCTGTAACACTGAATCATTTAATTGGCATATTTCTGTTTCTACTATATAATCAAAGAAAGTTTAATTGCATACAGTGGAGCCCCGCGTGTTCAAAGGGTTTTTTATTTGGTTTTTTTTTGTTCTTTACACTGTGACTTAGCTTCAGGTAGTTATTTAGTAGTTCATTCAAGTCAATTAAAATCATCAGCTGTGGTTTAGTGGAACTGCATGTGCTCCACCTGGTTGGATAACTGGACCCAAATAAATAACTGGTATTGCCAGTCTGAGGTTGAATTGTGTGCATGTGTATAGATAGAATAGCATTTTATTTTTACAAATGCACAAAGAACAGAAACATACAGTGGGTATAACGTGTGTTTAAAGCTGCAGTACTGGCAGAGCTCTGAAAGGGAGTATTTTCATAGAGTTTAAGACCAGAAGGGATCAACAGATCATCTATTCTGACCTCATGTATATCACAGGCCATTAAACACCATGCAGCCTCCTCACACCAAGCCAACAACCAGAATTAGACCAAAGTATTAGCCCTCAGGAAACTATCCATTTTGAGACACAGGCAGAGAACAGGAGGGATTGAAGAGCTCCAATGTCCGAGAACCCTGCAATGGCAAGGAATTGATTAAGGCCATGTTTACACAGCAGAGTCTTGTCACCAAAAGTTATGCCACTTTAATTAAAGCACTTTAATTAAACTGCTGTAGCATGGCCACACTTTTCTCCTTGTGTCAAAAGAGTTCATCTACACTAGCAGCTCTTGCATCAACACAGAGAGAAGTGCACTATGGGTAACTATGCCACTGTGCAACTGGCCTCAGGGTGCTGAAAGGTGCTTTAGGAAGGGTTTGCAAAGCCTCAGGAGCAGGTACAGCATCACATGATGCAAGTTTCTCAACCCCATCATCCCATGGGCATCCTACTAGATTGCCAGCTGCTTTTCAACTTAAGTGGGGGAGCAGGGGAAGAGCATGACAGGCAGTGTGTGTGGCGGGGGAGAGGGGGAGGAGAAGAGACAGAATGTGTGTTGGGAGAATGTGAAAGAGAGTATGGGAGGGATGTATGTGAGAGAGACTGCACGTGTGTTGGGGAAGAGTGAGAGTGTTAGCATGCTGTCTCTAAGAGTATGTCTTCACTACCCACCAGATCGGCGGGTAGCGATTGATCTATTGGGGATCGATTTATCATGTCTCGTTTAGACGCGATGAATCGATCCCAAAGGCACCTAAGTCCAACATGTAAGTGCCACTGACATTCTTAAGATTACCTCTCAGCTGCTACATAATCCAAGTCCGCATGGCCTCTAAATTTCCCTTGAAGATGTGTATAAAAATGCCTAAATTCTGACACCACCCTACAGATAAGAATCTGTTAGAAACCCTAATGCAAACCCCCAATGGCCCTGCGGAGATTCTCAGAAATAGATATTTCCACACCTAGACCCCTGATGGCAAACTGTGAGCTCACCTACAGGCTTTCAATCCACACAAAAGACAAGTGGGAAGGAAGCAGGTAATGGCCCATCCATGTATCCAGAAAACCAAATAACTCAGTGATTTAAGTACTCACTTAAGATGTGGGACACCCACATCTGAAGCCCCCAAATCTACCTGATTTGGAGCAGGAACTTGAGCCTGCATCTTCCACATTCCAAGTAAGTACACTAACTTGCAGAGTCTCTCTCTCTGGCCACTGAATAATTAGTTATTTGTATACAGTGGAAGAGCTCCAAATTGGCAAGAATGAATACTTAAGTCTCCTTTGAAAATGGAACTTTATGCCTAAATCCTTAAGGCTCTTTTGATTTTTTTTTCCTGTAGACACAATTATGGTGAATTTAGATTGAGTTATAGGATGGTGTGGGAATGGTTTTTTTACTCTACAAATAGTCCTATGGAGTGAATGGGGGTACTCGTCAAGTAAGGAGTCTTATTTAGCAAGTTTGGGGGATTTGTCTTGTCCTCTAGCAGTATCCATTCCCAAAGTTCTGGCACAGAGCTGCCAGCAATGGTGGGGGTGGGGGGAGCTGTTCTGATTTAAAATTAAATGTAGCAAGGAGGAAGAATATATGACAGATGAATAATTTTAGTTATTTATTTATTTAAATTTGTATTGCTATCATACCCAGATGTCCCACTCAGAGTTTGAGGCACATTGTTCTAGATGGTGCACAAACATAAGATGACATTGTCTTCTTTGATTGTAAACTCCTTAGGGTAGGCAATCAACATATGGTGGGTAGAGCAGAAAGATGCGGGCAAGTAGATTAAAGCATTATATAATCTTTTCAGATAATGAGTAAGTTACACCTCAGTTGCTCTCAGTTGACCTCTCAAGGTAGCCTGAAAACATCATAGAGGCTGTGTGTTTTGAGGAGAAGATAGTAGCCTTAAGGATCAGCTGGCTAGGGCATTTAATATGTAGGGGGTAGCATGGAAGAAGGCATGAAGACAGTTGTGTGAAAGAATAACAAACAAGCAGTAAGGATGGAACAATTGCCCAAATAGCGGAGGCTGTGGTGACACTAAAAGAACAGAGAGAAAATTAGCACAGAGGGAGGAGCTGAGAAGGGCTGTCACGATGAGAAGAAACTGGAACTTGGAGAGGTGAAAAAGGGATCCAGAGAAGGAATTCAAAGGGTGCAGGAATAATATGGTGACAGTAACTTGAAAAAAAGATGATCTTGGCAGCTGCATTTTGATTGGACTGGATGGGGTTAAATTGGTTATAGAGGAAGCCACAGTCGAGGGGAAAATTGCAATAGTTAAGGTGGAAGATGAGGACCTAGATTCAGGAAAAAGGAGAGGAGGAAGGGGAAAGGTTCTTAGTACTATGAATCCCAAATTTCTATAAAATATTTTTTGTAAGAACTGTAGGTATAACTGGCAAGCAACAGAGGTTCTGATTACTAAAGTTCACCTGGTTTAGCAGTGATTTAATAAGCGGCTGAAGCTTTCTGCTCTATTTAATTTGAGATCTCAACGAGCTCTAACAGAATACCCATATTATGTAAGATTATAGCCTAGTAATGTAGGTCTCAGGAAAAGATACTGTTCTCACAATAAGAATGTGCAAAGAATTGAAAAAAACGACATTTTGAAGATCTTTTCTGTGATCCTGGTGGGTATAAAGGGCCCTTTCTTCAGAAGCACAGACTTGTACAGAATTACTCCAGATTTATACAGATGTAACAGACAGCATAATTGTGTACACACTTTCGGTATGATTTTTTTTTTCCTTGGGATGAAGTTTCTTTTTAAAATCAGTGGTAAGCAGTCCCTCTGGACTTTCTACATTAGGATGATGCTCTGTGTATACCTTTAGTATTTATGTTAATATGTTAAAATTAATGAAATTCTGTAGGTGTACTCAAAAGGATGGCAAGACGTACACACAGCTTGCAACTAAATGAACAGAAAATAGTATTCTGCTCATACTACATCAGGACAGAGAATGCTTCAATAAAACCCAGGCAACTACAAATCCCACCCAACTAGTTTCAGCAGCAAACATAATTCTTGGCATATCCCCTATTGTGGAGATGCCTCATTAGATGCCACACAAGTAACTCAGCTTCATTATTAATTTCACACTTGAGTAGCATCAGATGTTTAAGTATTCACTGGAAACAATTGTGGGAGCACAACTTGAGGCATGCACAGCCTCTTGGATTTAGAGATAACCAAATGGAGAGAAAGTGGGAAATAGAAAACAAAGGATCTCTATGGAAATGGAATAGAAATTTTCACCATAAAAAGCATGACCTCTAACAGTAGATTTACCATTCAGTAGCGCTACAGAATAAAATGCTGTTTTAATAACCTGTCCAATTTCCTAAAATTTTGTTGACTGGGAGAGTACAAATCAATCTCATCAAGTTTACCATGAAGACCAATAGCTGATAAATGACCTGTACTATTAGTACAGAAACTAAGGATTAAAATTTTAATTAAGCAGACAAAATTAAAAGGCAGCTCATGTATGTGCCAATGTTCTACCACTTAAAAAAGGATTTATCAAATGTGTGCAGTGAAGGAGGGATTTGTTTTGAGAAGAAATGATTAGTTCTCAACTTGAGTGATACTGTCTGCATTTGAGTGAATTTCAAACGTATAAGGTAAAACCAACTTTAATAGATTAAGGATTTAGTGAATGTTTGTCTAACCACCATTTGTTTGTTTTTTTCATTTATATTTTCCCCACATGATTTAACTGTTTGACTTACTCTCTTATTGCACACTTTAGGGCCTTATACTGAAATGATTCCTAGCCTAAATAACCTTGACTTTTCATATTTTTGAGGCAGGCACTACACTTGTTCTAGCTCTTACACTGTAGCACAAGTCATCAGCACAAGTCATTATTACACAAGAGGATTATTGAATTGACACACACTGCAAGGCTGAGTATATACCAAGGACTGATAACCTTTGGCACACAGCTCGTCAGGGAAAGCTGCTGGCGGGCCCAGATGGTTTACCTGAAGCATCCACGTGTTCGGCCAGTTGCAGCTTCCACTGGTTGCGGTTTGCCATTCCAGGCCAACAGGGGCTTCAGGAAGTGGTGGCCAGCACATCCCTCAGCCCGTGCCACTTCTCAAAGCCCCCAGTGACTTGCAATGGCGAACCACGGCCAGTGGGAGCAGAGATCGGCCGAACCTGCGGATTTCCCTGAAGGGCGGCGTACCAAAGGTTGCTAATCCCTGGTATATACTATCCAAAGGGGGAGGACTAGAAGAGCAATTTGTACTTATTTATGAATAAGAGTCAAGAAAATATTTGAGAATGCCAGTTCATATCTATGTGGCTGGCATTTTCATGGCAACAAGAACACGGGCTTACTACCATTCGTGTTGTGCCAAAATGTATCTAAATCCTTTTCCTTTGGCTTTTGAGTTCTCCCCATTTACTTCCATTCTTGCCATTAGTTTAAGGTGCTAACTACAGGATGAAAATACAAAAGAGTAACAAGTACTTCAGAAGATGTAACCTTGCACACAGTAGTTCAACTCTAAGATCTTTTATGGGCTCAGTGAAGGAATCACTGGGTGAAATTTTATGTCCTTGTGTTATGCAGGTGGTCAGATTGGATTACTTTAAATCTGTCCTAGACTCTGTCTTAAAATCTGTTAATCAGATAAATCTAGACTTACACCTAGACTTCAAATCTGTTAATCAGATAACTACTCTTCAGATCAGGATACAACTTGGACTTCATTCACAGTGCTGGAGTTGGAATTTTTTAAATCAAAGCTACTCTTCCTGGAGTAAGACCACAACTATCACATGGAATCTGAAATGGGTCATGTACTGCCTGACAACAATAGAGTTTTGGACTCATTCACTGCAAGGCCAAGATGATAAAATAGTCTAGCATCTATTGAATTAGCAAAATGGTGAGGCAAAGAGAACAGAGAGTGATAGAACAATAGCATCACAATGTCATAAAATCCTAATGTGCAATGTGATTGGTTATTGATGCATTCTCTATTTCATACCATTTCCACTGGCTTCCGGGGAGTGCTAACAGTTGGTAGGTGAAATACCAGTCAGATGTCTGGAAACCATTAATACTAAATAAAGGGTACTAACGATGAAACCCAAAAGCTAGGATTGGAGGCTCACTGAATTAGACCAGAACCAACAAGAGGTAAGAATGGTTTAAGGGGCTAAAAGGGATATAACTAAGAATAATGGAATTACATTAAGCAAGGAAACATTTAGGATGCTGTGGTGGGGTGTTTAGACAGGCATTGAAAGGGTTAATGTGGGTCTCAAAGGCCAAATTAACATACCTGGTTGTGCTTGTAGGATGGGCCAGGCCCAATTAAAGATGAGTCCCAGTTTGGCGGGGAGCAGCTGCCTGGGTTTTATAAAGAGAGGAAGCCCAGAATAAGAGAGGGCTGGTTGACTGGAGTAGCTGTTGGGGCTGGAGGCAAAAGGAAGATTTTCTGTGAAGTCACTTTGGAGACTGAAAAGGAGTCTATTAGAGAGGGAAATGGATACAAAGTAGAGGGAAAAGAAAAGAGTAGAAATAGAAGGAGATGATGATGATACCATCAAAAAAGCAATGTTGAGAAAGGAAATAAATCAAAATGTTATTACTGTAAGATCCCTAGCCAAAGAAGTAAGATTAGGTGACATTAACCCAGTGAAAGGAGCTGACTGGATTTAAAAAATGCATAGGGGACATAGTGAAGGCTAGGAGGTTGTGAGATGGAGAGCGTTTAGTTGAATGTAAAAGCAAAGAGCAAGCTGATAAACTGCTAAAAACTAAAACACTAGGACATCTGCCATCTATCAAAGTGCTAAATCATCTACATGTATCTAAATCATCTAAAATGTATTTGACTAACAAAGGGGGCAATATATGGAGTGTCATTAGAACCAATCAATAAAGAGATAATCAAAAGCATCAGAGAGACAAAGCATTAGTAAATAAACAGCTAATTAATAAATAAGGAAGATAAAGCAAACCATCAGTGGCAGCGCTGATTACATTTAAAGGAGGGACTGTAACTGAGAAAGTAACGCTAGGGTTTCAGATATTCAGAAAGAAGCCACCTCTCTCTCCTCCCCTAAAGTGTTAAATGCCAACAGAACGGGCATGTAGCATCTGTTTGTAAAGGGAAATGAGATGCAGTAAATGTTGGGGAGATCATTCCTATGAAACCTGTACAAATGGGTCAGGGGTCAAATGTAGTAACTGCAGTTGCAATTACAGTCCAGCACATAGAGGGTGCATAGCAGCAAGACAAGCTAAGGAGAAACAAAAGATAAAAAGGGGTAAGAACGTATCTGATGCAGAAGCTGTAGATGGAGCATCAGGTGGACAATCAGCACAGGAAAAGGGCAACTACAGACAGAGCCTCATTCTATAAAGATTGTAATAAACACTGTGGAAGGAATAGGCAATGATATACTAATTGAAAAATAAAAGGTTTATTTATAATAGAAGTGGTAAATTGTACATCACAAATTGGGAAAAAATCTGAAAAAAATGAAAATTACAGCAAGAGCAACAGAAAAATTCTTGTGTCTTAGCAATTTGTCAATGGACCATATTCATATAATTTTTAATGAGGTTAATGGTGAAAAAAGATTCTTATGGGCAGAGCCATCCCTTGGGTACAGCAAATCGGAGCAACCACTCTGGGCCTCGTGCTTTGGGAGCCCCTGCGGGCGGCCAGTGCAATTGGCTTGCGTCAGGAGCAGTCAGTCCTGGAAGCGACGGATTTATCACTTCCACCCCGGGACCCTCACCTCTCTAGGGATGACCCTGAGTATGGGGATCACAGTGTTTTTCTTGAATGCACACAGCTTGACAGCACATGGTCAAGAATTAAAAGAAAATATCCTGGAAATGATAACTAAACCAGACATTGTTAGTATCCAGAAAACATGGATGGTTTAAAAAGCTTACTTTTACAATTCTATTGCCTTTAGGCAAGACTAAAAACTAGAAAGTGGAGGAGGCATTTGTAATTTCATATGGGAAAGAGTAAATTACATGGCAGTAAGGAATGAAGAAGTAAGCACAGAATATAATGCTGTTGAAATCCCAATGCAGAAGAGAAATATTTGTTTAAGGACTTATAATATCTATAACCTGTGTGGGAAATCAGAAAGCTCAGAGCTAAAAGAAATAGTGAAGAATGCGAAAAGATTATATAGTACATGTGGTGACCTAGTCATAATAAATTGTGGGGAAGTAAGACAACTAATAAATATGGTGCAGCTTAGGAAAGTTCATTGATTAAAACAATCAATTGGTTTTAAATAATGGCACACCACATAGATTTAGTGCAGCAGTTTTTCCTGCTTACATCTGGGAATTATAACAGGCGATATTGCAAGTAAATACAACTGGGAAATATTTAAGGAAGAAAGAATGGGGAGTGATCATTTCCCTATATTTATTACTTTTCAAGGCCAATATAAGGTTGAAGCTAATAGAAAATTACAGATATGCAATTTTAAGAAAACTAATTGGGAGCTATTTACACGTAAATGTACTCAATTTGTGAATAATCATTGTATGAGTGTTAACAAAGAGAATTTCAATGACACTGAAATAAAGGGATTAATGGAAGCAGCCACTGTAGCCAAACCTAGGATATTGAAGTCCCCCAAAACTAAAAACTCACCTCCATGGTAGAATGAGGAGTACCAATAGCAGTTATAGAAAGGAATAAAGCCAAAAAATACAGTGAATATTGAAGATGTAAAGAAGTATAAAAGAAGTAAGACAATAGAATAAATGATTATAAAAAAATCAAAGAAAGAGAATTGGAGGAAATAGTGCAAATGGATAAATAAAGATACCAAAATATCAAGAAATATAAAGGCCAATTAGAAGAATGAATGGAAATCAGATAAGGAGTAGTCTCCTTCCAGGTCTTATTGGGACTGACAACATGGCTAGACGTTCTGATAATGAGAAAGCAGAAGTTACAGCAGAGTCAAGGTGTAGCTGTAGTAGATGAAAGATAAGGAAAAGCTGAATGAAGTCAAAACTTTCAGTCATGGGAAAATTAGTTATGGGTGGAAAGTCTTATATGAAATTGCTATTTTTAAGATCTTATAATTGTGAAATTGAGCAAAATGGGCCATGAATTTGGTAGGGCCCTAGTCGTTAGAAGAGAGACCACCACAAGGCAAAGCTGCTGTTGGAGATGAATGAGCTGCTATACCACACGCAGCCATAAGGGGGCATTTCTGCAGTGAGTAGACTTGTGACGGATGACTGCAAAAAGTTTTCCTAAGAGTGAAAACTAGTTGACTATAGTTGTACAAAGGAAGTGATGAAGTAGCATCACTTGAGTTATTTAAACTGAACTGGATAAAGCACTCAAGTACACTTGTAGGGAATATGGTTAGAGAGAGAAAATATAGCCTGCTAGAAGTAGGTCTATCCCAGCTCTAGTTTCTATGTTTCTGCAAGTGGAAAAATAAGTGAGAAGAAAGCCCAAACATATCAGGGAAATGAAGAAAACAGAAACAAAACTCAAAAGACTATGAAGTCTACTGAAAAGCAGTCACTTTGACATTCAAAAGAGATTTAGTTCAACAGGAAATTGATATTCAACATGCTGTAGCTAAGAGGAGATACAGGGAAGAATCTATTGCAGTCTGCAGTTTTTGAAATGTATGGGTATGCCATTTTGAACTGCATTAAATATCACCAATTATGACAGTAACTTCTGCCTAATATTCTTTTACAATAGTACTGATTACCAAGAAGCCTCAAGAATTATAAATTATTTAAAAGCTTATTTTCCAACTGGTGATGATTAGCAGGCCCAGCCAGAAAAAGATCAACCTTTTTCAAGGATTTTTCAAGCACAGCAAAATACAGGTATAACAATGCTGGCTTTGGTGGGACTCAGTTGAGAGTACCAATTCAGCACAAATTGCTTAAAGCAGGGCAGTTACAGCCCAAGGCTGGGTTCCTTTGCACACCAAGGCAAATAAAACCAAACAAACAGAGAAGACTTTGGTTCTACCCCACTGGCTAACCATAAGTCACACAAGCAATTCCCTCAGACACTCCAGTTTCCCAGTATCACCACCAGTGCCACTCGTTATGGGGATGAATGGTTATGAAAACCAATACCGCAGTAAAAGAAAAGGGTTCTTTTGATCCCAAGGGACCAAGCCCCAGATCCGGGTCAATATACAAATCAGATCTTACAAATCACGCTGTTGCCAATCCTTTAGAACAGGAACCGGCAACCTTGGCACGTGCCCCCCTCAGGGTAAGCACTCTTGGCGGGCCTGGCCAGTTTGTTTACCTGCCGCGTCCGCAGGTTCGACCGATTGTGGCTCCCACTGGCCACAGTTCGCTGCTCAGGTCCAATGGGGGCTGCAGGAAGCGGCACAGTGCTGATTAGCAGAAACTGCAAGTGTGCAGCTAGCATTTGACCTTGCTTCCAGAAGCCCTATTTATTCCAATTAACCCTTAACTATATGGTGTTCTATTTCATCAATTCATGGTGGCTGAATGCACACAATATGGTTGCAATTAGCTTGCTCAAATTCTGGGGTACATCCCCCACACAAATCTGGGGCAACAGGCCTCCTAGGCAAGGACTGTCCTTCAAGTCCTAGTCTGCCAGATTCCCATCCTTGTTCAAATTCCTTCTAATATTTCACTTCTTTTACAATGCTGGTAACCACTCACCTAATTCAAATATTTTTCCCTACCTAAACATTACACTAAGGATTAAGATAGTGAGTCGGGCCAGGGGCTCTATTGTGCAACGGTCATTCATACAGTGTGGTGCAGGGATCGGCAACCTTGGCACACGGGACTGCAGAGTAAGCACCCTTAGCGGACCCCACCAGTTCGCTGACCATAGCTCCCACTGGCCCTGGTTCACTGTCCCAGTCCAATGGGGGACGTGAGAAGGATGAGTAAAATGTTCACAATCTTTTCCAGAGAGACTTTGCCTTACAAGGTACTACTCAAAATGAATAAGAATCGCACAGTCTGGCCCTAAATTAAGATTATCCTTCGGATATTCCAGTGTATTTTGTCTTCTCTCTGTATTTCCTGTTTTATGCTTCTCAACTAAGGGACCATGCAGTGCTAAGCATATTAATGGAGTTTAGCAAACAATAAACCAGATGATGGCCCAAGATTTGTAACAGAACTCAGAACCAGCTTCATATAGTTTTGAGTTGTATTGCAAAAGTCTACTACAACTCTACTAATACCCTCATTGTTTAAATTGAAGTCATATATATATGAAGTCCACAAAATCTCAATTTAAAAATATTTTTGTAATATATGAAACCTTTAATCAGCACTGGATTCCTCTGATAGATATTGTGACTAGTTTCTTAAACCAGGCCCCAGCTCAGGGATAATCCCAGCAGAAAACACAGGTATTAATGTCAGCTTCCAAATTGCTCCAATAAGACTAAAATATTTTTTTCTTGAAATGCGCTAATCTGAAACGGTTGGACACAGAAATGACACAAGTCAGGCAAGTAAGAACAATAAAAGTATTTGACAAAAGGATCAGAAAACAATCTTGAAAATGCTTGGCTTGGAATTTTCTCTCCCTGTGAGTGTATTTCTCAGTAGAAATGTCTCATGGTTGCCATTTGAGTTCAGTAATTAATCCATCTCGCTTTCCAATGCAAGTATATTAATTCTGTAATAATGTTGTAATTGTTTAACACTTTCTCCTTATTATTGTTACAGTGTTCAGACTTTTGCACTCAGTCTCCATTTTGCACAGTAGTGGTGGGGCAGCTGCAAAGGAATTGGTTGCAGTTTCCTCATCCTTGGGGCAGCCTGGGGACAGTTAGGTCCTTTTTTATGGTTCAGAGCAGCCTTGAGAGTGCTCTGTCCTATACTCTAGCTGCAACAGCATCCAAGGAGTCATCCATTAGCTGAGAATGGCCAGACTGCGGAGCTCCATACCCCATGAATGGGTCATACCCTTTTCGACATCATGGTTCTAGCATGTCCCATATGTAAGGGCCCAGAAAAGGGCTGAGCTAGAGCTGACTACACTCTATTTATTTCACCCAGAGTTTTCCTTATATGCAGGAAAATCCTCCTTGGATGTATATGACCCCTTTACACCCAAATCACAACACAAAAGGAAAACGGAAGTCAGGAATGAGCCCACAGTGTATAGTAAACATATTTATCATGCATTTCTATAACTTGAAGGTTACCTGAACTATGACTATATTTATGTCAATGATGCATATGTGTTCAGAAGCAGCACATAATCCATAGATACCGTACAATGTTTACAGTTTATTTAGCTTATTATAAATTTTGTAAATATTCAGAGATAAAGTGAGAAATTAGGAACTATTTTGGATACTACTATGAAGAGAAAAGTTTTCTCACCCCTTCAAATATGAAAAATTTGCCTAAATACCATGAAATAATAAAACAAAGTTGCTTTGATTTAGCTTGTCATTAAGTATCCCCAACAGCATGCTTGCCTATTATCTCTGCAGTTATTTACAGATTAAGGACTTTCTAAAGGTACCCATTATGATAAAACTGCAATAATTCCTCAATAATGTATGGTTTGGAGATATCCCAGTGATCTGTGGATAATGATTTATAATCTGTTGATGCTAGATGCAATTTAGTTGGACTTCAGAACATTCTGGAAGTAACACTGAGCACAACATATGGTCACTGTAATATGTGAAAATCTTCTAATGATTTCCACAACCATGTTTCTCAGACTTATGTGATATTTTATATAAAACCTGCAGGGATATGAAAATAAGACATGGTTTTATGTTCTGTTGGCCAAATTCCAATCTCATTTACACCTGTGTCACCTTATGGAGTTCAATGGAGATACATGGATATCTATGAGGACAATGTTTGGCAATATACAATACCTAGTCAAAGAAAAGGCTGTGTTAAAGGTAAACTGATAAATATTTATCCTGTGGTCTTTATTCTGATTTCACAGTGGTTTCACACCAGTCTAACTCCATTGACTTTAGCAGAATTACTCCTGATTTTCACCAGTGTAAATATGATCAGAATCAGGCCCACATTTCTTGACTTTAGTGGAAGTAAGATTAGGAAAAGTTAAACCAATCTGAACAAAGCAAGAGATGATCCAAAACATTCTTGGTCTGTGATTTCACAATTTAAATTTAGAGATCAACTAAACCTGTTCTCCTCTGGCAGGATAACTTGCTCTCTCCCAGTGTCAGGTCTTAGGGTCTCTTTTTCTATTAAGATCTAGTCATCTCTTTGCTGCTCTTTTTATATGTGGTATGGCCTGGAGAACCTCCCTGCAATTATATTCTAATCTTCCTTTGCCTTCCGCCCCAATATTAGCATTTCTCATAGCAATGCAGGAACTTGTGTCTGTCTTGGCTCACTATCACTACGTTATTCAAACTCTAGAATGTTCTTGGATATCTCAGAGGCATTTAATTCACTCATGTACAATTTAAACAGCAGCCTCGTGATAGCTCTTAATTTGCAATGCAGTGGTTGTGAAGCCCCACAAAGATGCTGCTCACACCAACCCTTTGGTCAAGCACTTTCAAAAACCTCACCTCTACAACACAGACATATGTCACAGAAGAAGGCCATGTACACTGGCCAAACCTGCCAGTCTCTATGCAAAAGAATAAATGGACACGAATCTGACATCAAGAATTATAACATTCAAAAACCCATAGGAGAACACTTTAGTATCCCTGGACACTCAATAACAGACTTAAAAGCGGTAATTCTTCACCAAGAAAAACTTCAAAAGCAGACTTCAGTGAGAAATTGCAGAACTGGAATTAATTTTCAAACTAGACATTATCAGATTAAGCCTGAATAAAGACTGGGAGTGGATGGGTCACTACAAAAACTAATTTTTCCCCTGCTGATACTCACACCTTCTTGTCAACTGTTTGAAATGGGCCACCTTGATTACATTGAACTCATTAGCACTACAAAAGAAGGGGGTAGTACACAAAGAATATTTGACAGTCATAGAAAAATGATGAAAAACAGAAGCATGGGCATTTAGAAGGCTATCCAGACTGAAACTCTGAATATTGGGCCTGATTCTCCATTGCCTTGTGCATTGTAATGTAATTTTAAAAAGTGTAAAGCAGTGCAAAATGCTGTCAAATCAGCCACAGTCACTCTGCACTCACTTTGCCCTGGGATAAATAAACTATACAAGAAGTAGATCAATGGAGAAATGAGTATCCTGGATTTAGCACATCACATGTTTATGTAATGAGGGTCATTATGCTATCTGAACATCAAGAAAAACATTAGGGGATTGTTTTAGTAAACCCCTATAATTAAAAACACACACATATCTCCAGCAAATTCCAGAGACAAGTTTAGCATTATTGTCCAGGAGACAGTTCCAGTTGTCCCGATACAGTTCAGCAAACATTTCTCTTCACATGTCTTAGAGAAAGACTCTACAAAAAATATACTTTTCAAAGGATAATTAACAACAAATATTCTAGAGTAATTAGCTAGCAGAAGTTTAACTATTAATTCAGCATGAGATTTAGCAAGCCAACCCACATCGCCACAGTTAATTATATCCTTATTAACTTGTATTTTTTTCTCTCCAAAAAAGCTCCAGTGATTTGATCATATTCTTGTTTAATCTATTTTCATAAACCAAAAGGCCTTGGGAAAATCCTATATTGGTCTTCCTTTAGGCATCAGGGAGAAATGCAGTCTAGTCCTTGGCTAATGAATAGCTTATGCTTTGTATTAGCTTATATACAAGTGGAGAGAGTGTGTGTGTTTGTCATGAGTTCTCTGCTACTTTTTACATATTGTTTTCTTATTTTTATTACTGATGAACTATCGCTGCAACCATAAAGGGACACAGTTAAAAAAAATATTTGGTAAAGAACAGGTGCACTGCAAGGAAAAAAAAGGTATTTCAGAGCAAATTGTCCTTTCCTGTAATATTAAATTGTACTATTTATGGCTGTTTTTTTCCTTGTGGTGTTTTTCGATATATTTTTATTGCATGCTCTGAATTATACTTTCACAGGAAAAGTCTCTCTTTCAATTTTTCGGTCAGAATCATTCAGATCTTTTCACACTGAATTAGTCAGTTCTAAAGCTGGCAAAATCCTTGGCAGGCTTGTAAATCTTTCAAAAGATGTTATCCAATTACCCTTCATGGTCCACAGGATTCTACAGTGTGACTATTTCCTTCTATGTAAGGAATTAAGAGCTCAAGAAAGGTTAGGAACCAATGGAGTTGAAAAGTAAGGTTCTGCATTTTTCCACAGTTCAGCTACTGTGGCTACAACTATAGGTCTCTAGATATAGTCTAGTGATCAGCCAAACATATTCATACCCGATCAAGAACACTGATCTACTCTGGAGATTAGAGGAGCAATAAGCCTCACAGCTTTCTGGTTTATGTCATTTATTTAAGACAATCAATTTTATCAAATTTGCAACTATAGTACATACACATCCCTGTTCTTGGATCTAGATTAGTGTCACAGAATGAATTTCACTGCCTCTTTACCTATTCTACACCTGTGGCTTTGTTATATATACTTCTTCTGTAAAGGTGACCAGGGGTCACAAAAGTCTTAAGTTTTTTAATATAAAAAGAAACACAGTGAAGAACAGTCTCTGAAGAGGAATTTATTTTTCTTTTCATTTTCCATGCCTTTTATATAAGCAGTTAACACTTTCATTTATCAACAAATGGATAAAACAGATAGCATTTACTAAGATGTTGCTAATGACAGAGAGAATTAAAGATCCCAGTAATTTTCAAACTACATTATTTAGTAGTGGCAAATATACTATAATTATAAGACTATAGCAGCAACAGAATAAAATTACTGAATTAATTTCACATGTAGTATTTATTTCATATCCATCTGTTGCTCAGGAGTACCAGAAAAAAATTAGTTCAAAAGCATTACACAGGTACTAAAATTGTAGCTTAGGACAAATGAGAAAATGTATGCTGCTTCTTTTTAAACAAATCCTTTTCATTGTAATGAAAAAAAAGAAGGCTTTAGCATAGAAATCCACCTGCATCTGTAAGCCTTGGTACTCACCTGTAACTAACTTTGACATATGGCAACCCTTGTTATACGACTGTTCATTTAATTTCCATTTCATACTGAGAAATGTTTTTTGTCTCAGTGTTGCAAGGGTAAAGAGTAACACAACTGTCAATTGTTGCAACCAGCACCTTCTGGGGCAGATTCTCCACTGCATGTTGTGTAATCATTTACACTTGTGTAAGGTGTGTTCTAATATACAACCAAGTCAGAATGGTAGAACACTTTGCAGTTCCTCTGCATTGTTGTGAATGAAAATGGGGACAATGATACTGACCTCCTTTGTACAGCACTTCGTAATCTGCTAATAAAAAGTGCTAGATAAGAGTTAGGCATTTTCATTAATATTTATTGAACAATGATCAGGGCAGTGGAAAATCAGGCTTGCATTTGTCTTGTTCGTTTTTGAATAGCCCAATGTATATAAGAAATTTGGCTAACAAAACTGTAATTTCCACATAGAAAATGCAATTTCTGGAAGTGTTACATTATATGGATTGGTTGTTTCACTGTATACTGTGACAAAGCTCTGTCCTTATCTTCGTGGATCCTGCGTTTCCTGGCGGATTTTTACTAGCCTCAGCGGCTCACTGTGACCCTCCACGGAGCCCTTCTCTCTCTGGAGACAAGGTCACAGTCTATTGAGCCATTTTCATCACAAACCAGTGAGGAGAAGCTATCCTTCCTGGCACAGTCTCTATTGTCTCCCAATCTCAGAGACTAATTAGGGGAGGCAGAAAGGGGGGAGCCCAGGCCCGCTCTCTACTCTGGGCTCCAGCCCAGGGACCCTAATAGTATCAGCTAAGATGGCTGACCTTTTATCCACAAAACACAATACAATTCTCTGGGCTACTTCCCCACAACAGTCCCCGCTTCTTCAAACTCCACTTCACCCCTACCTCAGGGCCTCCTTCCTTCTGTATGATAAGTTGTCCACCACTCAGTCTCACCAACAGCATAACTTCCTTCTACAGCTCCTGACACCCACACCCCACCTGACTAACTGGGAGGTTTTTATCTGGATTCAGCCAGTCCCTGATTGGCTTCAGGTGTCCCAATTAGGCTAGCTGTTTCTACTCCTTTCTAGAAGGTTCTTAATTGGCCCCAGGTGTCTTGATTGGCCTGGAGTAGCCTTTGTTTGGCTATCCAGGGAACAGGGACCTGCACACCCTGAGACTAATGTACCTGCCTTCCAGCACTCTCCTATATCCTTCTGGTCTGACTCCGTCACAATACTTTATCTAGGCAAAGCATGTAATTATCCAACAGCAACTGAAATAGGATGGATGCAATACAATACAATTTTAACTATGACTCCTTCCCCAAATCTATGATTACCTGGGTTAACTGTAGATGGAAAAAAATGCTAGAGGCTTTAAAAAGGTAAATGACATAATACAGTGGTTCTCAAACCGGGGGTGGCGATCCCCCTGTGGGTCGCCGGCCGCTTTCAGAGGGTTGCGAGCTCCCCACACCGCCGAATGTAGAAGCAATCATTTCGGCGGATATACAAGGGTCGTGCCGTGAGATTGGAAAAGAAAAAAGGGTCATTGTTTGACAAAGTTTCAGAACTGCCGACATAGCAGGTAATATAGCGTGGGCTTCTGCAGAGATCCGCTTTTCAGTTACTTTCATTTATTTATAATCCTGTTTACTGGAGTTCTGTCCACTGCAAATTCCACAGAGATTGTCAATTTCACGTCTCTCATGATTACGCTGCATTTATAAACCCATCTGTCATACAAATAACAGGTCAGAGCTTAGTTATCAAGCAAGGAATTGCTCATTATTTAAAACATGTTTCCAGGTTTGTTGTGACAATAATGCCACATTTGGAGAAGTATAACCTGCCCTATTAATATTATTCTTTTATACTTATTTCACATAATTACAAATGATATCATACAACAACCATAAAGTCTGTGTGGGGGGGATTATTTGTTTACAACTTTTAAGTTCTTTGCAGTTTGACCAGCCACTGCAAATTGCTGACATGTGCAGCTCTGTGCTTACTCTGAGTAATCATTAACCTCTTGTACTTTCCATCTCCAGAACAATGCTGCTAAACAAGAGCAAAATCACAAATGGGGAATTCTGCATGGTAAGATAAAGCATATACTGCAATTTAGAGGTCTGATTCTCAATGGATAAGTGCCCAAAACTCTCAGAGTACTATCCTGGCTTTATTGAAGTTAGTGGGGGCAGGATTTCAGCTTCATTTTCTTCAGTGAAAGTTGCAAGTGTGCAGAAGTTTTCAGATACTTTAGATTTATCAATGTACATAGCAGCAATAGTTTTAGAGGAATTTCAAAAATTTTAAATGGTTTACATTCCACAGATTTCAAAATGGAATGAATTTTCATTTATTTTAATTTTTTCATGAAATGTTGGGATATTCCCCCCCCCCTTCTCCTACCCCTTTTCTCTCTCTCCCTTTTTAACTTTTTCCATTTTGCCAATAAAAGTAAAAAAAAAAAACCCTAAAACTGAAAAGCAAAAGAATTTAAAAAAAAAACATTTTCAAGATTTTTAAAAAATAAAAATTTTGAAAAATGAATTTTGTTGGCAAAAATTCCAGTTTTCAATAAAGGTCATTTATAAGTTTTGATTAGCTCATACATATAGTAAATGTTTTTACACCATTTGCTGAATAAAGTATGCCATTCCAACATTTCAATAGTATTATTGTGAGGTCACTTATTCTGACCTCCTGTATAACACAGGACATAGAATCTCACCCAAAAACTTCTTCAGCAAAGCAATTCACTAACAGGGGTTCAAACCCATGACCCTGAAATTAAGTTGTGTTCTCTACTGACTGCCATTACCTTCTTCCTGTGGTTCTGTTATCTTTAGATAAATTTGTTATGGGGCCAGCATTTCTCCAACTCCCTATTAGCCCAAAGAAACAGTGAAATCTAATATATCATGCGTCTTCACTGTCAGCACTCTTTGGGGTGCATGGGAAATCTCTGCTAAAATACCACAAAACAAGCAGAAATAAGTAAACGAAGCCCTAAGTAAAAAGGCTTTGCGGTCTCTTTGCTTTTGAGCATAATTGCCCGTAAGGCTTAAACTTTTGTACGTGCAGTCTCTTGTTTAACCTTGGATTGGATCCACAGAACAGTGGGTCAGTCCAGTTTGAACAAAGTCAGCTCTTCAAATTATTTCAGAAATAAAAATATCCATTTTCCATATAATTCTATTGGTTTATTGCACTTCATGTCTTCAGATATATTCTTCATGTCTATTGCTGTTGCTCAAGTCTTTGATCTGTAATCTTTGATCCTTAGTTTGATCTAAATTCTGGGCCTATGTTTCACAGAGGCAATTCTCAAGATGAATGGGAGAGTTGAATCTTCCAGGCCCAAGTCCTTTGCTTACTGAATTCTCTGATTCTGTCCCAGTTAATTTGGACAGAAACAAAAGTCACAGGTTGAGGAATTTGTGATTATAACTTTCATTATACCTTGTCTCCATCGTCCTTCAAATCTTTCCTTAACACTCACCACCAATATGACGCATGTAGAACACATATCTGACAGCAAGGCAGGTAGCAAAACGAGTCTACTAATTAGGTGCAGATACAGTAGTTTTACTGTTCCTTCACCTTCCCCCCATCCCTTGGCACAAATTAGATTAGCTGCTCTAAATTATGCTGGGAATTGAATTAGTCTCCACTTGGTCCTGAGCTCATGAGGGGAGGGTGAAATAAAGAGACTTTTGTCCATGCTCTTTGCCTGAGTTGTTCAGACTGCTCCTTAGACACAGCCCAGAAGCAGGGGCCTCTGTCAGCTCTTGCCTGGTGGGGAGAATAGTCCTATGCTGTCATGATACATAAATAGAAACAAATATTTCAAAAGTAAAACTAATGGATGTAGAAGTCGAAAGAAAGCTGAATAATATGTTAAATTAACATTTTGGGGTCCTGTTCCTCTTATTACAATGTTGTAAATGTCAGCAATGCTTTTGAAAGCACATTTATTGCTTACTGCACATATAGCTTGATATACCTGGAGACTG
This sequence comes from Dermatemys mawii, assembly GCA_007922305.1. Lineage (NCBI taxonomy): Eukaryota > Metazoa > Chordata > Testudines > Dermatemydidae > Dermatemys > Dermatemys mawii. The sequence continues at coordinate 42,491,907 of ML677364.1, read as the reverse complement.
AAGTTCTCTCTTTGGGCCCCATCCTGAGCACCCACAAATTCTTGTTAACTTCAGTAGCAGTTGAGGATACGACATTCGTAGCAGGAAATACTTGGCTTCTTGCTGGATTAGGATTCATCCAAAAAACCTGCAGAGATGAAGCAATGGCAATGCAGTCACCCTCACGGTCTCACCAATGTGCCTCAACCCTGAGAAGACAGTACATTATTTGTCCTGGCTGATTTTGTGGTGAGGACATTGACCTTAAAACTGAACTGAGACAATCAGATCAGTTCCTATAGGCTACTGTGAAGAAGTCATAATACAGTAGCTTTTGGTCATGCCCTCTGCTATTTCCAGCATTTACACTTTTTGAATGCCAACTCTGAAGTTATCTTTGTGTAAAAACAAAATAAGTACTATTTCTTGATTTTTCTAGTTTATCTCAAAAAGGTGAAATTGCTGACATTGGGCTTGTCTTGTTAACACAGACATAAAGTCTGACAGGAAAGAAAGGTACAGGAAAGTGTCTCAAAATAAACAATCCATGTAGCATTTCAAGTGTAATTGTCATGAAAACTAACAATGAAACTGTCAGCTTGTTTCCCTCCAAATCCTGGAAATAAAAGAAAAATATTTCTTTGCATATTAATCTTAATCAAATCGCATCTGTAGATAAAGGTTTATTCAGAAATCTAGGAGAACGGTTGCAAAAATAATTCAGTCTCAGTCCTGCAATTTCCCTTGTGGTCAAAGCCTACAGAGTCTGCGTACATGGAGTTTCCCGCAGCCCCCATTGGACCGGAGCAGTGAACTGCAGCCAGTGGGAGCTTCGATTGGCCAAACCTGTGGACATGGCAGGTAAACAAACTTGCCGGGACTGCCAAGGGTGCTTACCCTGAGGGGCTGCATGTCAAGGTTGCTGATCCCTGCCTTAGTAAATCTAAAAAAATTAAAATGAGCAGGAAGATGTATCTAGAAATATAACACAGAGGCAAAAATTTTACCAGCAGATTCAAATAGTGCTTTTTAAAATGCTAGCCCCCATTTAGATTTATGGTCAAATAAGAAGTTTGTGCATTTGTGACAAGTGCCACATACTCAACACCAAATGGCAAGATAAAGTTACCAACACAGATCTTCTTCAAAGGGCAAATTTACGAAGTGTGACAGCCCTGCTCAAGCAAAGGTGACTATGCTAGTTGGGCCATCTGAGTAGGTTGGAAGACGGATGCATACCCAAGGACATGCTATACAGGGAGCTATGAGAGGGAACAAGAACAACAGGATGTCCCAAGCTTCACTATGAAGACACATGCATGTGAGATATGAAGGAATTTGGAATTGATCCTGACCAATGGGAAGTCTTGGCAAGTGATTATAACAAGTGGCACCATCATCTCCCTCAGAGTATGAAAGTCTATGGCAGAAGTTGGCTCCTACAGTTTGAAGAGAAAAGAGCCCACAGCTCCCAACCAAGATACATAGATTTGCAATAACTACCAAAGATTATGAAAATCTCAGATTGGACTATTCAGTCACATGAGTCATTGCAAACGATCTACATCATAGTCTGCAATTCCCACCATCTCTTGCAGACGAAAGAATGCCGACAAAAAGAATCTGTGACAGCTCAGGGATGAACTCCATCTGTGATCTTTCTTCTAGGCTCTTGTGTGGGCACTCTTTCCAGAGCGGAACTCTGTGATTCACCTCACCTTAGGCTGCCTCACCACCTATGTTTACTATCCTGCCATGGTTAAAAGGTAAATGGTGCTTTAGACCACTTTGCAGCCTGTGACAGAACACCTGCCCCACCCTGGCCCTGAAAGGGTTAAAACCAGCCTATAGAGGCTGAGCAGCAGGCAGCCAAAGGAGTGGTTACAGGGGAAACAGCCAATTAGGGCGATGGCTGCAGACAATTAGGGTGGCAGCTGAACCAGCCAATCAGGGCCAAGGTGGCCCATATAAAAGGAAACTGCAGACCTGAGTGAGCTAGTCTGCTGCAGGGAGCCCTAGGTACTGACTAGATTCTTATTGGAGGAAACCCCCCGGAAGGGGGGAGGCGGAGTCACTCAGATGGTGACACGGCCAGAGGGCTGTGCCATGGAGCAGATGCGAAGAGAAAGGAGCCGTAACGGGTCTGCAGATGGTGGTGAGAGTGGGAGAGCCACCACCATCAGAGAGTGCACCTGCTGGGACTGAGCTAATTCCTGAAATGCACAGCAGGAGGCGTCAGTGTGGTGAGTGACCCCATGACACAGTCCCTCACTTGTTCATCCTTCAGATGACACATTTCCCTATCTTAATTTATCTCTGGGAGGAACCCTGTGTTTCTACCACTCTTAGACTGGGTCCTGAGGGAGCGGGAAACTCCCTTTTCCCATAAGTTACATCAGGGATTGGCAACGTTGGCATGTGGGACCACAGGGTAAGCACCCTTAGAGGGTCCCGCTGCTTTGTTTACCTGCCGTTTCACCGGCTGCGGCTCCCACTGGCTGCAGTTCACCATCCTGGTTCAATGGGGACTGCGGGAAGTGGCACGGTGCTGGCTGCCGCTTCCCGCAGCCCTCATTGGACCAGGACGAAGAACCAGTGGCAGGGCCCGCTAAGCATGCTTACCCTGCGGTCTCGCGTGCCAACGTTGCCGATCTCTGAGTTACATCTTGCTGGAGAGGAACCTCCATACTGAAGGGTTAAAAAGCTCTGCAGCACTTAATAGTTGAGTAAAAAAATGGGTTAAAGGACAGGTGCTTGGGTAATTGTTACTACACTGCCTCACTGAACATGGGGCTCATAGAACCGAGTACTTCAAAGGCAAAAGTTCTGTAAAATGGCCAGCACCATGCCGCTTCCCGCAGCCCTCATTGGACCGGGACAGCGAACCGCAGCCAGTGACAGATGCAGTCGGCGAAACGGCAGGTAAACAAAGTGACAGGGCCCGCTAAGGGTGCTTATCCTGTGGTCCCATGTGCCAACATTGTCGCTCCCTGACTTGGGGCCTGGTTTTAAGACATATTGAGCATCAAAAACTTCAGATGCACGTGCTCAACACCTCTGAAAATCAGGCACCTATTTTGCGGGAGAGGAGCAAACATTGGGCTATATTCTGCTTTCCATTATTTTTCTTCAGCCTTGTTATGTCATGGGACTGCATAGATGTAAATGAGAATTTGACCTGGAGTGTTTTGAAGCAATTCAGCACTAAGGAATTGACAGGTAACTGGATCAAAGAAGATTTGTTATAGCCCTGTGAATTGCGTGTTAAAAGTATACCTGACTATATTATTATTAATTTTTTTTATTACCGTGGTGCCTAGTCATGACTAGGATCCCATTGTGCTAGGTGCTATACAAACAAAAAACAAAAAGATGGTCCCTTCCTCCAAAAAGTTTATAATCTAAATAGGTTAGACAAACTTTGATTTGCTTCTGTTATCTAATAACTCTGTTAAAAACATATGAACAGGAACTGTGTACATACAGTACTGGAATTAAATAGGCTAAGCTAAAGAATTCTGTAATGTGTCAATCATGTTTCTCTTAACAAAGAAACAACCACAGCTGGAGTGTCACCTCCAAGTAATGACACTACTGTCAAAAGTTTCAGCACTGAACATAATACATCACAAAGGGTAAAAGAAGTCATCCAGCAAAGAATAACTGAGATAATGCAGGTGAACATCACCAAAGATCATCACCTTCACCTGCTCTGATGCATTTTTCTCTTCTATCCTTTCTTAACATTGGATAATGTGCTTTATTCCCTACTGGAGTTAAGATTGCTAGCTGGAGTTAAAAGAGAGATTTAGATTATTCAGCCACTTGAAATTTCAGAAGCAACAATAGTTCCACTGGGTGAGAAGGAACTGAAGACTTATTTCACTGACTACTGCACCAGCACAAAATTTTCCCTTCAGTCTTTTAAAATTCACCAGAGATCAAAAAGAAAATAGTTATTTGAAAGTTATCTTTGTACATTATCTTTTCCAAACCATATAAGAGCTTCTTAGCAAATGGATCTGACCAACACAGAAAAATGAGAACTGACGTACTGGTTCAGACCAGAGCAGTGTCCTGTTTTGAATGATGGTGAGTACCAGCTGCTTTAGAGGAAGGTGTGAGAAACCCGGCAATCAGCAGTTATATAGTCCAAAAAAGATATTTGTTTCAGAAGCCAAATTACAATTAGACCTCAGATTATTTAGCAATAATTATTGCTATTAGTGAATTGTCTGTACTGAAGCTAATGGCATAGCAATGGTGCCTTGCTCACTTATTCTGATTTTTTCATTTATCTGTTTGTATGAGAGTGGTAGTCTGTGGGACTCTGTTTAGGGAGGCATGGTTCCTCTGAGTTGTCATGTTATTAGTTGCTTGAACCTTGTATGAAAATGAAGAGGGATTACAACGGACTCATACCAACAGGTAGAGTCAATTAAATTCAACTAGGCTATAAGGATCTGATCCAACTCTCACTGAAGTTGATGGGGGAGTTTTTCCGGTGACTTTAATGGAAGCAGGATCACTTTCAAAGATAATGGTGAAACTGGGGATATGTGAATTCCATGTCCCTGTGCAACCTAATTTAGGAGATTTCACCTGCCAAAAGCTCACTTCAGGAAGTTTCCCAGTCAAGAAGTTGCTGGAGAGGTTAAAGACTTTGTTCCAAGTGTCAAACTTTGAAATGAAAATTTAAGGAGAATCTGCAGAAAGTTGAGCTTTTCTGTGGTGATGGAGATCAGATGGCATTTACTCTTCATCATTTGATTGCTGTTTCTTTAGTTCCTATGTTATTGGGCCTGGTTCTGAACATCTTAATTAGGCAAAACTCATATTGAATCAAAAGAGGTTTATGACCTGAGTAAAGCACACAAGTTTGGGCTTGGAATTTGTCAACGGTGTGAATAAATTGATCTTGCTTTGTTACCCAGATGAATGTTGTTTGCATATAACGGGTATAGCAAGAAGGGCTGGCAGCTAGATTTGATTCATCTCTGTGGAATGCTAGAAGTCAGAAAATGAAGGGATTAAAATGCATAAATAAATCCTTAAATTTTTTTGTCAGGAGTGGCAAATTCAGTACTTTCCAAAGGCATTTATAGTATGCTTAAAATATAATAGATCTAAGTATAACAAGTATGTTAAATGAAGCACTGGCTTAAACTTAATGATACAAAAAGTATCTATGTAGTTTATAGTACTTGAACATATTCTCCTCCATTATTTACTTGAATTTAGATTTCAGTTACCATAGAACAACTGCCATCAAATACTCATGAGGTGACAATCTATTGTACCAACTCTAACCCACCATCTTTAAGGTGGGTCACATTCCAGAGTGAACTAGTCACTTAAAAATGGGTGATAATTAGACCTGGCAGAAAACTGCCCATTGTTTTGCTGGAAATATTTAACAATTTTTTAAAAAATCTAAAATTCCCAGTAAGTGTACATTGATTATGGAGAAACTGGAAGATTTTCCATTTTTGAAAAGTATTTTTGGTAAAATAATTTGGGGGGGGGGTAATCAGAACCTGAACATTTTCACAAAAAATCAAAGCATTTACAGGAAATATTTCTAATTTTTTATTGATAAACTACAATATTTTGACCAAAATGAAAATTTTCTGCAAAAAAAAGCCAATTTTCTGTATTTTTGAAAGAAAATTGAGGAGCTCTACTGGTAAAACTTTCCTAACTCACCAGCGTGGTGCTAGACTTAACATTTGTAAAATACTTGCAGTGCCTCAGACAAAAGGTGCCAATGCAATCCAAAGTAACAATAACTACTAGATTTGTCAATTTCAGCTTACTCCTTGACCCTATTCTCTTGATATTTCTGCCTCTTTCCACTGTTCCACCAAAAACAAGGATCTTGAAATTATTTCCCCGTGATGTCCAATTATTTCCAGAATTCAAGCACCATTACAGGTGGCAATGAAGCAGGAAGTCTGCAACAACACAACATAGGATAAACTATCTTAAGAGGGAAGAAGTGTTGAATATAAATAAAGAGGATGCTTCAATAATGTGTCTGCTCAACCCATAAGTGGCTACTGAGGCTCTAGGAGCCGTTCAAAATTGATTTTTTTGTGGTCTAATATTCCTAGCTTGTTTTGGAAAGACTAGTAGTTTAACTTTTCACCAGGGTCTATATTTCAAGCCATTCTCTCCTGCCTGCCCCACAGGTGAAGACAGAGAGAGCCATCTGTAATACACAGATTCTCTTTAGAGTATTATGTCCCCTAGAATCACTTCTACAGAGGATAAGATCTGTATCAATTCAGGAAAAATACTTGGGCATCCTTGTTTACAGCTCAGTGATGATTACTGTTCAATATGCAGCAATTGTCAAAATAATTCAACAAGAAATTAGATATATAAGGAATGGGATAGAGAATAATATGTAAAATATTTGTCATTACATAAATCGTTTGTCCTCACCTGTAATACTGTTTTCAGTTCTAGTAATCTCATCTCAAAAATAATATAACAGAAATAAATGTGTTTGAAAAAGGGTAACATGATTGATTGTGGGAATGGAAAGACTCATAAGAAGATAGTTTTAATAGATTAGGACTGGTTACCTTGCAGAGGAAATGGACAAGATAAAAATATGCAAAACAATGAATGGTAGTGAATCAGTAACTTCTAGTCAGTATCCTAATACAAGAATGGGGCATCCAATGAAACTGAAAGGTTGCATACTCAGTATTTACTTATAAATAGCTTTTCCAATGAAGAAGTTTTAACCTGTGGAACTTGTTGCCACAAGATAGATATTTTTATATTTTTAAAAGGATCAGACCTTTTTATGGAAAAGAAGAATATCCAGTTATGATAGCAAACATTAAAAATAAGAGTTTTAAGAATGGATAGAAATTTTCATTCTTCAGGGTATAAACCAACCTCTAACTGTTTGGAGTTGGGGGGAAACTTCCCTGAGGACAGATTACCTCAAAACTGCCTACTGCAGGTTTTTTTTTTACACCTTTCTTCGATGTATCTGATACTGGCTGTGGTCTGGGACAAGTTACTGGATCCAGTAGGACAGTTCTTATGTTGCTAAATATAATTAAATGAAACAGCATTATAGCATTATTACTATTATACAGAACAGGAAACATAAAGTAAAATGGGAGTATACAGCAAACACTTTACTAAAACTGTCTAATATCTCCTTGCTTTTGAAAGTCTGTTTTAGAAAAGATAAAGAATACAATTAATCTTATATGTGAACTGAACTCAATACAAGGATCAAATGCTGGCAGAAATTTGGCTTTATGCCTCCCATATTTGAGGGCTGCCGCAGACTAAAAAAAAGGGAAACTTCTGGAATGTTCTATCTTTCACTCCAGATGCACAACCACTAGGAGCTGTCCCAGCTGTTGGGAGTAGATGGGAGAAGCCAGCATCTATCTAATTTGTTTGGGTGTGGGATGCCGTAAGGACAAATGTCTTGTACACCTCTTTCCCAACAGGAACAAAGAAGCAGAGGGACTCCTGTTTTAAAGGTAATGTGTCCCTCTTCAACGCCTGATCCTGACCATAAAAGGATGGAGAGTTCTTTGACAAGGAGTACATCTCCAGCTGCTACAGTCCCAAAATCAAAGCCCAGAGAAAAGATATGCTCCTCTTCTTCTCCTCCAGTCTCTTCAAAGCAAGGTAAGATATCTTTATCCCTGAGACTAGCAAACCATTTAGTTCTCATACTTCATCCCCAAAAGGGGACAAATCATCTGAAAATTCCTCTGGTACCAAGTTGAAGCCTGGTTATAGACACGACAGCACCATGAGTTCCAGTTCTAGAGTTTCTGTCAAGAATAGTGCCTTCATCTTCCCTAGCAAAGACTACTGCTACCCCAGCACTGCTAAGCCCTGTACCACTCGCACTATCTGAGGAGCACTTACCTCTGAAGGGTCTGTTTGTGTTCATTTTAAACAAAATATGGTTTAGAGGGTGTGCATGCATAAAGAAACATGCTGTGTCTCACCACTCTAGGAGCATTCTAGAAGAGGCCAAAGGGAGGAAGGGTGAGCTCAGCACCTGGAGTGGAAAAGTATAAGCACGTAATGAACAAATCCATATATGGAAAGGTTAAATATGATTGTCTAAGGTTTGTGTTATGTAACTGCCATGTGCTAAACAATAGCAAGGGGAAGGGCTCCTTGCTGGAGGAACTCTGGCTGATTTTTGGTACCAGGAGCTCTCCCTTTGTGTACTTTGAGTTGAATTGAATTGAATCAAGTATCTAAAACCCTTGATTCTGCCTGACCTCTGACTCATTTGGTTATTATTGGGAACCACAAAATCCCAACACCTCCCATACTGATATAGTTCATGCCACAGATATTCTTTGCAGAAAAAGACCTATTGTGATTGATTCTCCATTACTGCACCATTGAGCACCAATAGAAACAGCTACATCGCAAAGGTGCCATTGAGATTAACTATCTCCCTCTGTTCTATTGCCTCCACCTATTTTATGGGCAGGACCTGTAATATCTGGTATCATCAGCACAAGCTGGACATCAGTCAGCTTTTCGCACTGCACAACTGCCTCCTTCAGAGCCAATAGAGCCAGATTTGACATCGGTGCTACCAATGCAACAGCATGCATCACAGGTGTCAAGGTCTTCACTGACACCCATTGAGGCAGCTCCTCCATTCCTGAAGAGAGCTCCATCTCCTCCTCTTCAGATTCAGAGCATGACAGACCTATTTGTCCTGTGGGAGCTTTCAGGTTTCCTATAGGTCACACTCTAGGGCAGGGATCGGCAACGCTGGCACGCAGGAACGCAGAGTAAGCACCCTTAGCGGGCCCCACTGCTTTATTTACCTGACATTTTGCTGACCGTGGCTCCCACTGGCCCCGGCTCGCTGTCCCAGTCCAATGGGGGCTGTGGGAAGCGGTGGCCAGCACCACACCACTTCCCTCAGCCCCCATTGGACTGGGACGGTGAACAGCGGCCAGTCGGAGCCGTGATCGGCGAACCGCCAGGTAAACAAAGCAACGGGGCCCGCTAAGGGTGCTTACCCTGCAGTCCCGCGTGCCAACGTTGCCGATCCTTGATCTAGGACAAACTCACACTTGTGGTACAGAGCAAGAACACTACTCTTATAAGGATGTTCATGTGGTGTGTACCACCACAGGCAGTATAGAGAATGGAATGTCTACCAGATCATACTGGGCACCCTGGGCTGCAATCTGCAATGCTGTCTAGAGAACATCAGCATCTCCAGCCTCTCTTCCTGTCAGGAAAGAACCCTTTCCAGTTTAATGACCATCCCCAGCTTTGGAACCAACTGAGGAAGAAGAATTCAGGAAGGAACCAACATATCTCCCCCCGCTACCTATCTTCATCTTTCTCTCATGATGCCCTTTTCACCAGCTCCTCCTGAAGACTTTCATGTATTTCAAGACCTTATGACTAAAGTGAGTATGCAGGCAGGGGCTGTGGAGCCCAATCTACACAAACTTTTAGACATTCTGTTGGCTCCAACTTCTAGAAGGGTTTCCCATTAATGAGGTGCCTTTAGATCAAGGTAAAACCCTTTCACAGACCTTAGTTTCGATACTACACACTGCCAAATCTGTGCACAGGAGATGGTCAAATTCCTGCTGGAGAACTTGACTTTCTTCACCCTCTCTATTGGTAATTATGATAGCTAACAAAAGCCAAAGGCAGTTTTATCCTAAAGGTACCCCAAAAAGATTTTTAAAAAACACAAGGAAGTGAACCTACATGGAAGGAAGGGCTATACCATAGCATTCAAATTATGACGTATTACTTTCCAAATATGTTAATTAATTGGTCAGCAATTGCAAAATTTGTGGACAAATTGCCTGAAGAATGAGCTAGAAAAAAATAAAATCAAAAAACCCCAGAGAAGGAGGGAAATTAGGTCATTTAATATTTCAAATTAAATTTTCAAAACTGTAAAATAATTTATTTACAAATAATTTCTAAGGATTTTTTTCTTTCTTATATCAAATGTTACGTTTAATCACCAAAATACCACATATTTATTTTTAAATGCCAATTTTATTTTCACTAAGACAATTCAGATGGTGTTGTATTGTGTCTTTGCCTCATTACACAACTGAGGTGTGCATTAATCAGAACTATCTCATGGTCTGTCTGGCCTTGCCCTTATTGCTTAAATGCAGGTTTATTAGAGGATCTATAACACCAAAGAATCAAGCCGTGTTTCTGAAGCTGCCCTGCGAGGGATAATATTATAGGCAGGGGACATCTTTGTGTGTGCAGTTGTTTTTAGTGTTGTGAAAAAAAAAATAAAAAAAATGAAACATGGGTAAATCAGAACTGTATAAAATCTAAAATAAATGAATGTATAGAATTATGCAATGCCATAAAGCTTCCTACAGTGAGTATAATGCAAAATCCATGTAAACAGTGCCATCTAATGCTTTGTTTGAAATTAGCATGCACAAATTTTAATGTCACTGATGTGTGGAACACGAGTTGTTCATGTCATTGTACAGTATGTGTCTGATAATTATTAACGACATCTATATTATATTACATTTACTGATGGACTCCTGCACTGTCACAACTAAAGGTAGAGATGCTTCCATTTTAAACATATTTTTCAAAACTACATAGCACCAGAAAATGTTTTTGTTAAGGCTTGAACTTGGCTTACACGTGACATACATTTTTTTAAAAACTACTCCAGGATTTGAGCTGTAGAAATAAAAATTGGGAAATGACAGGTAAATATGTGGGCAGAATGGAAGAAAGGAGGAGGTAGGACCAAAGCAGGAAAACAGGGAACACTGAAGCAGTTAACAGCCCTGTATCACACCCTTAGTTAATTATGAAAACTAAAACACAAACATGTAATAGTATAGAAAAGCTATTTACTGATCCCCCTGCCTCCTTCACATTCCTCATTTCCTTCTCCACCCCCACCATACATACAATTTTTTCTCCATTCTTCCACTTTGAATTATTTCCCACTATTGGATCAACATTTTCAGGAAAATACCCCTCATGAAATTTGATACAGAATGATAACCTTCTTGTGGGAATTTGAAACCTCCTCATTGAATTTAATAGAGAAATAGCCTTCCTGTAGAATTCTATAGATCAAAAAAATGGTTAAATGTTGTAGGACATTTTCAATAAGGAGAAAAAGAAACTCTAGTGACAATGAAAACTAAAGCTGGTCATTGCAATAAAATTCTAAATTATGTTGTATGGTGCTGTAAATAAGAGCCTCAGGCTCATGGTCTTTAACCTCAGTGAGGTATGTGCAGCATTAATGAACCCCAAAAAATAGTCCTGAGTGTCTAATTGCTAAAACTCCGTATTTTAACCTGTATTATTCAAGTAATTCAGAGTGACTCCAAACACTGTCCTCGGTTTCATACTACTAGTTTCTATGTTGCAATACTTAGAGGAAATGAGACAGCATTTAATCAACTGTAATTCTGGATCACCTTGCTTTTGTGCGTTTAAGCTGTACATATAGTACAAGACAAAATTCTGTCCTTAGATCTGCATTACAGATCTCTATTCCAGTATTCTGCTGTCTTTACACATGTAAAACTCCCACTGCTGTCAATGGAAGAGCCATGCTTATATAGAAAGCAAAATGTCAGATACGGCTCAAGATCCATCATGTGGATCTGACAGTAAAATTTTGCTCTTGCAGCTACGTTTTTAAAGGATTGTGGGTAATTCAGTTGTGCAAGTCCCATTATCATCAATTTGAGTCAAGCAAATAAATCAGTATGCTCCAATTGAAAAAGGTAGGCATTGAGCTATCACTAACTATGGCTGGCATGTGACTTGATTATTGTCAGTTATAAATCGAGATACAGTCTCAGAAGCAAAAGAAATCAAAGAGTAAAGCTGCACAATGTTGCTTAAACAAGCAACACATACTTTAAAGTGAATCAGTCAACTAATTAGTAGATAAATAAATAATTCTAACAGCTCATAAAACTAGTCACACACTTTGCTTCTATAGCCTGAGTTCATTAGACACACCGGCTTCTTGTGTCCCTCTATTCCCTGGCAAAGGGTTTACAGAGTGTTGCCAGGTGTCTTGTCTTTGACCGGAAAGTCCAGTTGAAGAGGGGGCCTGGCAGTGTCCAGTCCAACATACTGACCAGACACCAAAAGTACAGTTACCAAAGAGTGGGTGGGGGAAATGGCAGCCTGTTGCCTGACCTTCAAGAGGCAGCTCCTGCAGAAGCACACATGACCTGGGTCAGGCACCCCCTTTGAGAGCACAGTTTGCAGTGCTGCAGTGGAGGACAGAGCGTGGGGGCCCATGGCGAGTGTGGAAAGGGGCTCTCAGTAGGATGGAACATTCCCCTAGAGGGTTCTAGGACTGACCTTTGGGGAACACCACTAGTTACCCTGCTCCATTCTGAAAATTTACCATTTATTCCTATCCTTTTCCCCTGACTTTTAACCAGTTCTCAATCCATGAAAGGATCTTCCTGCTTATCGCATGACAACTTACTTTACTTAAGAGCCTTTGGTGAGGGACCTTGTCAAAGGCTTTCTGGAAATCTAAGTACACTATGTCCACTGGATTACCCCTTGTCCACATGTTTGTTAATCCCTTCAAATAACTCTAATAGATTAGTAAGACATGATTTCCCTTTACAGAAACCATATTGACTTTTGACCAACAATTTATATTCTTCTATATGCCTGACAATTTTATTCTTTACTATTTTTTCAACTAATTTGCCCGGTACGGACGTTAGCCTTACTGGTATGTAATTGCCAGGATCACCTCTAGAGCCCTTTTTAAATATTGGCTTTACATTAGCTATCTGCCAGTCATTGGGTACAGAAGCTGATTTAAAAGACAGGTTACAAACTGTAGCGGGGCGGTCTGGTGCCCAACCGCCCTGCAGAGGGACGAGCCTCCCCAGAGACAGGAGGGGGCGGAGCTGGAGAAACCTGCGCCCCTCCCCCAGAGGTCAGCCGGCCGACCCGGAAGGATAAAAGCTCGGCCTCGGAGCTCACTTGGGAGGGAGCCACCGGAGGAGCGAGAGGCTACGGCCAGAGCTCCTGACCGGGAAGCCCCGGTGACCCAGTTGGAGCCCGGGAATTGGCCGAGCCTGCCCTGCGCCCGCTACCCAGAGGAGGAGGAGGGACCGAGCCTCCCCAGTCCGTGCTACCACGAGGAGCTTCCTAGCCTGCCCTGCGCCCGCTACCCGGAGGAAGAAGGACCGAGCCTCCCCAGTCCAGGCTACTCCGAGGAGCTGCCGCCCCTGCCGCCAGACAGCGACTCAGAGGAGCCCATGGAGGTCACCTCGCCTCCCCAGGTACCCTTTGAGGGGGAGTTTGGAAGTGGCCCGGGGGATGAGTGTTGAACCTAAGTCAGTGTTTTGCGGTCCGGATCCCCACTGACTGCAGCTGGTTTGTAACCGCTGCTAGGGCCCCGGGCCGGGACGCAGTGGAGCGGGTGGGCCTGCGTCCCCCCTGCCACCCTTAACCGTGGGTGGCAGTCTCCCCCTCAGCCCGCCGTCATTCCTCGCTGTCTGCTGCTGCTCAGCCCTGCTTGAGGGTCTGAGCCCCTGACTATTCCCCGTGT
>ML677364.1:42308191-42478327 GCA_007922305.1 Dermatemys mawii | reverse complement strand
ACTATTCCCCGTGTTTGTGGCCCCGCCCTGCCTCAGGGCCTGGGCCTTGCAAACTGTTCCTGTTCAGCCCCTGCGTGAGGGTCTGAGCCCTGACCCTACCCCGTGGGTGGGTTGCCCGCCCGGCCTCGGGGCAGAGGCGGGCGGAACGGACGCTGCTCAGGCCCGACTGAGCACTTGAGCCCCGGGCCCGGGTATTCCCCAACCCGGCTGAGGGCGTGTAGCGGGGCGGTCTGGTGCCCAACCGCCCCGCGGAGGGCCGAGCCCCAGCGGCGACCCCCTACACAAACCATAGTTAATAGTTCCACAATTTCACTTTCAGAATTCTTGGATGAATGCCATCTGGTCCCAGTAACTTGTTACTGTTAAGCTTATCAATTAATCCCAAAACCTCCTCTAATGGCACTTTAATCTTTGATAATTCCTCAAATTTGTCATCTACAAAGGACGACTCAGGTTTGGGAATCTCTCTAATATCCTCAGCCGTGAAGACTGAAGCAAAGAATTCATTTAGTTTCTCCTCAATGACTTTATCGTCTTTAAGTGCTCCTTTTGTATCTCAATCTTTCAGAGGCCTCACTGGTTATTTAGCAGGCTTTCTGCTTCTGATATACTTAAAAAACATTTTGTTATTACCTTTTGAGTTTTTGGCTAGCTGTTCTTCAAACTCCTTTTTGGCTTTTCTTATTACATTTTTACACTTAACTTGGAAGTATGTATGCTCCTTTCTATTTACCTCATTAGGATTTGACTTTCACTTTTTTAAAACATGCCTTTTTATCTCACACTGCTTCTTTTATATTGTTGTTAAGCCACAGTGTCTCTTTTTTAGTTCTTTTACTTTTTTTTTTTAATTTGGGGTATACATTTAAGATGGGCTTCTACTATGGTGTCTTTGAAAAGTGTCTATACAACTTGCAGGGATTTCATTCTAGTCACTGTACCTTTTAATTTCTGTTTAACTAACCTCATTTTTGCATAGTTCCCCTTTCTGAAATTAAATGCCACAGTGTTTGGCTGCTGAGGTGTTCTTTTCACCACAGGAATTTTAAATGTTATTATATTATGCTCACTATTTCCAAGTGGTCCTGTAATAATTACCTCTTGGACCAGATCTTACACTCCACTTAGGACTAAATTGAGAATTGCCTCTCCCCTTGTGGTTTCTTGTACCAGCTGCTCCAAGAAGCAGTCATTTAAAGTATTGAGGGATTTTTGTCTTTGCATTTCGCCCTGAGATGACATGTACCCAGTCAACATGGGGATAATTGAAATCCCCCACTATTATTGAGTTCTTTATATTCTAATATCCCTTAGTTTTTCATAGTCACTATCACTGTCCTGGTCTGGTGGTCGATAATAGATACCTACTGTTATATTCTCATTAAAGCATGGAATTACTATCCATAGAGATTCTATGGAACATGTGGATTAATTTAAGCTTTTTACTTCATTTGATTCTACATTTTCTTTCACATATAGTACCACTCCTCTCTCCTGCCCCACACGACCTGATCTGTCCTTCCAATATACTTTGTACCCTGGAATGACTGTCTCATTGATTGTCCTCACTCCACCAGGTTTCTGTCATGCCTATTATATCAATATCCTCCTTTAATATGAGGTACTCTAGTTTACCCATCTTATTGTTTAAACTTCTAGTATTTGTGTAGAAGCACTTTAAAAACTTGTCACTGTTTATTCATCTGCTCTTTTCTGATGTGCCAGATTATTTTTTATGTGAATGTTTCTCATCTGATCTGGCCCATACTTTATCCTCTTCCATCCTTTCCTCCTGATTAAAGCCTGGAGCATCTCTATCAATAGACTCTCCTCTATGAGAAGTCTCTGTCTGATCCACATGCGCCTCTGCAGCAGTTGGCTTTCCCCCATCTCTTGGTTTAAAAACTGCTCTGCAACTTTTTTTAATGTTAAGTGCCAGCAGTCTGGTTCCACTTTGCTTTAGGTGGAGCCCATCCTTCTTGTATAGGCTTCCCTATCCCAAAAGTTTCCCCAGTTCCTAATATATCTAAACTCTCTTCCCTACACCATCGTCTCATCCACGCATTGAGTGAAACTCTGCCTGCCTACCTGCCCCTGCGTGTGGAACCTACTCCTTGATGGGCCCCCACATGCAGGAGCATGGGAAGGATGCGGGGAGCTCAGAACTAAGATTCCAAACACTCTGGACAGATGTCAGAGAGGAATCCCACAATGAAAAGCTACACTGAGGCCAATCTTTCTCTCCCTCTGACACTGCCTCCCCTCCATTCTCCTCCATAAGCTCTCCCATTCTCCACCCCCTTCCATAGGGCAGAGACTCTTTTGTTCCCCCATTAATCTGCCCCCACATCACAGAGATTCTGTGTGCCCCCAACATCCTCTGCCTCCCCTGCCTGATGTGAAGAGACATCAGTTTATGAAATCATACAGACTGGCATAAATGTTTCACACTGTATGCTTCAGTTATGTTTTCCTTTATAAAAAAGCCATAAGCTAATACAGTACTGAATGTCTTGATTAATACTGCCATCTAATGCCCAGTGGAGAAACTCAAAATTTTATTTGGAATATATCCACAGTCTCCCAAACTCTCTTGACAGAGATGGGACCATTTAGGTTTTTATCAAACTAAATCACTTCAGTGCAGATCTTCAGTGAAGTGTGCAAGGAGTTAGCTACAGACTACCTGTAAGCGTTAAAATCTAATTTCGTGGAATGTACTTAGTTTTTATGGAGAGTGGCAGGATTACTTCAAATGTTGTTTAACATACTGTCCACAACAGTCTGTAGAAACAGACTGAAAATAATCTGAATGGAAATAAAACCTCTGTAACTGTGAGATAGATGAAATTGCATACACCCTAATGTCTCTTATCACATTGGATTTCCCTGTAGATCCATCTCTGTCAACTGCTTCCACTTGGATAATTGTGAAGATAATCCGACGAAGTGGGTATTAGCCCACGAAAGCTTATGCTCTAATACTTCAGTTAGTCTTTAAGGTGCCACAGGACTCTTTGTCACTTCTGCAATTCCAGACTAACATGGCTACCCCGCTGATTCAATCTACTAAATGATTGAAACCATATTTATTTATTTTAGGAGAATTCTTAATGTGGTAGGTCAGAGGTTCTCAAAGGTTTTCATACCATGGACCATATCTTAACAGAGAGAGAGTGCCATGTAGACCACTTCCTCTCCCATGCATAATGACTTCATTCATGGCCACTGTTAGAAATAGCATACTGGACTAGAATGACCATTAGTCTAATCCATATCACAGTTCCTATGTTTCTATCATATAGCATCCCTGTGGTAACTACAGCAATTATTTATTTGCCAAAGTAATATTAGAAAAGTATTTACATTTTTAATCTATCTTTAATTACAAAGGTTTTGTTTTTTTATAAAGATATCCATTTCCTACCTTTTTGCCTTTATTTCACTGTTCTCCACCCATTTAGTCTTGTCCTTCTTTTATTCTTTCATTTTTCTCTTACCTTTATTTCTAGCTCAACATGTCCAAAACTGAACTCATTATCTTTCATCAGAAGCCATCCCCTCTAAGATGGGTTCTTTGTTAGGATTGACACCAACTCGGTCTTCCTGTCACACTATTCCATAACTTGGTGGTCATCTTCAACTCATTACTCTCTGAAACAAGAGCTTAAATATCGTTAAGTGGGACTGGTTGAGAAACTATATCAGGGATTGGCAACCTTGGCATGCAGCCCCCCAAGGGAAGCACCCTTGGCAGGCCCGGACGATTTGTTTACCTGCCGCATCCACAGGTTTGGCTGATTGTGGCTCCCACTGGCCGCGGTTCGCCGCTCCGGTCCACTGGGGACTGCAGGAAGCAGCGGCCAGCACCTGGCCCTGGGGGTGCCATGTGCCAAGGTTGACAATCCCTGAACTAGAGGGATTCAGACCATGGAGATCTCAAACAATATCAATTGCCAAACTCAAGATCCCAGAGAAAGTCAGAATTTACATGGACATGTGTCTCCCAAGCATGTCAGTCCTCCAAGAGTGATATATCTCACCCACAGATGCTGACAGTGACCTCAGTGAAACCACAGTCTCCTCCATACTTGACCTCAGTGTTATTATTCACCAGCTGAGCTAGCACCAGAATCAATATTTCATAAGGCTCTCACAAGACATTCATTGATCTTCAGTAGCCCACAAATCTCAGTTTCAGCATCTGTTCTGCAGCTGAAATGTTCCACAATGCAATCCAATCATTTCTACTAGGCATCCGTAACGTCAAAGACTTCCATATGTCAGAAAGGCATCATTGGTCCTGACACGAGGCCCACAACAAAGCATTTAAAGCAGTTTTTGAAAGACACCAGGAGATGAATCTCACTCAGAACCAGATTAAATGTGAGTTACATAAAACTTCATTAGCGTTTCTGGCCGTGTCTTTTCTGCAGCTGGAATAGCACAAGATCCTAACAAGATAGCATCCATGAAGAGCTTGTCAGTGCCATAGCATGTCAGTAAAATTCAGGCTCCTGGGAATGCTCAATTGTTCACACTCCATTTCTGATTACAGAATGCTGCCACAGTCAGTGCATGAACTCCCTAAGAATTCTGTCCCACAGACATGGGAAGATAAATATGAAAATACTTTCAATTAGCATCACGATCAGTTGGCAAGTGACATTGTATTGTCCTATTCTTACCCAACCAAACAGTCGAAAGTGGCTGATGCTTCAAACCCTGTTGGTCTTTGTAATATTCCTTGCACAGAAAGATTCAGTGTCAGGCACTATCACATAGTTTCTACACCAGTAGAGCACCAATATCTACAGAACAGATATTTCCACTTAAAGAAAGAAGCTCTTCCATTGTCTGCAGTTGTCCCTACAGTAAGTGCTATTCACCATCATCACAGATCACAAACCTGTTGAACATACATTTAACACAATACCTAAGCTACCTGCATGCCTCAAATGGGGACATGATCCACTGTAAGGGTAAAACCAGCCTGACAGACTACCTATCTCTCTACTGTCTGCTGCAGGTACCGACCTTGGAATTACCACTTTAATAACACAGACATATAAGCATTAATTGGCACAGATACAGCATGTAGCATAATGCTCCTGCCCAGTCTTCAACTTTCACCCAAGCAAGATCAAACATACCTCCCATACAAGATGCTAAAATGAACTCTGTGAAACTATCCAGATACTTCAAAATAGATAGACAAGCCCTGAAATTATCCTATAACATTTATGTAAGAACAGTCACCTATAACAAGGCACCAGATTGGTTATTCCAACATCACTACAACCAAGCTCACAAGATCCCTTTCTCACAAAGAAAACCAAGGTCTTATTAATCCTAAAGAACTTCTTCATGAACAGTCTGATCTCCAGGCTTTGATGGGCAGGCTTAAGCCATGATTTCCACAGGCATACTACACCAATCAGCAGTTGCTGCTAACAAAAATGTCTGACATGCCTAGTGGCCAGGCAGAAAGTCATTGATACCTGTAGACTGTTTCCCTCTGGTGGTTATCCTGCCTGGGTAAAGTTTGCTTCACCATCATCAGCCTACAAAATTATCCCCTGCTTGAAAAAAAATCCCTCTTACCTTTTGGAATAGCATTGGAAGCATTGGAAATCACATCCAACAATAAGACCATTTTCTATCTAGAAGCTTGCAAAATGTACAAGTATCTGGGTTTCCACAGGAAACAGAAAGGAAATACAAAATGATGAATGAACGATTCATCTGACGAAGTGGGTCTTAGCCCATAAAAGTTTATGATCCCAAACATCTGTTAGTGTATAAGATGCTACAAGACTCTTTGTCACGTTTGCAGATCCAGACTAACACAGCTACCCCTCTGATACTAGAAAGGAAATAGATCACATCATTCAGCCCCTGTTCTGATACAGTCACCTATGTCAAAAGCATTTTAATCACTACCCAGACAAATGGACATTCCATTATAAAACCCATTTCTGCAGCTATACCTACAAAAATAAATACAAAACTTTTTTAAAAAAGTTAGTAGACACTAGTAATGTCTAGCTTGAGGGGCAATTAGGAATTGTTAATATATAAGACAAAACAAACCTCTCCTCCCAAACAAATTAACATGAGGGGTACCTCCCTTCACCCTGGTCACTTAGTGTATATGTTGTCTTTTAAGGCTGTAAGCATTTTGGGTACTGTTTCTTTGTGGCTATAGAACACAAAGCACATTTTGGATGCTGTTGTGCTCCAAATAATGTTAATATTCAAAACACAGTAGCCATTTGTGGCATAGCTCACCACAGGAGACCGTGTATAAGAAACATCTTCTTTTAATAAAGAAGATAGTTAATTTACTTTGGGAGAAACACCACAAAGACAAGTTGATTCAAAAGACTTTCAGATCTTGGGGCTGCTCACTGAAAACAAAAATTCACAACAAAATAAAAAAGTCCAAAAGCATACATGCAGTTTTGACTATTCTTCT
Organism: Dermatemys mawii; assembly: GCA_007922305.1. Taxonomy (NCBI): domain Eukaryota; kingdom Metazoa; phylum Chordata; order Testudines; family Dermatemydidae; genus Dermatemys; species Dermatemys mawii. Next base: position 42,471,849 of record ML677364.1, on the reverse strand, counting down.
GGGAGTGGAGAGCTGCTTTCTCCAGAAACATCACCCACTCTCACTTTCTGATGACTGGGAGTAATTGCCTAGCTTTCTTCTCCAGGAACTCTTGGAGGAAACTTGTTTCCCACTTTCAAAACAACCAATGTCTTCTTTTAATATGGAAACACTTGTTATGTTACACTCTATACTGGCCTCCCTTTTGTGTAGAAAGGTCCAGGTGAAGTGAGTCTACTTATCTAGGATGAAACCCTGGCACTGTTGAAGGCAGCAGGAGTTTTGCCACTAACTTCAATGGAACCCAGGTTTCACCGTGGGATTCTGAACTTGTGTGGTGTTTAACAGTGGAAAATTCTCTGTAACTCAAAGGCCCTGATTCTCCTCTCATTCACATTGGTGTAAATCAAGAATAAATCCTATGCAATCAGTGGAGTTACACTGGAGTGGACAGTCAGGCCTGGACCCTGTTGGAGTAGAGTAAAACAGAAGTGCAGACTCTATCCTTGTGTATATGCTGGGTGAGGGGATAGTAAAAGACTTACACCAAGAAATGTTTGCAGCAGTTATGTGAGTCAGCAAGCCCACGTTGTTATTTTGCCATGTAATATCCATTAATTAAACCTACATCCGCATCTACTCATTTCTCTCATTCTGGGAATTGGCTGATTGATAGCATTTCTCTCATTTCTGTCATAAGTTTAAAATAACTCATTCTTTGATTTCAAAGCTTCCTGACTATTCATGACAATATAGGACTTCTTTCTTTATTATACTGACAATTTCCTTAGAAATTCAGTCCTTACGCCCATCACTGGATTTGTAAACTACATATTTGCTGCCAGTACAGCTGCATGTTATCAGAAAGTTATCTTCCCTAATTGATGTAGCTATGAAATGAAAAGGAGATGTGTTTTCCAAACAGTCCTGCCTCCATATACTGGACCAAAATAATTCCTGGTGTAACTCCTATAATTTTTAAAGAATTACACCAGGGATTAATTTAGTCCATTAGCTGTAAACCATCCCCCTTCTTGGACCTTATTTATACCAGCTCACAATACCATGGACCATTACTGCTGGATTAAACAGTGCCCAGAAACTAATGAGGATATGGAAATCAGTGAATCTCTTCACTTTATGAGGAAGCTTCCACTCAGCTGTGTTGTTCCATTCTTTCTTCCCTCTCAACCAGCAAAGTAAAGTTGCAATAGAAAGTTTTTATAGAGGGGATGGTGTGATGAGGCTGCCTACAATAGCATGTAGCCAATCTGAGACTGCTAGCAGCAAATATCTCCAACGGCCAGTAATGCGACACTAGATGGGGAGGGCTCTGAGTTTCTACAGAAAATTCTTTCCCAGGTGTCTGCCTGGTGAGGCTTGCCCAAACTGATCACCATATTTGTGATCAGGAAGGATTTTTCCCTCAGTCAGATTGGCAGAGACCCTGCGGTTTTTTGCCTTCTTCTGCTGCAAGACACATAGGTCACTAGCAGGTTTAAAGTAAGGTAAATGGTGGATTCTCTTTAATTGTGTCAGTGTGGAAATTGGCCATCAACAAATTTAGGCTTGAAATTAGATGAAGTTTTCTAACCATTGTAAGAGTGAAGTTCTAGAATAGCCTTCCAAGGGAAACAGTGGGGCCAAAAAACCTAACTGATTTCAAGACTATGGCCTGCAACGTACAGGAGGTCAGACTAGATGATCATATTGGTCAATTCTGGCCTTAAAGTCTACAAGTTAATAGAAAAATTTTGCTGGGAAACTCCATTCTTTCACTTTCTTCTCACATATGGGTATTGGCTGCCAAATGACTTTATGGGAGGATTATCATAGTTCCGTTCCCATTTCCATTGAAGACACTGGAACTTTGGCTATTAGCTATAATAGCAGCAGGATCAGGCCTTATCAGATTACAAAATAAGACTGCTAGGGCCAGCGCTTTGGCCCAAGCTAAATCTCCTTTTCACTTCCGGAACATCACAAATGAAGCTTAAATCAGATGGGTATTTCTATGGTAGTTCCAAGGGTAATGCCTGTCAATTTAAAGCTAACATAACTGGATTTATACCACCCACTCTCCTCACCACTCTGGTTCCCCCTGCAGAGAGAATGTTCCGTGGCGAGCTAGGTACTCTAGCAATCCTGGACTGGCAGAATGCTCCCTGGCTGACCATTCAACCTATTGTAATTTAAAACAGACATGTAGCTCCTGTAGCAGACTAGTTTGGCACCTGCACAGACGGCCGCAAGATAGGCAGAAGCTTTGCTCTCTCACCCTTCCGCTGCGCCTAACATGAGATGAAATACTTTAGAAACACCTTTTTCTAATAAATGGGCAGAGAAGGAGAAGGAGAGTGGCCTGAAAGAAGAGCTTGTGAAGGGTTCTATATCCCCCAAAGAAATACTCTTTGTAACAATAGCCATTAGAATCAGCAGGTCCTGACCCCTCCTATGTGACAGATGAGCTCCACATATCTGTGGATTGAGCCCTTTATTTCATATATCTTATAATAAGTATTGTACCTGCTGTTTGTAATACACATAGGATAAAAAATGGTTCCAGAATGAGTACAAGGATGGAAATTATTCAAGGAGATGTCCTATCACCATAAGCGTCGAGAGTACAACTGAAAGTGTAGTTAATATGCGTCAGCAAGGCCTAACCAGAGAATTTTTTGGTATATGCACTTTGGGCCCATACTATGCCTTTTATAAATTTTTGTTTACAGCTTGGCATCCCGGAGCATCATGTAAAACCAGTGGCCTTCACCATTCTCTGTACGTGGCTCCAAAATGTCATGTTCAGTTGTGATGAAAAAGAATGACTACTGCAAGATTAACTACAGGGTACATTTCTCACATATATACTGAGTTGTTCTTCTCTATATAGCTTAGGTCACATTCTGTCCTCAGTTACAACCATTCATTCCAATTAATTTTGCTTTATTACATAAAAGGTGTATAATTGATCTTTAATATATTTTTAAGCAAAGGGTGCATAACAGTGATCATTATGTTATATTTCATTAAAAACTTCCTTTGGGATAGTTGTATGGAAGTACAGTGCAAAGGTGAAACAATATAAATGTGTATCAGTTGATAGGTGATCACATACCAACCCAAATAACTTTCTGACCACTAGTAGTAGTGGTTTGATTAAGTATCCCTGACAGAAATTTTTAAAAAACTGTCAAACAAACTCAGTTGATCTTTTTTTGCCTTTTGCGGGGGGCAGACAGTGCTTTGTTTCATGTTTGTACACCACCTAGTACACTGGTCCATAGGTGCTGGAGCTAGAGGTAGGTGGTGGTGGTGCTGCTGCACCCTCTGGCTTGAAGTGCTTTCCATTATATCCAGGGTTTACAGTTTGGTTTAATGCCTCTCAGCACCCCACACTATACAAATTGTTCCAGCACCTCTGCACTGATTCCTAATTCTTATTATAGCCTTAGGGAATTAATGCAATACAAATAATTGTCATCACCTAGCTTTCAGAAGTAAGACTGCCAACTCAGTGCACCTGATGGATGAAATGGACCTAATGGATATTCCTCATCTTCTAAGTAATTTAATCACTTAAGCAAATCTGGAGTCTGATTCTCTCAGAATACTCAGAGTCACTGACTGAGAGGAGGAAGGTGCTTATGCTGTCTCCTCTGGAAGGGGAGAACACATTTTGTTGGATCAATTTACAGGTAGGCCCACCGACGAAGTGGGTATTAGCCCACGAAAGCTTATGCTCTAATACTTTAGTTAGTCTTTAAGGTGCCACAGGACTCTTTGTTACTTCTGCAATCCCAGACTAACACGGCTACCCCTCTGATTCAGCCCATCCAACAATAACTGAAATTTTGAATGGCAGTAGTCATTGTTCTGTGAACATTGTGAATACCAAAGTATTTCTGCAACAAAACATTTAATCTAATAATACACCCTATTCTCTAGATACTGATTATCAGAACTGAAAATAGGATGTTCTCACACTTGCCAACTTTCACGCAGTAAATAAGCACCCCGACTTTCACAATAAGCCAAAAATCAAGCTAATCCCATTTCAAAACAAGACCAAAACAAGCCAGTCCCTAAGACCCCAACACTCTATGTGACTATATTCCCCGGTGTGCAGTCTGGGAGTGTGGTGGGCCCACTGTGCACCCCAACTCTCTCTCCCTCTTGCCCCTGCTTCCCCTTGCCCCTGCTTGCCCTCCTCCTCCCTCTTCTCCCTCCATTGCCCCTGCTTTCTGGGAGACAATAAAAAAAGAAGCAGCCAGATACAACAAGCAACAAGCTACAAGCAAAAACTAGCCAACAAGCAACTCATAAGCCATTTAAGCCAAAAACAGCCCAATTTCTGCGTTTTTGACATGTCTGGATGTTCTTTGAATTTCAGCCATCCTATTGCATTACTTCCTGTACAGTACATTGGGGCACACTACGTTATACAGCTACAAAATGTGATATTTGCATCACAGCAGTATATAATATTTGCTATCTAACAAAAGAAGGAACTCATTTTCAAAGTCAGACTCTGGATAATTCTTCAGAGATTGGGTATCTGAAATACTGACAAGATAACTAACAGTTCAAACATCAATATAAAGCATGTCAATGTGATTACTACTGTAAAACTATATGATGATTAACAGTACAACTCCAATACTAGAAATGATCCAATCATTTAATTCCATTGAAATCAATGGTGCTGTTACCATTTACACCAGCTGAGGATCTGGTCTGGCATATGAGACACATAATAGAAAAGTGATGGATTTCATTGCATTGTCCCACAAATGTGCATGAAAATTGTCTTGTTAACAATAACTGCACCCAATTCAAAAGTAATAAAATTGACTTTGTTTCACGAATCATAAGCTGGATAATAATAAAACTAAACTCTCTTTATTAAGATAAATAATTACAGTGATGTTGCATGCAGATTGACTTCCTGGTGCCTTCTCCAAATTCTTCCCTCCTTCAACCGCCGCCACTATGGTCAGCAATTATTGATCCTAAGTATTTAAATTATTTCACTCTTCTAAGCTCTCTGCCTGTAATATTATTCTTCTAAGCTCTCTGTCTGTAATATTATATAGGCGTGTCCTCCTCCCTCAGTTATCATAGCATCAGTCTTACCAATGTTCAGTCTAAATCCTACCTAACCAGTTGCTACTGTTGAAAGTTGGTTTGCAGTCTCACAATATTCTGCCTAGATCACTAAGTCATCAGCATACAGCATATTCCAAGATGACTCCCTTGTAGGCCAACATTTAGAAATTCTCTCTCTGGTTTTGACTATGGTAGTCACTCCACCATACATATCCTGGATAAGATGGACATATCCTTCTGTTACACCTCTTCATTGCAAACTCCACCAAATTAATTTTCTTCGTACATGATTGTATACCTCTCCAAGTCCACAAAGATCATGCCCAATTGCCATTTCTTTTCTCTGAACTTCTCCATCTGGATTCACAGAGCAAATATGGAATCAGTGACATCGATTGTATTCCTTCCGAGCATAAATCCATACTGAATCTTTCAAATTTCAACTGCTCCACAAAGTGCTCAATAATCTTCTCCCAATAATCTTTCATATCATGTGACTTCAGCTTACTTGGGTGATGATTACCACACAGTGTAATGTCTCCTTTATGTTTAAAACTGGGCACCATAAAGCTTTTATGTCATTCATCTGGCGTTTTGGTGAGGTTTGGGGGAGGCGTTGTGGTTCTCAACCTGCAGCCCACATAACACATTGTGGGTTGCATATGCAGCCCACAATGATAAAGAGGCTAAGAACCATTGATCTAAGGAGAAGTCAGAGTCTTGAGATCCAAAGGAGGCTGTTTTAAGCACAAGCTGTGGGGAAGCAGCACAAGGGTTCTTGGAGACAGGAAGTAGCACAAGGAAATAGCAGCATATCGGTACATATCATACAGAGTCCCTGGGCTAGAACTAGAGTAGGGAGTGAGCATTTTTTCACCTACCAGCCCCAAGGAAGGATCATGCAAGCACAATGCAAGGAATATTGAGCCTAGGGTGGGGCTGAAGACTCACCTCAAAGGACAGGCCAAGGACTAGCCCATGATGGGGGTCGAAAGTTCTTTTGTATTGGGACTTCTATGAATTTTCAAGCTGGATCTTTTTTTACACCAAAAGGAGCCTGAACTTTACATGGTTTAGCCACAGAAGACTGTTGAGAGGCAGACATCAGGAGTTACTGGCCACCAGGGCCCTTGCAGCATCGCACCCTGATACATGGGGATACAACAGGTGGTAAGTACACCATGTCACAGGGAGAAAGAATTTGAACAGGGATCACCCACATCTTAGGAGAGAGCACTAACTACTGAGCTATAGGATATTCTGATGGGATGGGGCTTCCCTCAGTGTCTCTGTTGAAGCTGTTCCACTGTGGCTAAATAATGAAAAAGTCACTGGAACAGAGAAACTGGGCCTTGGGTCTCCTACATCCCAGGTAGATTGCCAGATTCTTAAAGGTATTTAGGCACCTAACTCCTATTGATTTAAAAATCTGGCTTTTAGACACATAAGTCACTTATCTACTTTTGATAATTTATCCCCTAAATAAAAGTGACCTGATTTTCAGAGGTGCTGAGCACATACAGCTCTTATTGAAGTCAAGCACACCTCAGCACCCCTTAAAATCAGGTCACTTTTTGAGACTGGTAGACATGGCTTTAAGAATCTAAGACCCTAATCCTGCAGAGACACCCATGCGAGATAGGAGGTCTGCTGCATGGTTCTCTTGGCCGGATCAGAGATTCACTTTCAAGGCTTGAAAATATTGGCCAATATCTCTGTTTACACTATTGATATTGAAATGTACAAACATATACTTATCCATTCCTTTATATTTGATCTAATAAAATTCATTATATCAGTTCTTCCATCTGTAGCACTGATACTGTATCTTCTCTTTATATACAGAGTCCTGATATACCAATCTCATGTTGCTATGGATACCTAGATGACCTCTCTGTTTGTGGATGATCATTTCCGAAGTCAAGAAGGATGTTTTTTCTATTATGTCCAGCATTCGACAAATGTTCAGGTAGAAATGGAATTTTCACCTTTCTCTGATACCTTTCACAGGTAACTTCATGAAGCAGGATGTTATACTTCGTAGATTATTGATCTGACCTCATATGGAAAATCGTATTTTTCTTTACGACATCTTTAAAAAAGAAGATGTCTTTACATATAACATCACTGGATGATATTCTCAGAATCTGGTTAAGCATTTTTAGTTTCTTCAGGAAAAGGACTAACATTAAATGAGACCTGTCATGTGGAAAGTGTAAATACAGTTATAGCTACTTTCCACTATCTTTAATTAGGAAAAAAAAAAGACAGTGCTTTATTCTACCACTGCCTCCATTTCTAAAATGTTGTGACGTTTAAAAACCTTGAAAGGAAAACAAATTCTGGAGTCAAAACAAAAAAGCTCTAATAAAGCATTTCTCTGCAAGAGGCCGTGGGCGTGAAAAGATGTTATGTTAATTTAGTGCTCCCATGCTCCCACTCTGGGCCAATAACCATTATCTGATAAACAGGTTTTAAACAGAGTACTTTGCAAATTGTGAGTGTGCCTGAACTCCCATTATTGCTAATGGGAGCTACCTACACACTCACCAGCTTTTTTTAGTTTCAGTGAAAAGTACATTATCTAATGTACTTATCACTGTGGTAGCTAATAGCAAACACAACAATTTAAACAGAATTGCGCTAACGATGTCTGAAAGGGATCTCAGCTTTTCACCTCTCCATGATCTGTAGTTTTCTTCTCTTCTTTTTTTCTCATTATGTGAATCATTTTAATTTACATAGAATATACCAATGAATAAAATCATGAACAACATCGTATTACTCAGCAGAGGAAAATTAATTAAATGCATAGGCCTGATCGTGATTTTTTTTTTCATGTACACCATTTGTACAATTGTGGAGTTCCACTGATGGCAGAAATTACTCCTGATTTATACCAATATCAATGAGATCTGAATCAGGACCAGTGTGTTTAGTTGTAAGCAGGGAAGGAACAGTTCCAGAAGGCTAGTTGTTGGAAGATGGGTTCATAACTTCCCATCAGTGTTAATGGGTGTTACCTGATAACAGTGATAGGCTATGTTCAATACTACTTTCAGTGGAAATGCATGGGTGTGACTGAGTGCCGAATTTGTCCCATTGGTACAATAACATACCATAACTGTACTAAGTCTATTCATTTATATCTAATTAAAGGTTATCTTATGTGATATGTACATAGCCCCAACTAGGTAACAGTGCAGAGCTGCACCACTACAGGCATACTAGGTCACAGGCTGTGCCTCAGTGAGCAATTTCTCTCCTAGAGCTTCTTGGTGCACGCAGGCAGATTGCTCCTCCTTATGTGCAGGCCCCATTCCATGGACGGTGTGAAATGGAAGCAGTTGTAGTGGCCCTACCTGCTTCCTTACCTTGCCCTTGTCCCTCTCGAGAAGGAGAAATGGAGCAACAAATCCCTGCCCCCAAGGACAGTCACTATAAATGGCCCTTGCACTGGCTGCAACAGAGGTCCTTTTTGTACGGCACCTTGGCCATACGTGCAGCTCTATAAGGACTGTTCGCACATTGGCCCTGAGAGTTTTATTTTTGAAAAAGACTTAAATATTTCCCCTTACTATAAGTTTGGTAGTAGAGGTTAATAGAGGCTTGAGCAATTTTTATAGAGGATTGGGGGCTAAAGAGCGGGAGGAGTTTCATTGTGAAGCGGAGATGGGTAGTTGAATGCAACTACAGAGACGTTCCAAAATATGCACAAGTTATTTTGCATAAATCAAGTTTCATTTGTAATCTTGAAACATGATCCTTTTTAAAATCTTTACCGAAAACTGTAGAGCTTCAGCATCTTTGAATTCTACATCTAGGGATGAAGTCACAATATATATGCCTATCTCATGAAACTGGAAGGACCTTGAAAGGTCATTGAGTCCAGCCCCATACCTACACTATGAGGACCAAATACTGTCCCCTCACAGATTTTTTTTTGCCTTAGATGGCCCCCTCAAGGACTGAATACACAACCCTGGGTTTAACAAGTTAATGTGCAAATCACTGAACTATCTCCCCCCACCACAATTAAACTGTTACCCCTTTTGGCCTGTGTGGTTAGCCAATTTTTAAGGCCTTCCCAGGTCCTTTCCATTAAGAGGAGACATCAGTGATGAAGCTCTTAGGAATTCATTTATTCCTATTGTTTAGTCCTCTTGCAAAGTTAATCCTTGTATGTGGTGTCAAAGTTATTTGCTGTGGCTATGTATATGATGTCAAATGTGGATTTATGCCTTCAAAGGAAGAAAATGTATCTGCACCTAATCATCATAAAAATGTAGAGTGGGATGGATTAAGTGATTAATCCTCCAAGGAAGAACAGTACCTTAGTGGATACTGGAAAGGGAGGTTAAAGAAATGCACAATTTAATCAGACTCAGAGAGCAATTACGTGCATAGTTTCCCAGTATATAGGCTCATTAATTTTTTAGGTTTTATTCAACTTCTCACTTTTCTAACCCTTTTTTCTGATGGATTTTTTTTAAAAAAACAGTTTAGTCTTATTAGCAGAAGTAAATTATTTTAATTATCTGTGCTCCAGTCCTGAGCCATTACCTTCTATGAAGATTTACCCTAGAAAAATACAGATACAATCTGATGCCAAGTTAGTGGTTGAGGTTATCAGAGAACTTTAAAAATCCCCTAGAGCAATGGTTCTGTGCCTATAGCCCATAATTCTTTGACTCCAAAGGATTGTGGGATTCATGTCATGGCAAAAAATAATGGGCAGGTTTTGGTGTTGGCATGTAAATGTGGGTGTAGGGGGAAGTGCTATAGCTGTATTAACCATGATAGGGGCAGAACCAGTTGCTGGGTAGAAACGATTGCTAGTGGAAGCACTTTCACTTCCACTATGTTCACCTCCAACCCCCCAGAAATCAGCTCTAGAGCAATGCTACTTTAGAGACTTGTCAACACTTGCATTTTTCTTAATCTTCCATTGTTGCAATATCACCTATTCAGCTTCCTTGCTAGTAACATTAGACTAGACAGAACTCAGGGATTTATATCACCATATCGTCTAAGCTTTCTCAAAGGAGTTGTACAAGACACAGTGGGAGAAACACTGGTGACTTCCTGTGCTGTGTCTTCACTGGGGCTTCCACTGTTTCCACTAGAGGAATAGGTGGATCAATAGTAGCATAATGGTGAGCATTGTAAAGGAAAATGCCCAGTGTAGTCAAAGCCCAAGAGACTGTGATACTGGTTACATAGTCTCTGACTTGCTACTTCTGCTGTAAAGCTGACAGCTGTGAAGCCTGGGTGAGATAAAGTGGAGAGCTATTCTGGGTTTGAATGGGCATGGAGGCCATTTCAGGTGTGGATAAGAGGAGAAGCAGCAGCAGCGAGAAATTGCTGGTTCCCTTCCCTGGTTCCTGCCCAGTGCTAGCAGCTATGATTTTGTATTGTTTTCCTCCCTGCCTACCAGATCTAGTGGACACCCCTTCATAGTCCATCTGCAGGTCACAGCCAACTGATGGAGAAATCTGTGCTAGAATACACATTGTGCTAGAATACACATTCAGTGCTAGGAGGATTCTGAAAGATGGTACCAGGCAAAAGTTCTTGTACCCATTTCAAGTAACTGCTGTATTTCCCTGTTGGACAAACAGTTCATATCAATTGTTCCTTACCACTTATTGCTTGTTAGGGTCTAAACCAAATATCCTTATCTTTTCCAGTTTTGTTTGAAGAACTTGTAGCATTATCTGTACAGGCCTACTGTGCTGAGAAAATGCAGCTAATGGTGCACACAACTTTTATCTCTCAACAAGTGTTGTCACTTAACTTTGCACTCTTAGAATAAGTAGGTGTCTTGCCACTCTTCTGAAACTCCCACTTCTTGTCTTCAATTAATTTCCTCTTCAGAGTAACTATTTTTCTTAATTTAAGTCTCACATCCTTAGACTATCAGACCTCCTTCTCAAACTTATTTTTCTTGACTTTAGACTTTTTCTGAAATTTGTCCATTTGCTGAATATGCTTATCCAAAAATCTCAACTTCTTGTTACTCATTCTGCTAGCTTGCTGTTGCTATACTTTTAGGTCTAGATCCTTAGCATGCACAGAAAGATAAAAGATTAGCTTTTCTTCTCATTCTCTGATATGCATTTCTTGTGTGATCTTGGGTGCACCACTCTAAATCTCCAGGCATTCACCTTCTGATCAGTAAAATTGGGATAGTAATATCTGCTAATCTCATTCATTATTAGGGTTGTGGCTGTATTCAGCAATATTCTGAGTTAATTTTGACAACTGTGGAAGGAGGCTATAAAAATTCAAATGAATTATTGTTGTCAGTCTCTGCCAATGAAATACAACCATCATATTGCTGGCACCAGCCATTTACTGAAATGTATTTTTTTTAAATCACTCTAAATTAGATTAATCCTCTGATCACCCAGTAGTGTTGTATTGCCCAGCTACTTCCAATGAACAGCTAAATGAATAATTCATAGCAAATAATTTATTCTGATGAATTCAGCTTCTTTCTTCCTGTTCATCAATTCACAGCAACTTACATTATTTTCTAATTAAAATTAAAAGTAATCACTAAATAAATTTCTCCATATAATTCTTGGACTATGGATGGTTCAGTTGCCGATCACTGAGAATACTCAACAGCCAACATTCAAGCTGTGTTGGTTAGTTTTGAAAAGGTACAAAGGGATGGGCTATTGTTTCCCTTCCTTAACTAGATAAATAAATGGGATGTATGAGTTACTCATTACTACATTAAAAGGGTGAGTAGTGCTGGCCAATAATGGCTTGCAGGGTGTCCTGCCTCATTTCTTGCACAGATGACTAGATACACATGTTTTTAAGAAGCTAAATTAGCCATATAAGCATATGCAGCCTACCTTCAATCTGGATAGTAGTATTAAGGCATAGTAAATTAAGTGTTCAATCCCAGGTTAGAATCCAGGTCTGTGACCTGTTCAGCCACAGTGCCTACCAGCTGAATTGCTAAATGTTTATACCCTTCTAAAAGTGTGGCTACTTGGTACTTGCCATGGGCTTTTTTATGAAATTGAGCTTGGATGGTTTCCTAATCTATATGCTCTGTTTCAAACAGCAATTAATGTAGGTAAATTCTATGGCCTCTTATGGCAGGCTGTCAGATCAAAATGGTCGCTTCTGGCCATATAATCAAAGGGTCTAGATTTCAAAGAACTCTGTGAAAGTGAACAATCATAATTTTCCTCACTTTACAGACGGCCTAAGTGCAGAAATTTGAAGCTCTGTGTGAGAGACAGTGTTGTCTAGTAGATAAGATATGGGTCTGCCATCCCAGAGGTCATATGTCTGATCCCTAGTTTGTCACAAATAATCTGCTCGTCACATGTGTGAAAATGACCTATGCACATACTCCTTATACCAAAGGTGGAATGAAGGACGAGGAGTCATTTACCAGTTGCTTTGGTTTCCTTTCTTTGTGGAAGAGTAGCCTTGTGTCAATTTGGAATTCACAATGAAAAGATCCTTTATCACTGTGTTCAGATACTGGCCTGGCTACAAGGCACTTTCTTTGGGACCTGCAGATACAGTACCCACCTTTCCCTCCCCCCACAGCCCTTTCAGGGAGTTTTGCCTATATGTCTATCACGTTTCATACTGTCTAGTCCAATATGCTGCTAGTGCAGAACAATCCACTATAGCATATTCCAATATTGCATGATATTATATTTGGGGGGAAGAGGGACGATCTGTATCAAGATCAGTTTCACAAGTAGAACAACAAAGTATCCAAATCCACATTGTATATTATTATCGGTATTGTAGTAGCCCCCTAGAGGACAAAGTCCCCATTGTGCTAGACACCATATAAATATAAACAGATGGTCCCTGCCCAATCTAAGTTTAAAAGGGGAGGCAACATGTGGCTATGACACAAGGTAACAATGATCAACTTATAATAATCATCTAAACAAGAGTCACAGCAGAGAATTTAGGTTGTTAGAATTTAATTACTTAGAACTGGATTTTGGTCAGGAGGAGGACTCTGAAGTTAACATCCCTGTTCTTGTCCAAAGTGCCACTGAATCCCTAACGACCACAGCTGTAGACCCTTGGTTTTACATCTCACCCACAAGAAAACATTTTATGCAGCACAGTGTTTTCTGGCACCATGCTGGGGCATTAGTTCAGTGTTGACGCAAAGGAAAGAAGGCTATTTGGGGAGCAGGAATAGCTCAGTGGTTTAAGTATTGGCCTACTTAAACCCCCAGGTTGTGAGCTCAATCCTTGAGGGGGCCATTTAGGGATCCAGGGCAAAAAAATCTGTCATGGGATAGTCCTTGCTCCTCCTAGTGTAGGCAGCAGACTAGACTCCATGACCTTCAAGGTCTTTCCACATCTATGAGATCAGTATATCTCCATATATTTAATAATCACTAACACTACTTCTGAAAGTACATTAGCATTTGATGGAAATGATGTATGTGATAGGTCTTACAAAAATCACAGCCAAAGTAAACAGAGGTCTCAGGAAAATGTTAGGAAGCACTATTTTGTCCAGTTAATTTAATAACATTTTTCTTCTTTACTGCATGAGTATAATACCAGAAAAGTAGAAATGAGACTATCATATTTTTGTGATAGTTAGTACATGGACCTCATTAAAGTGTTATATTGTAGCACTAATCGCAACTTACTGTACCAATTTGTTCCAAAGTACTTTTAGTGGCAGTGAACCAATCTGATGTACAAATCATTTTGGATTTTGTCCATTCCATATGGATTTTTCACTCAGACTCTTTGATGTAAATGTTTGAATAGCTCATGACTGACAACTTTTATACTTTAGAAATGCAGTGTTAATGAAATGGAATATTGTTGTAAATGTTTCTAACGCTACTGGATTTCAGAAGCTCAGATCTGCACTCAGATGCATAAGCAATATTGAGATGCAATTGTGGTGGATGCATTTTCCTCAGAGTTGCGCTGTTGTAAATTTGAATGGACTTAACTGAAGTAAATGGATTTACAGCAATGTAACTGAGTGCAGAATTTGACACAAATAATGCAGAGCTCCCACTGACTTTGGTAGAAGCCTGTGTGCACCTATGAGGGTTGAATGTGGTCCATGGATAAGGATAGTTTAATTAAACTAAAATCCCTATCTATAGGAATAACAATACTTCCCTACCTTGCAGATGAATTAATTAATGGTTGTAAAGTACTTTGAAATTAAACCTACTAGCATTATTGTTTTGTTGCTAAATATGTTTGTATAAAAAACTATTCTGCAGTTAATACACTATCCGTTATAGACAATTAGAGCACTTTCTGCTCCTGTTAAAACTTTGTCAAGTGGATATTGTGTTAATTGTACTTCCTTGCTTCTTTACAACACTGTTCATAAAAAAAGAGAGTAACAATAAAGTATTCAAAGTAATCAGAAACACTGTGGGCATTAACATTCAGTGGAGATATATTTTGTGTACAGAACTATAAAAAGAGCAGAAAATAGCCAAAAGTAATCGATCTTCATAAGCGTTTTCAGGATACATGAGGATTGGAAATGACAGAATATTAATTTGATTTTGTGACAAAGATTGTAATAAGAATCTGAATTTTGTGCCTGACACTGTTAAGAATGCCATCTCACACATTCAATTAATTTTATTTCAGTATGAAAGAGAGGGTAGTTGTGAAGGAAATTCACAAAGACAAACATATTATTAGTGAAAGACACATCAGTTTGGCTAAACTGGATCTATATAATATTAGATCCTTTTACTTGTTCTAGCTGCACCACATCTTGTAGTTATTCCAGATACCACACAACATCAATCATATTCAAATCAGTGGAAGTTCCTCATGTTGTGCAGCTGTATGACCAGGTACGTTGTAAATTCATCAAGACCTCTTTAGAGTATTGTAGTGATAAGTTAAAGGAAGACTTAAACAACTAAGAAGTCAAAACTATGGTTCCTCAGAGCTTCTGATTGGACTTCTTTTGACAAATTCCTGCTGTGTTTTCAGATAGTTTTTCACTGACTATGCCCCAGTTAAACAGAATGCCTGTAGCTGTATAAGGTGCAATTATATGATAAAACATTCTAATACAATTGTACAACTAGTATTATATTCAAGTTCTAATTTAATGAAGCGAGTGAAAAGTCTAGCTGTAGGTTTATAAAAGTTTCTTGATTATTTTCCGTTTAGTAGAGGAGATATCATTACCACCATATCTGACTAAACTGGAACCATCTGTCCCTTTAGTGATAACGGCTGATAGGAGTCGGATGTGGTGGTCAAAAAGCTCCTCTGGTTATAGCTGTGATTGACATGCATCCTACCACATCCTCTTAATGTTCTCAGGTTATAAAATTGCTTCATTTACAGTGTTCCTCCCTTAATTTGCTTCCTACTGGATATTATTTCGTATAATTTTTCCTCTGATTATGAAACTAAAGCAACAGCCCACTGAGATGTTGTATAAAAAAGATCACAATATTCCCGGTTGTGGTAAGTTTAAGGGCTAAAGTTTATAGCTCAGCCTTACTAGCTGGTCTGCTTGCATAAGTGTTGTAATTTAGAAGAGGCAGTCTTGAATATGTAGTAGCTCCAAGGTTTCTTTATCAACAATATTTAAGAAACAGGCAATTTAAGAAATGAATTACATTCCCCATTTGAAAAACTGCTTCTTTTAAAAGTTATATTGGATACTGTTTAATTTCAAAAAGTATTCTTATTATTCAGTATCTTTGAGGAGTGCTCTTTATGGCTAGGATAAATAGAATAGAGTTGCTGTTAATATGATCTAAATTATGACAGCCATATGTCTAAAGACAAGAAATTTTAAACACAGTTGTCTGTGGGGCAGCAACAGGGAGCTGCCTGGCAGGATCAGTTAAGTATGTGAGTTTAAAGCCACTAAGGAGAATGGAAAACAAACAATTATTCTTAGAATATTATCCTTTCCACCAGCTCTAGATATACCAGTGGTAGGACAAAACAAGGCAAATGTGTCTGCAAAGACTTTCAGAGAGATGTGAGGTGACAGGAAAGCTACAATGATAAGTACACATGTCAGAAGGTAACAAAAATAAAACATTCCTAGGTACTAAGAAACTGTGAGCCTGATTTCCCACTGCCCTTCAACTTGTATAGTCATTTACTCTTGTGGGTGTAAATGCAATCAGACCAAAATGCAATTTTTAAAATAAAAAAAATCAGGGAAAGCAAGAGTTAAGGTTCCCATAGCACTATTAACTCACCCCTCTGTACATACTGTTTGCTAAAATTAACCTGAAAATACTCCATATGTACAATACAGATAAGATAATGTCACTATACAAACTTTAATTTGCATTCACTGGTTATTTTAATTATAGTTTTACAACCTAAATGTCTCATGAAAGATGTCAAAGAATTTTGTTTCCATTTAACTTCTTTTTGTTTTGTCTTAAAAAAAACAGGAAAAAAAATAAATAGAAAAAATTGCTAGCTGCAGAAATATGGAGTTCCCTACGTTCAAACACAGCTTTTAAAGTGCACTATTCTGTTGATAACATAAAAGTATAGATGATGAAGCTCAGTGGGATCATTATGGGTGGGAACTTGGCACCTGGGTACAGCAAGGGAGGGGGTTTATTCATAGATTTAGAGATTGTAAGGCCAAAAGGGACAATTGTTATAATCTACTCTGACCTCTTGTATTGCATTCTCATGGCTCTTCTCTGCACCATCTCTAATTTATCAACATCATTCCTGAATTGTGAGTACCAGAACTAGGCAAAATATTCCAGCACCAGTGACCGCATCCGTGCCAAATACAGATGTAAAATAACCTCTCTACGCCAAGATTTCCTTGTTTATGCATCCCAGAATCACATTAGCAATTTTGGCCACAGCATCATACTGGGAGCTCATGTTCACTTGATTACCCATCATGACTACCAACTTATTTTTCAAAGTCACTATGTCCCAGTTTAGTCCCCCATCCTGTAAATATGGCCAACATTCTTTGTTCCCAGATGTATATATTTACATTTAGTAGGGTGACCAGATGTCCCGATTTTATAGGGACAGTCCCAATTTTTGGAGCTTTTTCTTACATAGGTACCTATTACCTTCTCCCCCCTCTTTTCACACTTCCTATCTGATCAGTCTAACATTTAGCCACATTAAAATTCATATTGTTTACCTGTGCCAGTTTACCAAGTGATCTAGATCACTCTGAATCAATGACCTTTCCGCTACATTGTTTATCACCCCCCACAGTTGTTGTGTCATCTACAAACTTTATTAGTGATTTATGTTTTCTTCCAGCTCATTGATAACAAATGTTAAATAGCATAGGTCCAAATACTGACCCTGTAGAACTCCACTAGAAACAGACTCATTTGATGATGATTCCCCATTTAAAATTATATTTTGAGACTTATCAGTTAGCCATTTCTTAATCCATTTAATGTGTGCCATATTAATGTTATATCTTTCTAGTTTTTAATCAAAATGTCCTGTAGTACCAAGTCTAATACCTTACAGAAGTCACTATTACCTTTATCAACCAAACTTGTAATCTTATCAAAAAAAGATATCAAGTTGGTTTGACAGGCTCTATTTTCTATAAACGCATGTTGACTTGCATTAATTACATTACCCTCCTTTAGTTCTCTATTAATCGAGTCCCATATCAGCCATTCCATTATCTTGCCTGGGAATAATGTGTGGATGAAAATCTTATCATTACCCTTGTCCTCCAGTTTATCTTTTTTAAAAGAAAATTGGCCCAACATCAACTTTTTTCCAGTGTTCTGGAACTTAGACTTATTGAAAATCAACAATTAACAGTCCACTGAGCTCCTCAGCAAACTCTTTGTAATATCTTGGATGCAAGTTACCTGGACATGTTGGTTTAAAAATGTGAGGGGTCAACAAGCATGTTGAGTCAATAAGCAGGAGGGGATCAACAAGCATGTGGACAAGCGGGATCCAGTGGATATAGTGTACTTCGATTTTCAGAAAGCCTTTGACAAGGTCCATCATGAAAGGCTCTTAAGCAAAGTAAACTGTCATGGGATAAGAGGGAAGGTCCTATCATGAATTGCTAACTGGTTAAAAGACAGGAAACAAAATGTAAGAATAAATGGTCAATTTTAAGAATGGAGAGAGGTAAATAGTGGTGCCCCCTAAGGGTCTGTACTGGGACCAGTCCTAGTCAACATAAATCATAAATGATCTGCAAAAGGGGGTAAACAGTGAGATGGCAAAATTTGTAGGTGATACAAAACTACTCAAGAAAATTAAGTCCAAAGCAGACTGCAATGGGCTACCGAGGAATCTCACAAAACTGGGTGACTAGACAACAAAACGACAGATGAAATTCAATGTTGATAAATAGAAAGTAATGCACATTGGAAAACATAATCTCAACTACACATATAAAAAGATGAAGTCTAAATTAGCTGTTACCATTCAAGAAAGAGATCATGGACTCTTTATGGATAATTTTCTGAAAACATCCACACACTATGAAGCGGCAGTCAAAAAAACTAAAAGAATGTTGGGAATTATTAAGAAAGGAATAGATAAAAAGACAGAAAATACCATAAATCCATGGCTCACATATTGAATACTTCATGCAAATGTGGTCTCTCCATCTAAAAAAGATATATTGGAATTGGAAAAGGTTCAGAAAAGGACAATAAAAATAATTAGGGCTATAGAACAGCTTCTGTGTAAGGAGTGATTAAAAAGATTGGGAGTTTTCAGCTTGGAAAAAAGACAACTAAGAGGGGATATGATAGACATCTATAAAATCATGAGTGGTGTGAAGAAAGTAAATTAGGAAGGTTATTTACTTCTTGTCATAACACAAGAACTAGGGGTCACCAAATTAAATTATAAGCACCAGGTTTAAAACAAACAAAAGGAAGTATTTCATACAATGTGCAGTCAATCTGTGGAACTCCTTGATGGAGGATATTCTGAAGGCCAAGACTATAACAGAGTTCAAAAAAGAACTAGATAAATTCATGCAGGATAGGTCCATTAATGGCTATTAGCCAGGATGGGCCGGGATGGGATCCCCAGGCTCTGTTTGCCAGAAGCTGGGAATGGGCAACAGGGGGTGGATCACTTTATGACTACCTGTTCTGTTCATTCCTCTGGGACACCTGGCATTGGCCACTGTCAGAAGACAGGACACTGGGCTAGATGGGTCTTTGGTCTGACCCAGTATGGCCATTATTATGTTCTTATCTAGTATCTTCTGTTCAATATTCCCCAGAGCTCTTAGTGAAATGGAAAGTGTTTATATCAGGGTTTGGCAACCTTTGGCATGCAGCCCATCAGGAAAATCTGCTGGTGGGCCAGGATGGTTTGTTTACCTGCAGCATCCATAGTTTCAGCCAATGGCAGCTCCCATGGGCCACTGGTTGCCATTTCAAGCCAATGATAGCTGCAGGAAATGGCACTGGCAGAGGGATGTGCTGGCTGCCACTTCCTGCAGCCCCCTTTTGGCCTGGAACAGAGAACCACGGCCAGTGAGAGCTGCGATTGGCCAAACCTGTGGATGTTGCCAGTAAAGACACGGGCCCAGCTCGCCAGCAGATTTCCCTGATGGGCAAAGGTTGCCGATCTGTGGCTTATATTATATGATTGTCATCTGTTTCCCCCTACCCCCCCCCCCGATCTGGAACAGAAACATTTATGGAATACTCCTGCCTTTTCTGCATTATTATTGAGAATTCTACCATTTCTGTGTAGTAATCAACCAATACCATTTTTAGGATTCTTTTTGTTCTCAATATATTTAAATTAAATCCTCTTTCTTATTGTCCTTATCTTGGCTTGTCATAGAGTTCTTCTTGTGTCCCTTGGCTTCCCTTATCAATTTTCTACAATTCCTAACTTCTGATTTATTTGTATTTATCTATTTTTAAAACTGTCTTCACTCTAAACCAGGTTGTTGTTTTTATTCTGCATTGCCTTCTTTCACAATTATGGAATTGTGATTTTTTTTTTTTGTGGGGGAGGGTATTAAGCAAGTTGTTCTTAAACAATTCCCAATTATCATTCACGTTTTTCCAATTAAATTCTTCCTCCTAGCTAATTGGCTCATAATTGTTTTCAGTTTTGTGAAATTGTCTTTATTAAAGCACCAAGAACATATATATTTTGCATGTCTCAATGTTATTCTCTTTGCACATCATAAATGTGATTATCATGATCTCTTGTGCCTAACTTACCATTAGCTGTGGTCAGTTCCTCATTATCTGTTAGGACAAGTTCTGTCTACAACATTTTTTTACTTCAGAAATTGTCATCTCTAATGTTTAGAAATCCCAAGGATGTTTTCATACTAGCAGCTTGAGACTTCCAGCATGTGTAACTCAAAGTCCACCCTGGTCACACAGGTTTATTTCTACACATTATACATAGGTGGCAAGGAGGTAGCCATTCTGTTACCTAGTGTGATTTGGTGATCTTGTGCTTTATCTGTTATGACATTGGTCCATAAGGATTCATGATCATTTTCTTCTGGGTTAGCAGTGACTCAAAAACAGATAATGCCTTTTTTATGTAGAATTCCATTCACCTTCCATCCACTTGATCTTTCCTAAATAGGTTATAACCACTGATTTTAAGATTCCAGTCATGTGAATCATCATATCAGGTTTAAATAATAGCTACTAGATTGAACTTTAATCCAATTTTTCCTGTTTGTTACCCAGGCTCATAGCATTAGTATGGACAATTCACAAACTGCTTCTTTCTATGTCTTTTGGTTTCTTGTTTAATTTTGGTCTCAACATCTTGATTTTTTACGGTGATGATGTGGAACAGACAATGTAGAGATTTACAGTTTCTCACAGTACATCTTCATTGGTGGGGATAACTGTGACCAAGCCAAACCCATGGTATTACACCTCCTTTAAAGCTACCTTGCCTGAGAAGAGGGATGTTGAGAAGGGAATTCTGGGGCTCTAGCACCAGCATAGAAGCATAAGCTATGTGTTATTGGCTGTAGCATCCATGTGAATTTCCAGGCTCTACTGAAGTCTGGACATTTTTGTGATTCATTCCACAGGGGGGCAAACCCTGCCTCCCTCAGCCTCCATGAGGAATCAGGTAACAACTCTGTGAGGGGAGTTTTCCTCCCATTGGTCTCCTCTCTGATGTTTTGTTGCAGGAGAGGGAATCCTGCCCTTTTTTCTATCATTCATTTTCTGACTTTCAAACTTTATTTGTCCCCAAGTATTCATTAATGCTAAAAATAAGACCAAGTTCTTTTGTTAACATGTAGATTCACAATTATTCAATGCAGAGAAATTAAATGTTTTTGAATGTTATATGTTAATTGTTTATAGTGTAAGTAGTAATCTCATTTTTTAACCTCCTGGAAGTCAATATTTAATCATTTCAATATTTTATCAGTTAGATCCACAGATTTGTGTTGATTTCATTATAAGTTAGTGATGGATAAAGCGCCAAATGTTCTTACCTTTGGTTTAGGTAAGTGTATAAAATGATTAACTAAAATTTTAGAAATAAGCCTGACATCTTGTGTGAACAGGTTCTTTTGAGATTTCCAGTATTTCCTGGTTTCAGTTAAGCCAGAAATACCACAAGAATGAGACTTTAATTTTCTTGGGGCATTTGTTTTCCCAGCCAAAACCAAGAAGCTTGGAGGTGTTTGACAATGAGATTAAAATTCTACTGAATTTTTTTTTAATCTCACAGAGTTAAGCAAAAATTCAGTTCTATTCCTATTTTGTCCAAATATAGTTGCTGTGATGCTTACTACACATTTAAGAAAATATCCCTAACGTGGAATAACATGAACAGGAAATGCCTTGCCACTTCCAACTAGATGTGTTGT
Organism: Dermatemys mawii; assembly: GCA_007922305.1. Lineage (NCBI taxonomy): Eukaryota > Metazoa > Chordata > Testudines > Dermatemydidae > Dermatemys > Dermatemys mawii. The sequence continues at coordinate 42,449,915 of ML677364.1, read as the reverse complement.
TATATTTTAATGCAGTGATGTTAGCAGATAATACATCATAGCAGATGGCAGTTGGTGTTCTATGAAAACCTCAGGTTAATGTGGTATACTGTTACTAGATGCAATAAATATATTAAGAGGAACTATATGTGACACTTCAGGGATGTGGGGTAGCCTTATATGGAAATTCTTATACTATCTTCCATAAATATCTTCTTAATTGCATGCAAAACAAAGATTATACAGTCTGATGCATCGATCTATATTTGTTTTGTTTTAAGAAATACAGATTATTGGGAAGGGAGAAACCTGGATTTTGTTTGGTATTTTTGGTAAATTTTGTGTTTTAGTGATTGATATTGGCATTTAAATAAAAATTAGATCTTTTAGCTTAAAATTGTGACTGCCTCCATTGAAGACAATTGAGTCTATAATTTTTCTTAAAATTTTACCTTAAAACCAAACACTGAGTAACTATCATAGGTTCCTAAGGGTCTGTTTAGATAAGTATCCAGATATGTAGATGCTGCTCCAAATTAGCCATGTTTTGGAAGTCTCCATGTCAAACCAGTTTCTAGTAATAGAAAGACAAGGCGGCTGAGGTAATGTCTTTTAATACACTAACTTCTGTTGGTGAGAGAGCATGGGTGAAATTAGGCTGGTACACAGCTGACGTTAATGTGCTGCCATGGCAGCACTTTAAGGTTGCTGCCCTTTCTCTCCCTCTCCCCCTCAGCAGCAGCTCTGCTGACAGGGAGGGCAAAAGGGGCAGCTGCTCCAGAGCCAGAAATTTAAAAGGGCCCCATTTAAACCACCGCTGGAGCACTGGGCGGTGCAGGCCAGGTGGTGCGGATGAGCTGCCTGGGTGAGGCCGACCCGCAGCCCTGCCCCTTATTTCTGAGGCCCCGCCCTTCCAGGGGCCCATACCAGTAAGTGTTTAATATTACTTTCACCTGTGTGAGAGAGACAGGCTTTCCAGATGACACAGCTTTTCTTCAGGTCTAGTAATAGAAGACTCTTTAATGAAGCCAAAGCTAAACAAATTCACAAATTTACTGTGAGGGTAATTAACTACTGGGACAAGTTACAAAGGGAATGTATGAATTCTTCATCACTTGAAGAATTGAGTCAAGGTTGGATGCTGGACTAAAAGATATGCTCTAGCTTTACCGGAAATTATGGGTTTGATGCAGGAATCACTGGTTGAAATTATATGGCCTATATTATGCAGAAGGAGCTCCATGATGCCACATATGACATAGCCACTGCAAAAATGTACAGATTGCTTGCACACTAGAAATGATGTTTGTTAAATTCCATTAATAACCTTGTGCAGGATTAGAGTTTTACAAGGTCCCCAAACTCCCAAGTACTGTGAACTTTGTGAAACAGTGAAATACAGAATTGTCAGGATCTAGCATGCCAATAATTGGAGAGATCTCACTAAATTCCAGGCACTGAAAGCTGGATGAACTACACTCAGCACAGGATGGAGATATGTGAATACAAAGGTGTCTAAAGTTCACCTTTGCACTCTCCCAATCCTGGCACAGCTGTGTGCTGGGCAAGTTCCTCAGTGTAAATTACAGCTGGCTAAGAGCTGCTGTAACCTAAACTGGCTAATGGTTCCAGAGTGCTGAAACCACAGTTGGGGATGGACACAATATAGTGACGTCTCAGGGGCCTCTACACTACCAGAATCTCACCGTGGTACTGAGGCGACCCTTCTGGAGTCAGATGCAGCAGCCCAACAGCAAGATCCCACTGCTACTGTACCACAAAGCAGCCAAGAATCAGGGTCAGTACTTTAAAGATTTAATTTAGATTTTGGCGCAAGCTAAATATTGATTTTAAACATGTTGATATTTAACTATTGTGTATCGGAGATTTTTGTGTAGAAATTCTGCATCACATAATTGTTAATCTCATTAAATATTTTTGTAATCAGTTTTTTAATGACCAATGGGAGATACACCACTACAGATTTGGTAATACATGTATGACATGCTAGTAAGGTATCAGTTGATTACTATAGGTATGTATGCATCTATATACATAGATCCACCAAAAGAAATCTTATTTATTAAACAAATGGTATCAGTGCAACACAATAATTAGCCTTTTACATTAGCACTATATTAACTGTAAACTATTGTATGCACATCCCAAATACTAAATGTAAATATTAGCAACAATTTTGCTTAGTCTGACTGTTAAAAACATATGGACAAGAATTTATGTCAAATATATTTATCATAAACATTCATGTTCCATGTTTGCACAGGGAAAATAGTGAAAAGAGATGTAGGAAAATGTTGGAGACACAATTTTCTACAGCAAACAGGAGATTTTTCAGATACAAAAAGGGAATTATATCCCCCAAACCCATTGATTCACACTGGGATTTGGGGGCCTTGGGGTCCCTTGATTATCCCCATCCATCCTTTTAGAATTTATGGGTGGAATTTTTAAAAGCACTTAGCATTGGCCTAACTTTGGCTCTTTTTGAAGTCAGTTGTGAAACTCACACTGACGTCAAGGAAAGCAGAGTGGCTTCGATGCATGAGAGCCCTTTGAAAATCACACCTTCATGTGTGAACTCACTCTGCTTTTGCCATTATTTTATGGGTGTTCTGCTTAAACCCTGTGAGAAAAAAACAGCTACCATCATTGTTAGAAAGAATAGCTATAGAACTATTACAATTTCAGCTGGAAAATGTTAACTAATTCCTTCTTTCAAATTTTTATTGTATAGAATTTAATAATGTCATTTCCCTGCTGTTTGCCTACTCCTGTGTAATGTGACTAACCGATGGATCTCACTGTGTTCCATTTTCAATTCATTTTGAGTCCATAATGATTAGCTGTTCAGGCTTCCCTCTTAGCTTTCACTTCTATAGCAAAAAAACCTGTCAGACTCATAACTTCAGTGCTCCACAAATTTTTACTTTGTTCTCCATAACTGATGCTGAAAGTCTTGACTCTAATGATCTGTGGAAGTTGCTTGAGTTCTTTTTTAGCCAGCTCAGTACTGAATCAAATCCTGCTCACTTTATTTGTGCATATAGTCCCATTAATGTCAGAAAGTCTACCCGAATTAGTAAATGACCTGATTCAAAGCCCATAAAAATTAATGGAAAGACTTCCATTGACTCCATAGAGTTTAGTTCTGGGCTCAAAGTGAGCAGGATTTGACCCTATATGTTTGCACTGTAAGACAGAGAATAATAGAATTTGTGATAATAACTGGAGTATTTCTCATTTATGGATACAGACTAACATGGCTGCTATTCTTAAACCTGGAATGTATTGTTTACTCAGCCTTTTTTTTTTTTTTTTGAAGTGCACATAGTTTGACACTTTTTAAAGGAACAATCTCAGATAATTTTCTGCACAGATATGCAGTTTCTTCTCAAGTTAAAAATCCAGGCCAGGATTTTAAATATATCTTGAATTTCTTTTAACAAATGAAAGTTTGCTTCTGCAATACCATATGTGTAAGAACAAGCCTTGCGCTCAAACCCCTTTAAAGATATATTTATTTATCTTTATTTATCTTTATTTAGATTGAAAGCTCTTTAGAGCAGGGCCTTTCTTTTGCTGTGCATACACGGTGCCACAATGGGATCTCTGGTAACTAATGTAATACAATTAAAAGGTTGCGGGGGTTTCAGCCTACACACAACTCCCACTTGAATGGGAGTTCAGCCTGCAGGTCAATGGCAGGATATATATTTTATTTTTTATTGATACATCACATCAAGTGCATAAAAATACATATATATTGCTAATTCAATAGCAGAAGCAATGAAATAGTTGCTAAGAAAACCATTTTACTTGGCACTAGGCTGACCAGATAGTAAGTGTGAAAAATCTGGAGGGGGGTGGAGGGTAGTAAGTGCCTATGTAAGAAAAAGCTCCAAAAATCAGGACTGTCTCTATAAAATTGGGACATCTGGTCACCCTACTTGGCTCTAAAAAAAAGCAGTGACACCAGAAATTAAAATAAATCTAGTGTTTCCAACTCTTGCTATTTATTTGCAAGTCACAAGATTTCCACTAGGAGCCAGTCTAGCAATAATCCAAGAAACTTCAGGGCCCTTGTGAATTTCAGCTTTGCTTAAGGGGCAGAAACCCCTTAGATTAGCTGCCTTCTCTCCTTGCCCTGGCTCCCTGTGAAGAACAGCCAATCTGAATTGCTGCAGGAAGCAGATGGAGCTCTCTTCCCTCACTCTAAATCAAAAAATAATAGCATTTTTTTTAAAGTATATCAGAATCAGGAAGCCTGCTAAACAACTGGTGGAGCAGCTAGATGACTGAGATGATAAAAGAGCACTCAAGGATGATAAGGCCACTGTGGAGAAATTAAATTAATTCTTTGCATCAGTTTTCATGGCTGAGGATGTGAGGGATATTGCTAAACCTGAGCCATTTTCTTTAGGTGACTGTCATAACCATAAAGTAGCCTAGAATTCCTTCTTACCTATAAGGGGTTAAGAAGCTAAGAGAACCTGGTTGGCACCTGACTAAAAGGACCAATGGAGACCAAAAATGCTTTCAAATCTGGGGGAGGGAAGGCTTTTGTTCTATGTGCCTTTGTTTGTGGTTCATTCGCTTTGGGGATTTCAAAGGAGCCAGACAGCCTTTTCTTCCTTCCATCTAATTCTATATCAGTCTCTAACCATCACAAAAAGTAAGTAATAGCCAGGCATGGCATGTTAGCTTATATTTGTTTCTCACTTGTGAATTTCTCATGATTTAGGGAGATATCCCTGTGTTTTCTCAATACTGGATTTAAGGATGTAAGTGCCCACTGACATTCTAGCCCCCAGAGTCTATTCAGGCCATTTCTTCGTTGCACTATTTATTAGCTGATCAACAATCTTTAGCCAACCCCAAATAAAAAAATAGAATACAAGTTCAACATAATTCCAACAGCTAATTGTACCTGACTCCTAGGCTTCCTTGCCAGAATTTCCCATCTTAGAATCCCATTAGAATTTGCCAACTAACTCAATATCCCATCTTCCAACAGTGGCCAGTGCAAGATGCTTCAGAGAGAATAAACTGAACAGGCCAATTTATCTAGTGATCCATCTGTTATCCAGTCCCAGATTCTGGCAGTCAGAAAAATCCCTATTTCTGACATATCTACCCCAGTCCACATATACACTATCTGCCTGGAAATGCACACATGAACACCTCTGCTGTAGGAGTCAAATACTTGATGTAACTCAAACTGAGCTCTTTCTGTCTTTAGAGAAATCAGGTGCTCATTAGGCAGTCACTTGACCCTTTCCCAGTGGGGTCTGTTAATCCCCTATAGCAAGGCAAACACTTGTTCTAAAGGGGCACTAGCACAGAACAGAGCTGGGTGGCCCAAGGCCTTTTAACCTATAAAGGGGCAATGTTACATAACACAAAAAGTAAACACATTAAAGAGCACATTGAGAAAATTACAATAGTTACAATTTACTTACAGCTTTCACCTTTTCAAAATAAAAAAATATATATATCATGTTGAAATCCTTTTAATAACTCCAAGTATGGTGAATTAAACTATCTTTCCTTATCAAGAATGTCACCATTAACCCTAGCTATGTGTCTTTCAAGGATGGTTCTATTTTCTAGTGGCATCTTATAATATAGATACAACTGACAGTATAAATTCTAAAGCAGGCTTTTAGTTTGTTTACTTATGTTTTTTATTTAACTCTAGGTTTTCAGTTTGACAATCCTAGTTCTGGAATAGTCACCATCACTGCAGAAATCAGTTTCTGAATAATAAGATAGAGAGTTCCAAAAGGAAAATACCTATTATGTCAAACACTACCTATGGTGTCACATATGTTCTACTAAGAAATTTATAACTGGTCAGATGACTTTCTCTGATTGTGAAAGCTTTTGAAATTTGAATCCCATAAACAATTTTCATTCATTACTGTGAGCATTAATGCTAAATCAGTTGCATATAGTCCCACCAGTCCATCCAGAGGAGACATTGTTAGTCCAAATTAACCACTTGTAAAAATTCAGCAGGCAAAACTAATCACTTTTACATCCAGGATAGAAAACCCCACAATCCAATTTGGAAAGTCTTTTTCACACTACATAGCTGACTGCCTTATAATCATGGTCCCATATATTTGGCTAATAGTAGTAAATAGCTAGGAAATAAGAAAATTACTTGTAAATAAATTCTGAATTAGTTTGCTTTTAATTTCTCTATCCAACTTGTGGATCTCAAATACTTATCTGGTTTGTAAATGATAATTCATTCTACACAACAGAGAATCTTACATAGTTTTCAAGAGATACATTAATACTCAATCAATCAAAACATTGCCCAGTTTATGTGACACAAAGAGTTCCAGTTCAGTCCCTGGTTTCCCCTGTGGGGAGGTAATCTGCATCAGACATCCCTATGCCCAGCTCAGTTGTACTTGCTGGTTAATTGGGAGTGGGGAGGGGAGAGGGTGGAATCAAAGCTTCATCTACTCCCTGCCCAATCTTCACAACTTTGCAGGGGAGTGGGGGAGTAAGCATTTAACATGAAAACCTTTTAAAAACCTGAGTAAGCAACCACAGAGGCTGCTCTTCCCCCTTTGCTGTGACTAGCAATATACCTTACCTTTGTACATGCATATAAGCTGAGCCACAGTCTTGCCCTAAATGGTTTTACTCAAAGATAAAGCTCTTTTATGATTCATTGGGACAATAATAAGACTCATATAGTGACTACAGCTATTGACTGATAGAGGGCCCAATTCTGCAAACACTTATGCATGTGCTATTTGTTCAGTCCCAGTGAGGGCAACAAACACAATGGGGACTACAAATGTGTTAAATTAAGCATACGTAGGAAGCATTTTTAGCATTGGCCTCCATTGTGAATTTCTTAAATATTCTTTTAACCCCAGAAGTGTATTCATTTATTTTATTTGTGTGACTTTGATGCTCATCACAACAGTATGTAAATTAGGAATCTGGAGTCTTTATATAGATTGCTTGTATGGCCTGATGCAGAATCCAATAGAAGGGCTCTCCCTGACTTCGGTGGGTTTTGGATCAGACCCTATGTTAACAATCCCTGTCAAGTTCGCTACCCCACACAACAAATTCTTTTCATAAAAAGGATTCAGTACAATAAACCCAGATGCAATTTTAAACAAAAGTATTTCAAAAACACATAACAGGTTTTTGTTTGTTTTTCCATATGATCAGATTTTTTAAAACGTAAAAGAACTTGTGTTGAAGAGCCCTTTCAGTTTTCCTCAGCTTAGCGAAAGCAGCAGATGGCAGCTATCTCTGTTCTTCTCCCAGGCTTGCTCTCTGTATAGCTTCTCTCTGCTGTTCAAAGGAGCTCCACACTCTATACAAATTATTTCAGAAAAAAAAAGAATATTAAGGTGCTAGCTGAAAGAACGGCTTTCATGAAAAGCAGGAAGCTGCTTAAGTAGTTAAAACAAGCTCTTTGTTGATTGAACAGGATAGGGGAGGGGGAAAAGCAGTGCCAGTTTGGGTGGTAGCAGAATGTACCAGAATTTTAATAATATCGTTATAGGCACTTACCAGTATTTCACAGTAAGCTTATACTGCAGTGTTATTGAAACACCAGTATCATCAAACACTATCAGAATTCTTTACTCCATTCACAACAGTAGGATCACCTCATTTATTTGAGGAATAATAAAATTCAGCTTGTTCATTTCTTACACATAAATGGATATGAATTTTACCCTGAATATTTGTTTGGTAAGAAAAAGAAATTCACTTCTCTCCTTTAGCATAAAGCTAATAAAGCTACTTATTTTTGAACATCCCAACAGCAAATAATATCATCTGCCTAAATTTGTGGCGTTTCTTTTAGAGCGCGTTTAAAATTTGGATAGAGAGGTTTACTTGGTGAATTGAAATATTACTTCCTCAGGATCTCTTTTGTCAACTGGAATCAAAAGACATTTCTATGACTAGCTAACATTCATCTCACAAGCGTTATTTAACTTAGATATTCCTTTCTTTTGTATACATAAAAGTTCAACCCTGGTGTTGTTTTTAATGTATCTCTTTCATTCCACATTTTTTGTCTATGTACTTATACACTAGAAAAATTACTAAAGACAATGGGCTTGATTGTACCTTACTTATTATTAATGTTTTTTATTACTGGGGTGTCGAGAAGTCCCAATCAAGATCAGAGCTCTGTTATGTTAGGCACTGTACATGTCCATAATGAGAGGCAGTGTCTGCTCCAAAGACCTTATGATCTAAATGATCTTATGATCTTATGACCTAAATGATGATCTTATGATCTAAATGATCAGATTTAGATCTTATGATTTAGATCTTATTATCTGAATGATCTAAATGATTTTATGATCTTATAATCTAAATAATTTTTCCAAGAAAAAAAATTCTGTAAAAATTTCACAATGAAAAAATGTTTAAAAAAGTGTTGTTTTTTTTAAAAAAATGGGTTTTTTTACAAAAAAATGTGGAAATTCCCATTTTTTTTCAGGGTTGTTTGTTTACTCTTTTTGAATGGGTAAAGTAGAGGAGACATTTTAAAAAAAATAAAGTTAAAGAAAGTGAGATAATGAAAAATTTTCTCACTTATTTACTTTTTCCTGCTGCAAAAAAAGATTTAGCGTATAACAAGCCACGGTGTGACTCTATGACATACTAGCTTGCTGCACACTCACTGGCTTTGTGGACCCTCTACCACAGACTATTTTTAATGGCTTACATTTTCAAACTTTTTTCCACAGGAAAATTCAGGGGAACAAGGTGGGAGGGATAGAGGAAGGAATTTCTTTCTCATTATTTTTACTTTTTCCTCTTTTTATCCACTGGAAAGGTACTTTAAAATGTGACAGTAGAGCAAGTGTGTTTTTCTCCAGTTTCTCTAATTTTTTTTTTAACTTTTCCCCCTTTCTTCACTGGAAAAAAAATGGAGGGAAATAAAAAATGAGAGAAGGTTAAAAAAAGATCCTTAAAATCCTTCATAGAATATCTTGAAACCAAACAAAATCACATTGTTTCAAATGGTGAAATTTTTAGTTTTGTTAATTTTTTCATCAAAATGGGGGAAAAAGGTAAAAGAGAGAGGGATGCAGTACATTCATCTGACTCACCATTCTGATTAAATCTGTCTTGTGTATTTGGTAACATTGATCCTGGGGTACTTCTGATTAGACTGTATGAGCCAGAAGGAATCTAAGCAATTGCTTTACCATTCAAACACAGAAGTCAAAGGTAGAAAACAGCTTAATTATTATTCTCTATATATTTTCTTCATAAAAACATTGTTTAAAAGTGTTGAAACTTACAGGAAGGCTCCCTAAGAGGATATGTCTGAGCACATGTGAACTAAGGTGTGATTCCCAGTGTGGGTTGACACATACCTGTAAGCTCTTTGTGAGCTAGAGTCTGAAAATAGCAGTGTGATACTGCAGCACGGGCAGTGGGTAAAGCTAGGTACCTGAGTAAAATCCAGACTGACCCCCTGGATATGGACCTGGGCAGCTAGCCTGAGCCAGAGAGTTTTCTGTCATGACCACATAATTTTGAGCATTTTCAGTTTAGAGCAGGGATCTCAAACTCAAATGACCATGAGGGCCGCATGAGGACTAATGCACTGGTCCGAGGGCCACATCACTGACACGCCTCCCTTGCTGCCCTTGGCCCCACCCCACTCCACTCCTTCCATGAGGTCCACCCCTGCCCCGCCTCCTCCTCTGAGCATGCAGCTCCCCGCTCCCTCCTGGAAAGCACTAGGCACTGCCAACAGCTGTTTGGCAAACAAAGCAAGAGCAATATAGGAAGTCCAGAGCTGGAAACACAAGCAAACAAATCTAATTTAACAAGAAATTACCAGCCTCATATGACTCAATCTTTTTTTCAAATGTAATATGCTGATAAACCTGACAGAAATTTCAGCTCATCTCAGCCTAATAATTATAATTTTATAAAGTCTCCCTCTCCCAAACTGATCATCATAACCCTGTTCCCCATCCCCACTTTCCCCCTTAACCCAGCTCTCTGTGCCCCATCCCGAAATCTCAACTCACTCACCCCTATTAACCAGCTTCCTGTTCCTCAAATCTACCTCCCACTCATGGTTGTAGCCAGCTCCCTGTATTCCATCCCCAGATCTTCCCCTCTCACCCTCATAACCCTGCTCCCCGCCCCCAAATCTCCACCCACTCACCCCTGTAACTCAGCTCCCTGTACCCCATCCCTAAATCTCACCCCACTCACCTTCCATAACCCTGTTCTCCATCTCCAAATGTCCCCCCACTCTTCCTTGTAACCCAACACCCTGTCCCCAAATCTCCCCCCAAACCCTGCTCCCATCCCCAAACCTCCACTCACCCCTATAATTCAGGTTCACTCACTCACCCTTGTAACTCAGCAGGGAGCCTGGCTTACCGCTTCTGGCCACCACTGCAGAGGGCTCCTGGGAAGCACTGCCCCAGCTCATTCATTGAAGCTGCAGCAGCAGCACCTGGAAGCCGGGGCTTGGCAGCGGCCCAGCTAGGCAGCAGAGAAGCTTCTGCTTCTGGCCCCTCCCTCCTGGAAACTGCTATGGTTGGGGGGCGTGCCAGGGAGCTTGGCGGGCCGCAGGGAAGGGCTTCGCGGGCCGCATATAGCCCACGGCCTGCATGTTTGAGACCCCTGGTTTAGAGTTTAATCTTTTGTACAGCTATGCCTAAATTTGTATTCAACCTGCATTAGCCATTTGTTATCCAATGAGTGTGTTTCAGAAGTTTACTATTTAATAAATGACTATTCCACATAAAGGTCCAACTGGGTTTAGCAAGGTTGGAACTGCTGACTATCTTAAATACTGTATAATCTTGAACAAATGAGAGGAAACACATTTTCTCTCAAAGGCCTGTGTGACTCTCCTTCTCAGTATATGTCAGATTATATCTCTGATGTCCCTCTGGGTGAACCTCAGTACAGTTTGGCTTCCTTTTGAGTTTTATGTGGTTTGGTGCAGGAGATGTTTTACTTATTTTATCAAAGGATTGCGCATTTACACTACAACTGGAATCTATTGTACTCTGTTGCCTTTCTTTTTGTGGTTTATGTTTCATAACCCTATACCTGTTCATAGTCCTTTGGGGATGAATGTCACACGCCTACAAATTTGTCATTATTATTCAAGTTACCATTTCTGCCCTTTCAATGACCTGATGACCAAAACTTTAAAATATACATATTTTAAATGTGGCATTCCTATTCCTTTAAATACATTGCTAGAATAACTTCCTTCTTTTTATATTAGACACCTTTGTTCATCTGCTCCAGGACTGAATGGTATTGCCCACTTTTAACTGACTGGCATCACCAGTACTTCCAAATTCCAGCCTCAATATTGTATCAGGAAATTTCATCCCTATAGTGCATGATTCTTTTCCAGTACATTGAGTAAACAAAATTGATTGTGTGATATGATATCCCTGACAAATCAGAAAAGGAAGAGAAAGGAAAGTGAATGTCTTATGCCGTCTGTTTTCTGCCCTGGCTTTGGAACCACTAGCCATTATAATCTGTAATGATAATAAAATTGGGGACTACATGGTTCAGGTAACTGAAACAGAATCCATCATCACTTGTAGATCACTAGTTCAACTCTGATCCAAAGTGAATGAACAAATTCAAAACTGAGATGCATCCAAGCCATAAAACTAACATCTAGTTTGGGGCAAGACTTTCCTTCACCTTGTTTTAGAGATAGGAGCCAGCCACAAAGTCCAAATACAGATCACTAAACTTAGGGAGAGTGGGTGAATCAGAGATATGGTTCAGATCTATTTCTAGTCCAAACTGGGGAAATATAGGCTTATTAGGTGTCCTTGTTAAATATTTAAAATCTGAGCATAGTTCATTAGCCTGAGTAAAATGAATTTCTTAGTGTCAGTCAGTCTACTTGTAGTTTCAACCATCCAAAGAATGGCTTTTACCACTGTACCTTTGCTTAATTATTATATCTATTTTGTGCATAATTAGAAGTTTAAATTTTCAGTGCTGTCAAGCCAATCAATATATTATTTTAAATATAATCAATATATTATTTTAAATGCAGCAATTATTCTCTCATTACTGTCTTTTGCAACTAACTTGATTTTTTACCTTCTCCAAATCCTGGGTTTTGACTCTTTACTCACTATTACATCTAAATGGAGTAAATCCAAAAATAGACTTTTGATATGGAAATATACCCCAGAATCATTTGAACTATGAGAATTTAAATTGCTGTCAATAGTTGCTAATAAGTTTAACCACCTCAGGAATTACATTAAACCCTAGGTTGATAGATAATTTAAAGTCAATTTAGGTAAAGTAATTTAACAGGCAGCAGATGATATGCACAGATGGAATCTTCTGATTGTATCACATTGGGGATAGGTTAGAATTACCAAAAATAATTTAGACAGTTTCATATATCAGATGCTTCCATTAGCATTTCCCCTAAACGATACAAAGTCTGATAAGGTTTTTATTTTGATATTTTTAATCAATGTTTGTCCATCCAAGAAAAAAAAAAACACTTTCCAATCAACTAAATATTTAATATACCTTAAATTAACACCTCCACTTTTGGGCATTAATGTGTCACAGATAACTGGAGCAAACATTTTGATTTAACTGCCTTCTCCCATTATTTTCTCAAGCAGCTTCTCACTCTCACACAGCATGCAAATAAACCTTCTTCAGCCAGTCTCAAATAAAATTAACATTTGAAATTATGTACCTTGTATATAACAGCAAAATAACTTTATTCATAGTACAAGCTGTGACCCTAAGAGCATCCCAACACCAGCGGGCAAGGGGCTTCCTGGTAACTAGCAGTGAATCTCAGCTGACCTGACCAGCTCGGTGAACCCAGCTCACTGGTGTCATAATCAGAATCTAAAACATGTCATGTAAGGTATCAGATGCAAACTGGTAATATGCTGGTGGGGTATGTGAAGGTGATACATGAAAAATTATAAATATGTGCTCAAAATATTTGATAATATTTTATATTAATATCAAAATATCTTAAAAGGTGTTTGGCAGATAGGGGTTAAGGCAGCCAATCCTAGACAAAGAAATGTGGTTCTGCCTGCTTGAATGTGTCTCCAATATGGACTGAGGAGAGACAATAGAGAGACAATGGAAGTACAGTAAAAGCTCCTTTATCTGGCACTTCACCAACCAGCAAGCTCTACAAACCAGCATTTCTGATCTGCAGTGAAACTCCAGTGTATAGTGCAGTTGGTGCGGGACCAGCAGGGGGCTAGGACATGGAAGGGGTTGGAGGACATGGGCTCTGGGAGGGAGTTTGGGTCTGGGAGGTGTTTGGGGAAGGGGGTTGGGGTTCAGGAGGGCCCTGGGGTGCAGTATTGAGGGGATGCTCACTTCAGGCAGTTCCCTGTAAGCAGCTCCCCGTCTTTGCTGTTGTTGGTGGAGGCATGGCCTGGCGGCTCTGCAGGCATGCTGCCTCCATACTCCCTCCCTGAGCGCTGACTTCATGGCTCCCAGCCCATTGGCCGGGAACTACAGCCAATGAGAGCTGTGGAAAGCAGCACCTGCAGCTGGAGGCAGTGTGCCTGTTTGCAGAGCTCCCTGGCCTCACCTCCACCAGGAGCAGCAGGAGATGAGCACTCTCCCATCCAGCGCCTGAAGCCCCTCCTGTGCCCCAACCCCAGCCCCAAGCCCCTTCTGGGACCCAAAGCCCCTCCCATGCCCCTGTCCCTGCCCCGCTCTGCCCCATCCACCCCCGCACTCCAAACCCCTCCCTCTGAGTTAACCAGCATTTTTAATTACTGGCATTCCCCCGTTCCCCCAGCATGCCAGTTGAAAAAACTTTTACGGTAAGAACCCGTACCAGCCCGTATTTACCCCACATTAAAGCGCTGTCACAGCAGCACTTTAATGTTCCTACCCCTTCCCGCTCCCAGTTGGTGGCCCTGCTGGTAGGGTCTGTATTGGCAGGCCCCTGAGAGGGAAGGCAAAAGAGGCAGGGATGTTAAAGCGCTGCCACAGCAGTGCTTTAAGGGTCCTTTGCTGCAGCCAGGGCCAGGTCCGGGCACCAGCTTAGCAAGCAGGTGCCTGGGGCGGCACTCTGTAAGGGGCAGCATTCTGGCTGTGCCGCCCCCTCTTTGCTCCGCGGCCATGCCACCTCCCATTTCACTCCTCGAGCTTTTTTTTTTTTTTTTTCCTTGGGGCAGCAAAAAAGTTAGAGCTGGCCCTGGCCGTGACAGTGCTTTAACGTTGCTGCGCCCTCCCCACATTGGCAGTGCGGGGGAGGGAAGAGCTATAAGCACTTACCGGTATGGGGCAGGCCAGGGCTGGCTCTGACCCCCCACCATCCTCACCCCTTCCGGGGGCCAGAGCTGACCTCAGCCAGCCCCATACCGATAAGCGTCTACAACTACTGTATAGTTACATAAAAGGTAAATAACATCTCCTAACAAGTGGAGAGATAGCCTCTTAACTGTCGCTATGGAGGGAAGAGACTGTAAAAATTAACATGGCATCAGCTCCCAGGTGGAAACAGCAAGCTGAGCCCCCAAGGAGGGCTTTCTGACTTTGAAAACAAAAGACAAATTTTGAGGATCTAAGCAGAGAGAAAAAGCTATTTTGGCATCCTTCACCTGAGGTGACAAAGAACCCAAGTGCTTGGGCTCTGTGTTGGATCCTAGCTAAGGACTGACCAGCCATTGTGGAAGAATTGCTGTGGTGAGAAAAAAACTGCTTTGAACAAAAGAATCTAGTCTGTAAAGTTAGGTTTTAGTCTTGGAAGCCTATTGTTACTTTGTTTGTATCCATTTCTATCCCAATTTCTCTACTTGATAGCATTTAAATATCTGTGACAGGTTGGATCACAGAAAACCCCTTGGGAACTACGAACTGATGTATTGGGACTGCCTCTAAGCTCATTTCTCCTGGCAGCTTGGGACTTCAGAACCTGCCTGGTTTGAGCCAGACACACTAGCTTGCTACAGACCCATACCCAGGTCTGAACAATGTCCCCCAAAAGTTGCAGGCTTAACTGAAAACAGCTTAAGAAGTGTTCCTGTCTCCAGCACTCAGATGCCCAGCTCCCAATGGGGTCCAAACAAATCTGTTTTACCCTGTATAAAGCTTATACAGGATAAACTTATAAATTGTTTGCCCTCTATAACACTGTAGCAAAGATTTTATACACCCAGATATCACACATCCTCTTTCTAAGTCATCCTTTTTAGTTTTTAGTTTGAAACCATATTTTTCTGAGTTGCTGGAGGACTTCCTGAACATGCCTGACATGTTCCAAGAAAGTTCTTCTACAGCCCAGAGTATCATCCAGATATAGGATACAACTCTTATTGTTCAGATCCTCAAGGCAGGAAGGTGGCAGGGGCATTCATAAGCCCCAAAAGATTATGAATCAGTTCGTACCAGGTTGTAATAAAGGTGATGAGAGGTCAACTCTCAGTGCCCAGGAACCCTTGATGGTAGGCCTTGCCCTGATCTAGAGCTGAGAATCATGATGTCTCACCCAAGCCATCTAACACATCTTATAGATGAGGAAGAGGTTGATGATCTGGCAGCCTCTTTTGATTCAGTCTCAGTAGTCAGTTCAGTTGCATCCTTCTCTCAATAATGGGATCTCAAAATTCTCCTCAGCTTTGGTAATGTCATGGTATTATTTCCTCCCACGTAGCTCTGAAGACTCATTCCAGGACAAATTGCTTTAAAGCAGCAGTTGGCAACCAGCAGCCCCCATCAGGGTAATCCACCGGCAGGCCACCAGACAGTTTGTTTTCATTTGCACGACAGCGCACAGCTCCTAGTGGCCACAGTTCAGCGTTCCCAGCCAACGGGAGCTGTGGGAAGCAGCAACCAGCATGTCCGTGCAGCCCGCACCAATTCCTGCAGCTCCCATTAGCCAGGAATGGCAAACTGCAGCCACTGGGAGCTGCAGGCAACCGGGCAAATGTAAACAAACTGTCTGGTGGCCTGCCAGGAGATTACTCTGATGGACCACCTGTGGCCTGCAGGCTGCCCACCACTGATATGGAGGACATACAAAGAGCAAACCAGGACAGACAGGGATGGCAAAGAATTGCTCATGCCCTAAGCATCATCTAATAGAGTGGGAAGGGTTCGGAATCAGTTTCAAAGAGTCCATCTGTAGTAGATACTGTATAAAACACACAGGAAGACACAGCCCTACCCCAAAGAGTTTACAATTTAGGGTATGTCTGCACTGCAAGCTGGAGGTGTAAATTCCAGCTTGAGGAGACATAACCACACTAGCTTGAAAAAAATAGAGTGTTAACCACACTCTAGCAGCCCAAGTACATACCTATACTCTTCACAGGATCATATTCAGAGTGGCTATCCCCTCTCGCTGCTTGTTTTACCATGGCTTCACTCTATTTTTTAGTGCACTACTTCAACTAGTAGTACAAGTGTATCTCCTCAAGTTGGAATTTACACCTCCAGCTTGAAGTATAGACATACCTTCAGGATTTGTCTAGTCTACAAAGATTACCTGTGCCTGACAATGGGTGTCAACTGCAAATGCACACAGGGATAAAGTAGTTCAGCACTATTGCAGAAACCTGGTTAAAACATGTTTCAGGCAATTTTTCTTCAACAACACTCCAGTGCAACATTCCCTTGGTTAGAGATCTCTTTTTGTACAGTCAAACTCCAAATTTAAGATAAGGCATGTTAAGATAATGTGAGAAATAATAGGAAGAATAACAAATATAGCAGAAAAAGTGTGCAGAACTTGATGATTTCATATAAGGTTGAAGTACTGAAGTTTTGTTCTTTTTTTGTATTTCAGATTTAGTCAAATTATTTATTGCCTGTGATTTAGCCACAGGATTATATTATGTGAATGTGTGTGAACATACACAGTAAACTTGTAAGAATTAAAACTGCTTTATTATAATGTTGTATATTTCAATTCATTAAGTGACCTAAAAGCCTTGTTGTTATATATTAGACATGAATTCTACAACATGAATTCTACAACATGAATTCATGTTCATTTTCACTCATTTTCTCATTGTGCAGTATAATAGGAAAATATTCAGGCCCTGATTTGCCACTGGATTTCTCCAGTTTTATGCCAATGTAACTTCATTCAAATCAATGAGCTTCAACTGTAACTTACATCTGCTCTCCCTTGGTAGAAACCCTTTTGTAACTAACTACCCTACCCCAGAATGGAGTGAGGGCAAATTAAGCCCCATAAGTTTACGTTTTTTCTGAATATTGAACTTTTTGCTATTTTGTTAGATATATTCATGCCTCTGTTCTTCTTTTCAGTCATTAACACAACACTACAGATACTTCAGAACTCTCTAGAACTTATATTTAAATTACATTCCTTGCATTCTCATTTCACTAGCATTGAGCCAGAGGCTTCGTTTTTAAAAGCCATAATATGCAGATTATCACTCAGTTTAATGACTAAAACAGAATATCAATCACATTAAATGTTGATGTGTGAAGAGTATAATAGAAAGGTATTTTCTGTATACATATCTTTTTATCACACTGAACTGTCTTCTGTTTTCCTCTTTGCTTAATACCTAAAACATAGTAAGAGTTAAGTATGGAAAAAGAGAGGATTGAGAATGATAATTAAACACAATGGAAAGACAATGAATTAGCAAATGCTTCACTGTCTTTACCACACACAGAGAAAAAAATGTTTATTTGACTCAGGATCTCATTCTACAGACCAAACAATGCTAGGAATATTCAGTAACCTTTTTGCTCAATGTCACATAAACTGTCACTAGTAAAAGACAGTGCTGCACTGTGTCATTGCAGCTGGGTATGTGCTAGCTTTTTTTAAACTACCAAAGCTTCTTTGGGGATCTTTACATTTCAGTTTAACTAAACTGAAGTACTGACATATTCCCGTTTATTCCATATTCCTGTTTGCTAATGTAGTAGGGTTTTTTTTTTTTTGCATTATGGTTATTATACTTTCCCTGGATAGCCACTAGTTTTCTTAACATTTAATTAATTGCTATAACAATCAAATATGTTATGATCAAGTATTCTATTGGAAGACAGTGAAAATATCAATATATTACATAATATATTTCAAAAGAACAAGATGATGTTATAAATTTTCATTTAACATTTTTCCCCTCAGGTACTTCATAAAAATTTAACACACAGGAAAGTAAAAATAAAAAGTTGTTCCACTCTTCAGTTTTCCCAGGAGACATACAGGAAAGCAACCTGATCTCAAATGAATGGCAAGTGCATCCACTGGGGACAAGACTGTGCTACTCTTACTCAAACTGAAGAGTAGGCTACACTATAACTGGCTCCACTGTAGTAAGTGAAATTTCTTGTGGAGTAAAACTCTATACAATCTCAGTAAGAGTATCCCAGTTGGCCCCTTATAAAGTTGTCAGATTACAGAACTGTCACACAGAAATAGTAGTGTGCACAATGCAAATATCAGAGTTGAAGCTGCCAGTAATACTGAGGGCTTGGTTACACTGGCACTTTATAGCGCTATAAAGCCCCCACGAGCGCTATAACCTCCTCCCCGTCCACACTGGCAAGGCACGTAGAGCGCTATAACTGCTGAGTTATAGCACTATTGTTAATCCACCTCCGCATGGGGAATAAGGGCTGTAGCGCAGCTGCTGTAGCGCTACAGCAAGAATGTGGACACCCACTGTGCTACAAGTGATCTCTGGAGATGCCTAGAGCCATTTAAGGCAATTGACGTCTCTTCCCTTTGTTTTGAACTCGGCTGGAGGAATGCGGAAGTACCTCTTTAGAGTTTCTCTCTTAACTTGGCAGATAAGCAGTGCAAATGTTTAAGGAGGGAGCCTGTGTTCCTTCTGTGAACGGAGGCTCACTGACAGGCTTTCAGAAGAATGGAAAAATCAATATCTCTCTCCCTCTGCATACACACAACGCGTCCCCCCTCACCCTCCTCGTTTAAAAAGCACGTTGCACCCAGCTGAATGCTGGGATACCTGCCCTAATGAGCTGCTCTTAATGCTGCATTAAGTGCCCCAAATGTGGCCATGCTATACCGCTGGCGCATCTGAGTGTGGACATACAATAGCGCTATACATATTACTGTATAAGGGGACCGCTATAACCAATAGCGCTATAATCTTGTAAGTGTAACCATACCCTGAGATAGTTTCCTGCATTTTGACCTTGAAAAGATTTCACTGTAAGTGACTGATAAAGGATGCATCATATATTTTAAAGGGAAAAAATCTTGAATACGTACCCCCATCAAAAACAACAGGAATAGTTTAGTGATTTTTCTGTCAAAACAAAAGTAAATGATGTTGAGAGGAAAAGTATAGGTGTGAAAACAAATGTAAAGCTACCTTTCCCTGGATTCATGCAGCCATGGATATGAAACTAAAAATTAACCCCTACAAATCCCTGTATGATCACTGCTGAGTAAAGATGAACTCAGTGGTCAAAAGGAAGCTATTGCACAACAGAAGATAGATAGAGGAAAATATGTGAAGGAAAGGAAAAGGAGGAGGAGGGAGATATGGATTGCATTACGAATACGTAATGTGATAGACTCATTTTGTAGCATCAGAAAGCATAATCTGCAGAATTCCCTAGATTGCTGCCTTTAAGGCACTTTGTAGCAGCCATTTACTTCAGTTGGATCATATTTTATCATTGACAATATTTTGCAAATTTTTGTTTTTGGAATTGCTTCTTCTTCTGCCTCTATTTCTCCTCAGCTTTTTGACAAATTGACCCCCTTTTTTTGGTAGTAGTGTCTTGTTTTGAGTGCTACTGGGTTTCTTCATGTACCAGCTTTATAGATTCTGTCTGCTTTTGTATTTTCATTGGTTGTTTTTTTCTATGGATTTAGGGTTAAAGTTCAGAGTCTGGCTGTCAGGATTGCCTCCCCACTCTGAACTCTAGGGTACAGATGTGGGGACCCGCATGAAAAAAGAAATAACACCCCACCCCCCCAAGCTTATTTTACCAGCTTAGGTTAAAATGTTTTTCCCCAGAACACAACTTCTTCTGTATCTGGACCTGGTACACTGCCACCACCAAACTAGGTCTAGGGTAGTTTGGGGCCCTTCTTTCCCTTTCCACTAACCCCCCAAACTTCTTCCTTCCATGGGAAGCTTGAGAGAAAAAAAATAAACCTCGCCTGCTCCTGCGAGATGTGCCCGATCCAAAACCAGGATCTTACACAATGAAAAACAAGCAGTCGGCTTCTTAAAAGAAAGATTTTAATAAAAGAAAAAAAGAAAGGAATAAATCCCTTATAACCCTCAATAGAACAGCATCTACCATAATCAACAAAAGGATTCAGAAACCAAACCTCTCCCCTGAGGCAACTTTCTCCCACTGTTGATATCTCTGCTGAATCTTACAATCTCAAGAAGCACCCAGCCAACACTCACCACTGAGAACCCTCCAAGTGATAAAAAGAAGGTAAACTTACTGACTACAGTACTTGATAGAATCTTATAGTTACAGTGAAAGACATAGCTGTGTTCATCCCATAGCCGAGGTGAACAGAGAGAGACCCAGAGAGAAACTGAAACTTAAAATCCTTTGTCTCCTGAGGAATTTCTCATTGGTCAGTGGTCCACCTCTTAGGTTACCTTTAGCTTAACCCCTTACAGGTAAACACTAATTCTGGGCTACTTCACACTTATGACACGCCCCCCAAATCGCAAATGGTGTTGGAACGTCACTGGGTGCAATTTCTTCCTGGAGCTCTAGGAAAAAAACAGAATTAATAAAACACATGCACCTGTAAACATACTACTGGTTACAATAAACTAACAATAGGTCCCACATTCCGAGGACAGTTTTAACCTATTGATTCTGGGAAACTTTCCTGGGAGAGTGTGTCAGCCACTTTATTAGAAGTTCCTGGAATGTGTTAGATGTCAAAATCAAAATCTTGGAGAGCTAAACTCCACCGAAGAAGTTTTTTGTTCTTGTTGGTGAAGCGATGAAGCCACTTCAGCGCAGCATGATCGGTTTGTAGTTGGAACCGTCGTCCCCAAACATATGGGCGTAGCTTTTCCAGAGCATATACAATGGTGTAACATTCCTTTTTGGGAATTGACCAGTGGCTCTCCCTCTCAGACAGCTTCTTGCTGAGAAACACGACAGGGTGCAATTGTTGATCGGGTCCTTTCTGCATTAAAACTGCCCCCACACCACGCTCGGAGGCATCTGTGGTTACTAGGAACGGTTGGTCAAAGTCTGGGGCCCTGAGCACAGAGTCAGACATGAGTGTCGCTTTAAGCTGGTTAAGGGCCTCTTGACACTGTTCAGTCCACCGGACTGCATTTGGCTGGTTCTTTCGAGTTAGGTCTGTCAGTGGGGCGGCGATTTGGCTGTAGTGTGGTACAAATCACCTGTAATATCCGGCCAAGCCTAAGAAGGATTGGACTTGTTTCTTGGACTTTGGGACAGGCCATTTTTGGATAGCATCCACCTTGGCCTGTAGAGGATTGATAGTTCCTTGACCCACCTGGTGTCCAAGGTAAGTCACTCTGTTGAAGCCTATTTGACACTTTTTAGCCTTAACAGTTAGTCCTGCCTCTTGTATGCGTTCAAAGACCTTCCGGAGATGTTCTAGGTGCTCCACCCAGGAGTCAGAAAATATGGCCACATCATCAAGGTAGGCAACTGCAGATTCTCCCAATCCCACTAGGAGACTATCTACAAGTCTTTGAAAGGTAGCGGGTGCATTTCGCAGCCTGAAAGGGAGAACATTAAACTCATACAGCCCTACATGCGAAATGAAGGCTGACTTTTCCTTGGCAGATTCCTCTAACGGTACTTGCCAGTACCCCTTGGTTAAGTCTAAGGTGGAGATGAACTGGGCCCGTCCCAGTTTCTCCAACAGCTCATCTGTGTGAGGCATTGGATAGTTGTCTGGGCGAGTTACTGCATTTAGCTTATGGTAGTCCACGCAAAAGCGTATCTCCCCTTCTGGTTTGAGGACTAGAACCACTGGAGACGCCCATGCACTGTGAGAAGGGCGGATTACACCCATCCGTAGCATGTCCTGGATCTCCCGTTCTATAGCAGCTTTGCCGTGCGGAGCCACCCAGTAAGGTTGGGCTCTAACTGGGTAGGCGTTGCCTGTGTCAATGGAGTGGTATGCCCATTCAGTCTGTCCTGGGGTGGTTGAGAATAGTGGCGCGAAGCTAGTACACAGCTCCTTGATTTGCTGGTGCTGCATGCGTCCGAGGGTCATTGAGAAGTTTACCTCTTCCACGCCACCATCACTGCTTCCTTCATAGTAGACACCTTCAGGCCATTTAGCATCATCTCCTCCCTGGGCTGTAAACTGACAAACCTTTAATTCTTTGGAATAAAAAGGCTTTAGAGAGTTAACATGGTACACTTTAGGCTTTAGGGTTGAGTTAGGGAATGCTATGAGGTAGTTAACCGCTCCCAGGCGCTCCTTGACCGTAAAGGGTCCTTCCCATGACGCTTCCATCTTATGGGTTTGAAGCACCTTCAAGACCATCACCTGGTCCCCTACTTTAAAGGAACGTTCTCTGGCATGTTTATCATACCAGGCCTTTTGCTCTGCCTGAGCATCCTTCAGGTTTTCTTTAGCAAGGGCTAAAGAGGTTCGGAGGGTGTTTTGTAGGTTGGTTACAAAGTCCAGAATGTTAGTTCCTCGAGGAGGTGTAAACCCCTCCCATTGCCATTTTACCAACTGTAATGGCCCTTTAACCTCACGGCCATGCACAAGTTCAAAGGGTGAGAACCCTAAACTGGGATGTGGTACAGCCCTGTCGGCAAAGAGCAACTGCTGTAACACTAGGTCCCAATCATTGGAGTGCTCATTTACGAATTTCCGTATCATGGCCCCCAAAGTTCCATTAAACCTTTCCACCAGGCCATTTGTTTGATGGTGGTAATGGGTGGCAACCAAATGGTTCACCCCATGATCTTCCACAGACTTTTCATGGTCCCTGCCAGGAAATTGGTTCCCGAATCTGTAAGGATGTCAGAGGGCCAACCCACCCTGGCAAAAATGTCTGTTAATGCATGGCACACAGTTTTAGCCCTGGTGTTGCTTAGAGCTACTGCTTCTGGCCATCGGGTAGAGAAATCCATGAAGGTCAGTATGTACTGCTTTCCTCTGGGTGTCTTTTTTGGGAAAGGACCCAGAATATCCACAGCTACTCGCTGAAATGGAACCTCAATTATGGGGAGTGGCTGGAGAGGGGCCTTTACCTGGTCTTGGGGTTTTCCCACTTTTTGGCACACCTCACAAGACTGGACATAATCAGAAATGTCCTTGCCCATCCCCCCACAGTGGAATGACTTCCCCACACGGTCTTTGGTTCTGTTCACCCCAGCATGCCCACTAGGGTGATCATGGGCTAAGCTCAGGAGCTTTACCCGGTACTTAGCTGGAACTACCAACTGTCTCTGAGGCTGCCAGTCTTCCTGGTGTCCCCTAGAAAGAGTTTCCTTGTATAAAAGTCCATTTTTGACCACAAACCGGGATTGATTGGTAGAGCTGAGAGGCGGTGGGTTGCCCCGTGCCACCGTCCAAGCTTCCTGGAGGCTTTTGTCTGCTTCCTGTTCGGCCTGGAACTGTTCTCTTGTTGCCGGAGATATCAGTTTCTCACTGGGTTGTGGACTTGGGTTGGGTTCCTCGGGAAGTGATGGAGGTGATGGGGTTGTTTCCCTTGGCGGTGGACCGCTCTCCGCTGGTGCACCTGGTTGCATTTCAGGCTCCGGCTGAGCCTCTTGGGTTAGTGTAGCTGCTGCTGTCGGTGCCGGCTAGAGGTTGCCCTCTGGTGTTGGAGTGGTAGATGGGGTTGCAAGCGCTGGACTCAGTGCTGGCAATGGTTCAGGTGTTGGTTGATTCGCCAGTTCCGGTCCGGGGACTGGCTTGGGCTGTGTCTCTGGGACTGGATCCTCCATGGCTGTTTCAGTCGTTGGTAGGGAATCCGGCTCCACCATCGTCGTCGGGGTCTCTGGTAACCCAGTTGGGCCCCTGGTGGAAGGCTCATGAACAAGGATAGGGGTGCAAACTTGCTTAGCCTGGCTGTGGGTGACCATTCCCACCCTCTTGGCTAGCTTCACATGATTGGCTAGATCATCCCCCAGCAGCATGGGAATGGGATAATCATCGTAGATTGCAAAAGTCCACATTCCTGACCAGCCCTTGTACTGGACAGGTAGATTGGCTGTAGGTAAGTCGAAAGAGTTTGACTTGAAGGGGTGAATTGTCACTTTAACCTCTGGGTTGATTAACTTGGGGTCCACTAAGGATTGGTGGATAAGTGACATCTGAGCTCCAGTGTCCCTCCACGCTGTGACCTTCTTTCCGCCCACTCTCACAGTTTCCCTTCGCTCTGAGGGTATCTGGGAGGTATCTGGGCCTGAGGACCTTGGGGGTGACTTCGGGGTAATGCACAGCATTCGGTTGGTGTTCTTGGGGCAGTTCACCTTAGTATGCCCCAGCTCATGACATTTAAAACATCGCCCAGCTGACTGGTCACTGGTGCGAGGTTGGTTGCCATGGACTGGTGGTGTGGAATGGTGAGGTGTTTGGGGTTTTCCTTGGGAGGTAGGTGAGGTCTGAGGCTGCCCCCTCTGATAGAATGTGGTCCCGGGTTGCCCCTTCTGGGACCCACTCCAACCGCTATTGGGTTTTTTCTTTTCTGCCACCTCCCCCCCTTGTGTCCCGATTTTCCCCGCCTCTCTGGAAATCTGGGACTGCTCATATTGATCCGCATAAGAAGCAAGACTTTCTGCTGAGTCCATTTTCTTATCCCATAACCACTGTTTTACATCATCACTGGTCATAATCAGGAACTGCTCCTGTAGAACTAAATCATGTACTCCTTCAAGGGTAGTTACACCCCTTCCTTTGACCCATTTATCTAACAGATCCTTCATCTGGTTTACGTAAGCCAGATGACTTAGTCCAGCCCCTCTCTTAAGGGCTCTAAATTTTACTCTGTAAGTGTCAGGTGTAACTTGAAATTGTTTTAAAACCAAATCCTTAAATTTAACATAGTTTGAAGCATCCTCAATAGGCATCTTATTGAAGATGTCCAGAGTTTGGCCAGTCAGTTTTGCTATCAATGTGGTCATCTTTTGATCTTCAGGGATTTTATGTAGAGTGCACAGTCTCTCAAAGGTGATGAAATATTCAGCAATGTCGTTGGACTCATCATACTGTGGGCACAGTGGCTCCCATTTGTGGATTTTTGGGGAAGTGGAGTCAGAAGCTGGAGGGAATTGTCTCTGCAGCTCCAAAACAGCCAGTTCATGCTTCTGTCTCTCAATCTGGACTTCCATAGCCCTTCTGTGGGTGGCTTCCTCTCTCTCCATCATCCTTTGATGTTCTCTTTGTCTCTCCTCAGCTTGGAATTTGGCTAATTCTAAATCCTTTTGGCCCTTACCACCTGTCATTTTAATCTTTCTGTATTTAACTTACTAACTGAAAATTAAACAAAATTCTCTTATATCACTTGGAAATTCTCAGCAGGGTTTTTATCCTACCAGCAGAGGGAGAAAGACCCCCTACACTGATTCTCAGAAAACTGAACTGACCAGTTCCCCCCCACAGGGACCCCTGGGATGGTTGCCTAGCACTTAACGAGCCTATTAACTCTTAACTGCAAACCTGGGCTACTCTCTGCTATCCAGCAGGAGAAAACCCTCTCAAAAAAAACCCCAAAAAACCCTTCAGCTTTCTGCCCTCCAGCAGCTGAAAAAGACAAAGCATGGAGCTATCTACAGCTTCAAAACCTGCGGAACAAGTTTTACCAGAGTGACCCCCTGTGGTGTTTAACTTAACACCATTGCCTGCTTTGTACTTGCTGAGGTCTCACCTTAGAGAAAAACTGCTTTCTGCAAAATTCTGTTTTTTAGATTCACAAAATTTCATCCCACCACTGCCAACCATGTCAGGATTGCCTCCCCACTCTGAACTCTAGGGTACAGATGTGGGGACCCACATGAAAAAAGAAATACACCCCCCCCCCAGCTTATTTTACCAGCTTGGGTTAAAATGTTTTTCCCCAGAACACAACTTCTTCTGTATCTGGACCTGGTACACTGCCACCACCAAACTAGGTCTAGGGTAGTTTGGGGCCCTTCTTTCCCTTTCCACTAACCCCCCAAACTTCTTCCTTCCCTGGGAAGCTTGGGAGAAAAAAAATAAACCTCGCTTGCTCCTGCGAGATGTGCCCGATCCAAAACCAGGATCTTACACAATGAAAAACAAGCAGTCAGCTTCTTAAAAAAATATTTTAATGAAAGAAAAAAAGAAAGGAATAAATCCCTTATAACCCTCAATAGAACAGCATCTACCATAATCAACAAAAGGATTCAGAAACCAAACCTCTCCCCTGAGGCAACTTTCTCCCACTGTTGATATCTCTGCTGAATCTTACAATCTCAAGAAGCACCCAGCCAACACTCACCACTGAGAACCCTCCAAGTGATAAAAAGAAGGTAAACTTACTGACTACAGCACTTGATAGAATCTATAGTTACAGTGAAAGACATAGCTGTGTTTATCCCATAGCCGAGGTGAACAGAGAGACCCAGAGAGAAACTGAAACTTAAAATCCTTTGTCTCCTGAGGAATTTCTCATTGGTCAGTTGTCCACCTCTCAGGTTACCTTTAGCTTAACCCCTTACAGGTAAACACTAATTCTAGGCTACTTCACACTTATGACACTGGCTAAGCTGGCTTGGTACAAGACCTGGAGTGGGGGAAGGGGGTAAGGTGGCTTTAAGCCACCTTTTCACTGCCTGATCCTGGGGACAGCTAGGGGCTCATTTGTGTATATGCTTTAAAATTGAGGTCTCTTGGTATCATATTTAAAATAATAATCCATACTGAAAGTTTTTATATAATATTCAATACATGTACCATGTACCAAGCTGGGTTCACTCTAGGGTCTGCACTGATTTCCACTTTAATATGCAGGAATAACTCATGTAGAGGAATTTGGGAGGGGGCCTATTTAAGCAGTTAAAGTGAAGCCTCAGTGGTAGAAAAGCCAACAGCAGTCTTGTCTTCTCTCAGACTTTGTCTACATAGGGATGTTACATCACACTAACTGTAGTTAGTTCACCTTAAGGTACTTTATATCTGCACAACACCTCTTCACAAAGCATCTTGACATCTTAGGAGTAAGTAAAAGACTTATGCTTTTAGTGTCTGTAGCACCTGTGCTCTAAAAAGTTCATTCAGATCACAGATGAGGAGAGGATTTTTCCCTTACAATAGTCATTGAATCAGTGAATACTATTGTGTGTAAAAGGCATTCTGATTGTTTTAATTAATTCCCACAACATAACATATGCAGTTTCAGCAATTATGAGATATCTTAGTCAGCACTTTCATATGTGTAGGGTCAGGATACAGAGGGACCTAGAAAAATTAGAGGATTAGGCCAAAAGAAATCTGATGAGGTTCAACAAAGACAAGTGCAGAGTCCTGCACTTAGGATGGAAAAGTATCGTGCACTTCTATACATTAGGAACCGAATGGCTAGGCAGCAGTTCTGCAGAAAAGGACCTAGGAACAAGAAAGTGGACAAGAAGCTGGATATGAGTCAACAGTGTGCCCTTGTTGCCAAAAAGGATAACAGCATTTTAGGCTGTATAAGTTGGGGCATTTCCAGCAGATTGAGGGATGTGATCATTCCCCTCTATTTGGCATTGGCGAAGCCTCATCTGGAGTACTGTGTCCAGTTTTGGGCCCCACACTACAAGAAGGATGTGGAAAAATTGGAAAGAGTCCAGCAGAGTGCAACAAAAATGATTAGGGGGATGGAGCACATGACTTATGAGGAGAGGCTGAGGGAACCGGGATTGTTTAGTCTGCTGAAGAGAAGAATGAGGGGGGATTTGATGGCTGCGTTCAGCTACCTGAAAGGGAGTTTCAAAGAAGATGGACCTAGACTGTTCTTAGTGGTAGCAGATGACAGAACATGGAGCAAAGATTTCAAGTTGCAGCGAGGGAGGTGTAGGTTGGATATTAAGAAAAACTTTTTCACTAGGAGGGTGGTGAAGCACTGGAATGGGTTACCTAGGGCAGTGGTAGAATATCCTTCCTTAGAAGTTTTGAAGGTTGGGCTAGACAAAGCCCTGGCTGGGTTGATTTAGCTGGGAATTGGTCCTGCTTTGAGCAGGGGATTGGACTAGATGACGTCCTGAGGTCCTTTCCAACCCTGATATTCTATGATTCTATGATCCTATGTGACAGAAGTCTAAACATGCTTTAAAATATAGATTCATAGATTCCAAGGCCAGAAGGGGCTATTGTGGTAATCTAGTCTGAGCGCCTGTGTAACACAGGCCAGAGAACTTCCCCAGAATAATTCCTTTTGAACTTGTGCCTATCTTTAAAAAATATATTTAAAATAATATTTTGCATTACCTTAGCACCTTCCTTCAGTGGATTTTAAAGTTCTTTGCAAACAGTAATTATAATTGAACCTCACAACATCTGTGTGAAGAATTACTATCCCTTTTCAAATTTGAGGAAACAGAGTTCGCCCAAGGTCATACAAAATTTGTGGCAAAACTTGGAAGAGAAACCAGGTATTCTCATTCCCAAATATGAGCTCTAACAAAAAGACCACTCTCCTTTTGTCCCAGCAGGAAAGAAAGAACCATTTTCAAAATATATTGGGGAAAATACAGGAAGACACTCAAATATGTTTAATTTACTTGCACGTACCTTCCTCCCTCTGGTGCTGGGATGATTTGTAAATTATTAGACAGCTGGTTTTTGCTACTGTGAACAGAATAGAAGTATTCTATGATGTAGCTTCGTCCATTTCTTTTGGCAAACACCTTGTACACAAAGTATCAGAGGGTTACTTCCCTTTAGCTCTTTCTCAACATTCCTAATGCTACGTCCTATATAATCACACTGGTAAAGCACCAGTGAAATACTAGTCATATCAATAGATAGACACTAATGGGAGGAGGGGAAAGCTGGGGAAAATGACTCTAGCTGATGCATGTGTTCTGGTTTTCTTTATATTAAAGGTATGTTGTCAGAGTGCTGGATTAACTGATTTTTTACCCTTTCCAAAGTACAGAAGGAAGCTGTCCTAAAAGCTTTAGATCTTTTCCCTCACTGGGCATTTCAATCACATTTCAGGGAAAAGAAATTCTCCAGCCAGGTGAAACTTTAAATTATGCTGTGTTAGTCACTAGTTAATACTTTTAAAATTATTACTATTAGTCATATTCCTCTTTCCCAGAAAACCCCTAAAAGAAGATACCATGAACAATTCAGTCTAATGACAGCACAGAACAGATTTAGATTTTATATGAGAAAGCACTAATCCATATAGGATGACCAGATGTCCCGATTTTATAGGGACAGTCCTGATATTTGGGGCTTTGTCTCATAAAGGCGCCCATTACCCCCCCCCCACACACACACCTACTGTCCCAATTTTTCACGCTTGCTGTCTGGTCACCCCAAATCCATATGCATTTATCAATGGGTCTTATTTATCAATGTGTTGGGCCTTATTCTGCTTTCAGTCATATTGTCCTCTCCTCTTCTGTGGGTGAAGAGAGCTGTTATCCCTATAAGTCTCATAGTGATAGGCAAAATGGGGTGGAAATACTGCCTCCATTGCATCTTTCCCTACTCACAGAAGACCCTATATGGGTGCTGTGCAGCTTGGAAACTACAGACAGAGAAAGGCAGAGGGCCAGGCCCAGTATGGCAGCCAACTTCACAGTATCTTCCTCCCACAAGCCCCATGGGACTTGTTAATTGCTATTAGTTCATTCGTATTATATTATTACAAAACATTTGGGTACCCATCCTGCAAAGTGCTGTGCGCCTTCATCTTCCACTTACTTCAAGTTGAGGATGCTCTGCACTTCCCAAAAGATGGCTCAGCCCCCTGAACATGTACTGTAAAATTCCCTGCCATTGTACAAAGAAATAAAGAGGGTACAGTTCATATTAGATAAGAAAAATAAAACCGAGACAAGGCACAAAACAGCAATTTTGGAGGAGGCTATGGGGAATAATAATGATGAGAAGAGAGGCGGGATTGCTTCAAAAGGAGGGTTTATAAGCAGCATACGAGTTTCTTGGTGAATGGGGACAGAAGAACACTTCTAGGCAAGGAGGCAAGATGGTATCTTTACAAGGACTGTTTGCATGAGTAATGTCTGCTCACTTGAGTATGGATTATGGGATCAGGACCAAATGAGTTAATTAACTTTACAGCACTTTGCAGATGTACAGTGCTAGGTGAAAGTTAAGTACCATCATCATCATCTTCCAACTGGAAAAAAACCACTTTACCTTTGTTTCATTACTTACACCTGTGCAAAGCAAGTAAAATGCTACTGTTCTGATCTAACAGCATTTTACATTCTCTTTTCACAGATGGAAATGATTGGGCAAGCTGCAAAGCAGTAGAGAATCAGTCCAATGTAACTAAGGGCCCATCTTCATTAGGGAAATTTGCACTTGAATGTAGCTACTGAAGTAAGTCACACCAGCACTAGCTCCATTTTACACCAGTGCAACAAGTCTACACTAGGGATGTGCACTAGCACAGCTAGACCAGTGGGAATTTCCCTCATGCAGGCACACCTTAAAGCAGGGGTCTCAAATACACGGCCTGCAGGGCTCTTGCATGCGATCTGCCGAGCTCCCCCCGCTCCTCTGCCTACCTCCAGAGATTGCCCCCTGTGGCACCGCAAGCCCCGCACCACTCTCTGAAGCAGCTAGCAGCATGTCCCTTCGGGCCGGGGGGTGGAAGAAGGGGGAGGAGGCAGAGGGCTCCTGCACTGTATCCTTCCAGGCACCGCCCCCACACAGCTTCTATTGGCCAGGAACAGGGAACTGTGGCCAATGGGAGCTTTGTGGGAGGTACCTGGAGGAAAGGCAAGAGCAGCACACACGCACACACACACGGAATCCTGAGCCCCCTTCCCCCATTATGGGCTGCAAGGACTGGTTCCAGCTGCTTCCTGGAGTGGAGTGGCATGGGGCCAGGGCCAGGACAGGCAGGCAGGCAGGGACCCTGCCCTGGTCCTGGTGTGTGCCACTGCCACCCAGGAGGCACTCTAGGCAAGCAGCGCCAGGCTGGCGCTTGCACCCTGAAACCCTCCTGCACCCCAACTCCATGCCCTTAGCCCCCTGCCACATCCCACACCCCAACTCCCTGCCCTAAGCCACCTGCTGCACCCTGCACCCCGACTCCCTGCCGCATCCTCACCCCTCTAAATATAGTCCTTTTTTGTTCATAATTATTTGTGAACATACTCTGATTTTTATGAATGTATTCATTATTTTCAATTATTGATTAACACTTTGGGTGGATCCTCTGGTCTGGCCAAATGAAGCAAGTCAAAAGATAAGAGCAGAGATGATTGGGACAAATGTGGCTTTGTGCCACCCTTATGCTGCCCCTTCACCAACCTGACCCTGAGGCCAGAGAAGGACGTTCTGTTCTCAGGTGCAACTTACAGCACCTGTTACCCCAAATGGCTGATACAACAGCCAGGGATCACCACAACAAAGTGGCACACTAATCATACCTCATTTTCCTTAGCCACTCTTTCTTATGCTAGAGGCTGAAAGAGTTGGTTACCTTAAAAGTTGCTTCACCAGCAATTTAGGCATATATTTCAGGATATGGGTTGTTCATAAACCATTTGGTCCAACTGTGTCTTCAATTGTTTGCTGTTCATTATTTGTGTTATGTAATCAATCACCTAACTTACACTGTATCATTTCTGCTATGTGATGAAATGATTGAACCTCTGTACGTGTGTGGGGGAACACTTATTGAATGAATACTGAACCCCTATATTCTTGTTTGTCTACACGACCAACTGCCCTCCCCCAACATTTGTGAGAATTAGACTACCAGCCTTCATTAACGTTTGTGGGACAATGAACAAAATGGGAAGGGGCAAAGGGCCAAATTCAAATGCGGTTCAGAATTTGTGAAAACATTTGCTTATCATTTTTCTCATTATATCCAGTTCTACTGCCTACACAGCTAAGAGTTTTAAAAACCTACTACTTTGAACATTTATACATTTTCTTGTATTTTAGGAAGCTAAAAGCACATTTTTTGGTAATAGGGTTAATTGATAATACAATTTGGATTGTGGCTCCTCATTACCTCTTCCTGTTTGAATTAGTACTACATATTAAATTAAGCTGAAAATAATGAAGCTAACAGCTTTCCCCTTATGATTGTCTCTGATAGCCCTTAAATCCTGTATCACCTTTAGAAGAATTCATATCCGTCAAACAAAATTAAACCCATAGGAATATATATTCTCCACACAAGACAAGGTAAAAAATAATTGGAGGTTTGCAACTATGTTGTTTGCCTGTCATGATGTTTTCCCTCTTTGGGACAGAGTTTCAAAATACAGGCCAAGAGAAAATAAAGAAGATTTTTGAAGCATGTTTCCTTGTTCTCGAATAATGTCTTTATTCCACTGAAAATTGTACAGTTAGCCAATAACTGCAACAAAGTTGATATTTTCCCCAGTACTTTCCATTTCTAAGAGGTTTAGTTTTCTGCATAAGACTAATGCCTGGAGTGGTCCCAGGGTTCTCGCCCTTTTTCCATCAGGGACCCAAAAAATCAGATGTGGTTTCTTGCTGTGACCCACCAAATCCCACAATGCTTTGCAGACACAAAACATTATGGGACCTCAACAAGAAAATGCTAGTTCTGTAGTTTGTGAAGACTTGTGGAGCTGCTCATGGGTCTTGGGTCTGAGTAGTAATGTTGAATGGTGAATGATTGTGCTGAGACTGAGTGGAGGGAGAAGTTCTAGTTGAAGGGGTTTCTGTTGTGGGGGCTTCCTTCTTCTACTTTCATTCCCAGCACTACATGTGGCTCCAATTAAATGTTTCAAGAGGAAGCTGACTGCACAGCCTCTTGAAACACAGGAAAAAGAGAGTAAGAAAAGCTTGCTCTAGGACTGTGTTGGGGGTGGGGCAAAGGCAGATGCCGCAAGAGCAGAGGAAGAGAAAGGGAGCTGCTCCCTCCTCATCTGCCTTGGCTCCTACTTGGTCCTAGTAATTGCAGGATTTTGCTGGGATTTTTACTCTCAGTCCATGGGACCCAAGTGGCTGCGGTCCTGCATGACACTCATGCATTTGGCAGCCTTACCATGCATTCCCTCCGCTGGGATACTTTGGCTTCAGGCAGTTTTGCTGACTCCCCATTCTATATTCCCCTTCCTGGAGCCAGTCCATCATGCAGAAGGTACTGGCACAGCTGCTAGTGACTGGGGGACTGGAATGTGGGGATCTGAAAAGGTAATGTAGGAAACTGGGGGACTCTGATGAGGGAAAGAAAAGAATGGGCAAGGTTGCCTTAGCTCCTCACACCCTAAATAATCCCCAGGCTTCCACAGCACAAGTATTCCTATGAGAAATGTGTTCTGACCCCAAATGAGTGCAGAGGTGTGTGTAAGGGGACTGTTGGCCCCTTACTGAAAAATGAGGGACAGGGCTTGTTGGTTCTCTTCCAATACCAGGAGAAAGAAAAAGGGCTGAAGAGGAATCAGGATCCGGGGACTGACAGTCTCCTGAGCCAAGGGGAGAGGCCAACACTCCAAGTCAGCTGCAGGGACAACACAAGCAGGCCAGTGAGAGAGTCAAGAATGGAGGGACTCTCCTAGGCGAGAGCTAGGGCTGACCAGGCCAAATAAGGCAGAGCCATGGAGAGTGCAACAGACCAGAGCTGAGCTGGGGAGAGAGCAGCAGACCAGAGCCAAAGAGGTCAGAGAAGCAGTTCAGAGAGCTGGAGCAGGGCAGGCCAGCCACACCCACAGTGAGCCAGGACTGAGCTACAGCGGGGAACTATGGGGCCAGAGCTGGGATAGTGGATGCCTGGTGTGCCACAAGTAACACTGAAGCTGAGAGCGGTGAGCAGATGGGAGAGCAAGGTGAGACCCTGGGCAGAGAGGGCCCAGTGAAGGGTGATGTCACTAGACAAGGCCAGACTTGATGAAAGGGAGCACATGAACCCAACGGGAGGCCTGATGCTGGGGAAAAGGATCCCACTACCTAGAGCCTGAGTGTATTTAGCCACCACCAGAGCAGGTGTCTTAACTGTGGTATCATCACAGCAGATCCAGGTCCTGGGAAGGAGACCTGGGATGTGTAAGGAACAGGCTAAATTTTCTTGAGGCCTGGATCCTTTAACATTTTTTTCAGTTTTCCCCTTACTAATCACTGGGTCAGGGAAGTGGCCAGAGAGTACCCTAGAGAAGAAACACCCTAGCTCCTGTTTTGAGTGACCTACAAGAAGACTGGGGGTTAAGTCCCCCAAGGATCTTGGGCCCAGTCTTATTGGAGTTATGAGAACTCTGCTGGGGAGGAGAGTGGAAGAGGAGTCCTCGAGGTTAGACAGGGGAGTTCTCAAGGTTAGACAGGCATCGGGGTTAAGGAAGTTGGGATGGGGAATTAGATCCTTTCATCTGAATCCACTGATGTAATATAGAAGTCAGGAAAATTCCCCACAATACTGGGGCAATTCTCCCACTTACACATGCTGGCAGGACAGTGTCTGTGGAAAGCCTGCCTTGCTGCTGCCCTTGTTCATAAATAAAGGACTTCATTTGC
This sequence comes from Dermatemys mawii, assembly GCA_007922305.1. Taxonomy (NCBI): domain Eukaryota; kingdom Metazoa; phylum Chordata; order Testudines; family Dermatemydidae; genus Dermatemys; species Dermatemys mawii. The sequence continues at coordinate 42,415,291 of ML677364.1, read as the reverse complement.
CAGGCCTGGAAACTGACATCTCTCAACAGTACTAAATCCATGCAATTGTCTTAAAGCAGAGTTTACAGGTATATGCTAATTATTTACAGGTAGCAAATTAGATAAATTATTTCTACAAACACCACACATGTTGTTGCCCAAAACCTGGCATCTCTGGGCTCATATCTTTGTCATTCCCCACTGGTTGAGAAATCCTGTTCTAGACTGATGAACTACCTAGCCCTAACAGGCTGCTCTGAAGACCTTTGGAGCTCATTCTTCTTGTAATACCTGCCCAAACTCTGATCACAAAGCACTTTCAGTACTGCCACATCAACAACCCTATTATGAGAAATAAAAAGAGTTAGCATCCATAGCACAGAGCTGCAGAAAAGATTTCTTTGAAATAATTGGTTTCTTCCAGTAGATACTGTAGGTTCTTCAGTCTAGGATTTTTATGGAAGGAACATAACTTGCAGATGAAGCAACAAATGTTATTCTGTTTCAATATAGACAAGACAGACTCCTATATATCAGCAGAGAATACCTCACTCATCTTTGTTGATCTTAGTCCAAGCTCCAGCTATTGAATCTCACTTCATTTTCCCTCAGTATGCACACACTTGCTTCCAAAACTGTGTATCCATACCTTCATATACTGATCTATTCCCATCCCTAAAACCCTCTAGCACTTCCTGGAAAATGCAGCCAAATCCTTCAATACAATACTCAAAAAGGAGACAAACTAAAGAATGTATCAGGCTTAAAAATGCAAGGACAAGGAGGAAATACCAAATTCTAAGCTTTCTTTTTTTCATTAGCACATTCCCCATAGCTCAGTTTCTAGATCAAGCTACTGTCCATGGACAGAATATTATGAAAAGTTTAACTTCATGTGTGCAAGATGGGATAGTTTTTTTTTTCCTGGAAATATTTAATAAGAAATTCAGGGATATCACTCCAATGGTTCAGACTACAGACAAAAAAGGAATAATTAATCACTCAAACTGAATGTGAAACAAAGCTTCAAGAGAAGCCCCATCAGCACAGACTAATTAGAAAGGTATTTTGATGGAAGTTGTTGAGTTACAAGATAAGAAGTCAGTGGGAAGTAAACAACCAGTCACAAAGGCCTTGAACCATCAAAGAGCTCTATATAGGTGGACCATTCACCTGCACAGAGCTCTGTTGATTTTATTGGGGTTCAGCATGGATACTGGGCTTATTGGCTTGTTGCCTTATGTTCCCCCATCTGTCCATTTGTCTGTTAACCTATTGACTCTTGTCTTGTACTTAGATTGTAAGTTCTTTGGGGCAGGAACCATCTTTTGTTCTGTGTTTATTCAGAACTTTGAAAAATGGAGTCTTAGTCTATGACTTGAACGACTAGGACTACCACAAGACAAATAAATCATAATGATTAATCATAATATTCTGTACAGATAGGATGACCACTTGTCCCTTATTTCTTTGATTTATCCCTTAAGGTGACCACCCATCCCTTAAGATGTACTGAAATGTATTAAAACTGACAATAAGTACAATTTTAAACATTAAATTGATGCTTATGATATTGCATTGTATGCTTGAGGGAAGTAGTAATGTACGCTTGAGAGAAAAAATCACGATATGATAAGGGAAATGGTATTTTCCTATATGTCCCTTAAAATAAAACATCCCTTATTTTTCCATGTAGGTTTCCTTTAATGTCCATCCAGCAAGGGTGGTCACCCCATTTACAGGCTCATTGCAGGAGAAGGGCCATAGAAAATGAATTATCTGAAATAAAACATTGTTAAATATTATGTTTCATCTTCTGTAAAAGTATTAAGCTGATTGTTGTATTTTTACTGTTATTGTATTTTTATATTATATTTATTATGTACAGATTAGATTTAATGTTTCTGTCTGATTAATTATTATTATTATTTACTTTGTGGTAGTTACATCTACGAACCGAAAGAACATTTTAAAAAGAGAAAAAAAAGAGTACACTTAAATACTTTCTGGAGACTATCAGAAAATTGAATGTTTGAAGGTTATTACAAAAAGACGCACAATATTTCTTGCAATATCATGCCATCTAGAGGAGAAAATGTGTGTTGCTTCAAAACATAGCAAATATCTTACACCTTTTGTAGTTATTATTTATAGTTACTGTTGGTTAAACTCTCAGAAATATGCACCTGTGTTGCATACCTATCTGGGCATACAAACTCACAAGGAACACTAACACAACCCTAAAATGTGAAAGCATGTATGCACACATGCATGTATGTCTTAAGTGGTGCATGTAACCCTTCTGCAGACGGCACCAGGGAAAAGGGTTGGATTGTTGTGACTTATGAATTATTTAATCTGGCTGTGATCCAGCAAAGTATTTAAGCATGTGCTTCATTTTAAGCACTTTAGTAGTCCTGCTGAGTTCAATGGGGCTACTCCGGAGTTTAAAATTAAACATGTGCTTAAATGCTTTGCTGGATCAAAGCCTCTATTTGCAACCATTTGTTCTGACTCCTAGATAGAGTTACCTACAAGATATTTAGTTCTGAAATAATTTTGAAAGCATTTTCCTTCACTTGATTTATGTTTCTCCTTTGTATTAAAGGTTTATAAGATTTAAAAAACAACTGCAAACAGATACAACCAACTGCAGCAGAATACTCCAGAAATCAGCAAATTACATGTAAAAGAAAAACTGTGAGATCACTTAGAGCAACCTAACTCATGTCTAGCAAACCTAGTTATAAGTAGTATTCTTTCCCTCAAATTATATCTTGCAGTCCAAGTAAATATAGGCTGACAAATCTGTGTGTACAAGTCCTAGTTATCTCATGATTTTTCCTCACATATTGAAAAGTGAGAAAAGTGCTTTTACTAACTATACCAATATACAAAGAAAGGGTTCGAGTTGAGGTTAGGGTAGGGTTGGGTTTTCAGGGAAACAAGTATCTGAGTTATTGGTGTGGAAAAACAAACAACAAAGGAACTATCATGCTGAATAGAGTGATTGAGCATCCTGTTGTCTACAAAACATGCTTCAGAGGAAGGCACAAACACATATAGACTAAACCATTGTGGGAAAATGAGAGAGTCAGGTACCGCCACAGCTTTTTATTATCTTCACTGCCTCTCCCTCACTGAGGATGCAGGACTCATTAATTTTCTCTCCTGGTCCTTCTACCCAATGTGCCTTACAAATTTTGCAATTCTGTATCAGTGTGGCAGAGCAATACTACTATATAATTTTACTATTACTTAGAAAAGAGAGAAAAACATACATTCACAAATGGGTAAGGAATGAGTCTGTATGGAGACCCAGCTGCTTCAAATGAACAAAAGCCGCAGTAGCCAAAACTCCTCCTGTGAAGCATTTCCTTGAAGTCTAGGTTATTGGACTTTCAGGCTTAAAAACCAGGACACCACAGGAGTGTGGGTAAGGATAGTTGGGCAGGACATTCAGGAGAAAAAAAATGATTTCAGTAGCAGAAATCCAGCCACGTTGACAAACAAGGAGAACTCATTTTTTTGTAAACATGACAGTGAGGTTTGGATGGTATCTAGAAACCTTGGCATTCCTAGTTTTCCAGGGCATCTGCTCACCTTAGTTACAGCAATTAATCTGTTAATAAGATAATAACACACCAATTAAACATCCTTAGGGAGACCTTGTCATATTTGTCATGACCCATTTGTACTGCAGGACACAAACCAGGAAGTTATAACTCAAAGCTCAATCTATTTAAGTTAACAAAAAGAAGGTTAAGGAGTGTCTTGATTACAGTCTATAGGTATCTCCATGAGGAACAAATATTTAACAATGGGCTCTTCAGTCTAGCAGAGAAAGATATAACACAATCCAATGGCTGAAGTTGAAGCTTGACAAATTCAGACTGAGAATAGAGTGTGAATTTTTAATGGTGAGCATAATTAACTATTGGAACAATTTACTAAGGGTCATGATGGATTCTCTATTACTGAGAATTTTTAAGTTATACAAGAGTTCAGACTGGATGATCACAATGGTCCCTTCTGGCCTTGGCAGCTATGTATCTCTGGATAAACACTAAGGTATTGAATTCTAAAGATGTGTGTTCCATTCATATTTTTAATAAGAGCTGGTCATAAACCAGAAAAACTGTTCTTGAGGGGAAAAATTGAAATTCTTTACTGTTTTGTTTTTTTCCAAAACTTCAGGAAGTGTTTGATGAGATATTTCAATGGGTAACTTTTACAACCAGCCCCATAGTTTGTCGGGAAGAAACAGACGGAGACAGCTTGCGGAAGGAGGCGACCTGGGAAAGTCCCAGCTTGCCGCTTTTATTAAGTACAAACGTGCTGTAAGGCGTGTATGACAGTGATAAGTAGGCTTGTTTACTTCATTGTGATAGGCGGTGAAAGAAGAGCTCTCCTCATGGCTACCTCGTGGACAGCTAGAGGGACAAGCATGCCTGTGATTTTCCAGTGCTTAAGCTTACTACTAGACCTTGAGAGATAACAAGGGTTCAGAAGTTTATAGAGCGTGGTTTGCCAGCGCTCAAGGCCTTCAATAGTTCAGGAAAATCCAGGAAAATTTCAACAAATAATTTATCAACAACTCTAAATTTGTATAATTTCAAACAGCTTTATTACTAATTTTGGAGAAGGAGGTAGGGGATAGATCTGCCCCCAAAACGCATTGTAAGGGGTAGAAGATCAGAGCACGACATAATGTACTGAAAGATTGTTGTGGAGGCACAGTTTCTTGTGGGATCTTACTGGGACTTTGTAATGTTGTGTATGAATGGAGAGCCTCCGGGATTGATGGAGGCCTCCATTTTTTGAAATAGTCATGGAAGTTTCAAAACCTTTTGAGGTTCTCCCTAATTGTTACAGTTTGTATGTATTTTTACTCTGTTGGGGATAGCTTCCTACATACTTTCGTTTGCACTTATGTACTCTAAATACCCAGATGAATAGACAAACAGAAACATGCATTTTTGTTAATGCCTGGGGCCAATTTATTATGTGGTATACATATGTGTGGGCAATATTAAGAACTGGTTTTTAACATGCTTAAAAATCATTTTTGGAAATGCTGGAGTTTCCTAGCTGCACAATTTTATGTAAAATTTGCCAATCTAGAGGCCTGGTTTATTAAATACTCTTAGACAGTGTATAGACATTTTAAGTTGAGGATTTTTTGTTTTGTTTTTTATCCCACTCATAGTCCTAAAGTTACAGGGTAGGAAGAATTATTTAAAGGGGGAAATGACACAATGGATCAGATCTTCAGCTGGCGGAGGTCAGTTAACAACAGTTGAAGATCTACTCTTATTATTTTAACTTAATCATATCACAGGTAAGGAGGGGAAACATGGAAAAATTAATATTTATGTTGCTATAGGCTGTGAATTCAAGAGCAAAGATAATTTAGGTTTTGAACTTCAGCATAATACAACTGATGTTTTGCCGAAACCAAATCACACTCATCTGAGGCTATCTGTAGTTAATGTTTATAATCACTACTTACAAAATATATATTGAGACAAGGTCTCAGCCTCAGAGAGCTTAGACCAAGATTTTCAAAAGTGCTTGTCAATTTTTAGGTGGGTGTACAAAGTCACTCTCCCTGGGCCAGAAGGGGTTAAAGGATAATACAGGACTGTAGAAGCCTGGCCCCTTCAGCTCTGCAGAGCATGCTTCAACTGGAGAAAATATTGAAAAGGAAGTAACCGAGCTCAGAAGGGGAGAGGGCAGGGGGAAGGACAGATGAGGCTCCTGACAAGGGTGCTGGAGAAGCTTACCCAGGGAAAAAAGAGCACATGCTGAGCCTGGTTGGGGCTGACCGTTTGGCTGGATTTTCTTTTTCTTTTCATCTTATATTGGATGGGAGGCTGGGAGAGAAAAACAGATAGTAGGAAGTGATCTAGGGAGGATAACTTGGAGGGCACCTTTGGGGGCCAGACACTGTTGACCCCCATAGGGTCCTGAGTTGGAGCCTGGTGGAGTAGGTGGGCCCAGATTCTCCTATTACTGCTCCTGTTACAGAAGGGACTCAAGTTGCCCACCCACCTCACTGCATCTCTGATTAACAGAAGGTCTGGAGTACATGACCTACTCACTCGGAGCTGGCAGTCCATATGTTAACCAGTAAGTGCCTAAATCCAGACTGCAGAGAGACACCTATCTCTGCTTAGAAATCCATGACCAGTAACTCCTCTCCTGGAGTAAGGAAGCTTAGGCATCTAAGTTGTTTCATTCAGGAATGAGCTACATATGTATGTGGCCTCACTCGGTACAAAACAGCCAGAGGAGGAGGAGGAAGTGGCGGTAGTGCCATCCACCTTACAATTTTTAGCCGAGTGATTAGAGCATTCACTTGGGATGTGGGACACACAAGTTCCAGTTCCCCTGCTCCCACAGCTAGTGAACAGGAGCGGCTAACAGGAGAGTTTTGTGAGGGAGTTTAGAGTGGGAGTGTTGTCGGGGGGGCTAGATACATGTAACATTCTTAAAACTTTTTTTAAACTTAAGACCTAAAACACCCCCTGATAAAAACAAAACATCAACAGAGAAACGAACTGCAGGAGTAAAGAGAGAACGCAGGCAGAAGTCTCACAACAGAGTGGAGCCTATCCAGTTTATTGCACTCAATGCCACATGTCTGATTACCTGCCCTATGGGCAAGTGGCATATGTGTGCATTCGGTGCAAGGAGCTCCTGGCCATCAGAGACCGTGTACGGGCTTTGGAGACCAGAGTGGTGGAACTGGAGGAGCTGATAGAGACAGAGAGGTACATAGATGAGATTTTTCAGGACACTGCAGAATGGTCAGACAGCTTCTGTACTGTTGAGGAGGATGAAAGTTTCAGGGAAGGAGAACATCCAGCTTGAGCAAAGGGAAACAATCCAGTAGTTGGGACCCTCCTTCCAAATTATTTTGTGCTATCCTCTCACTCTGAGAGGAGGGAATTCCAGGGGGCAGAATTCTAGTTATTAGGAAGAGGCAGGTATTAGTAATGGGCAATTCAATTATTAGAAATATGGATAGCTGGGTTTGCGATGACCCAGAAAATTGCATGGTGACTTGCCTGCCCAGTGTGAAGGTTTGAGGATCTCTTGAGACATCTAGACAGACTTAGGGTACTCCTGGGGAGAGAGCGGTGGTTGTGGCACATGTAGGTACCAATAACATAGGGAAAGATAGGAGAGAGATCCTGGAAGCCAAATTTAGGCTCCGAGGTAAGAGATTGAAGTCCAGGATTTCCGTGGTAGCATTCTCTGAAATGTTTTCAGTTCCACACACAGGCCAAATAGATAGGCAGCACTGTAGGATTTCAATGTGTGGATGAGATGATGGTATAGGAATGAGGGGTTTATATTTATTAGGAACTGGAGAAACTTTTGGGAAAGGAGGAGCCTATACAGGAAGGATGGGCTCCATCTAAACCAAAATGGAACCAGATTTCTGGCTCTTAAAATTAAAAAAGGTCATAGAGCAGTTTTTAAACTAAGGGCTGGGGGAAAGCCAACAGGTGTGGAAGAGCACGTGGTTCAGACAGAGACATCCCTTAGCGAAAGATTTATTAATGGAGACTCTCTATGTTGTAGTAAGGAGGTGAGGATGGAAGATGATAAAATACGGGTAGGATCAGAAAAGAAATAGTCAAATGAAAAACAGCTGAAAAGTGACAATTTTAAGTGCTTATATACCAAAGCTAGGAGCATAAATAATCATATGGGTGAACTAGAGTGCCTCATATTAAATGAGGATATTGATATAATGGGCATCACAGAAACATGGTGGAATGAAGATAATCAATGGGACACAGTAATACCAGGGTACAAAATATATTGGGAGATCAGAACAGGTCATGCTGATGTTGGAGTGACACTATATGTGAAAGAAAGCATAGTAGCAAATGAAGTAGAAATCTTAAATGAATCAAACTATACCACAGAATTTCTGTGGATGGCAATTCCATGCTCGAATAATAAGAATGTAACAATAGAGATTTACTGCAGTCTACAGACCACCTAACCAGGGTGGTGATAATGACTGTGAAATGCTCAGGGAGATCAGAGGGGCTATAAAATTAAAGAACTTAATAATAATAATAATAATAATAATAATTAATAATGGGGGATTTCAACTATCCCCATAATGACTGGGTGCATTGTCGCCACAGGACGGGATGCAGAAATAAAGTTTCTTGATGCCCTTGAAGCAGTGAGAGGCAAAAAGGCATCCTTTAAAAAGTGAAAGTTAAATCCTAGTGAGGAAAATAGAAAGGAGCCTAAATTCTGGAAGTGAAGTGCAAAAATATAATTAAGAACCCTTAAATGACTGCGTATTGGAGCAGTTATTCTTGGAACCCACAAGAGGAGTGGCAATTCTTGATGTAGTCCTAAGTGAAGCACAGGATCTGATCCAAGAAGTGAATAGTAATAGTGACCATAATATAATTAAATTTACCATCCCTGTGTCGGGGAAAACACCACAGTAGCCCAACATGGAAGCATTCAATTTAAAAAAGGTGGACTACACAGAAATGAGGAGGTTAGTTAAACAGAAAATAAAAAGTACAGTACCAAAAGTGAAATCCCTGTAAGCTTCATGAAAGGACTTTGTAAGGACACCATAATAGAGGCTCAACTCAAATGTATACCCCAAATTAAAAAACACTGTATGAGAAACAAAAAATGTAAAATAAGCAGTGAGAGGCAAAAAGGCATCCTTTAAAAAGTGAAAGTTAAATCCTGGTGAGGAAAATAGAAAGGAGCATAAATTCTGGAAGTGAAGTGTGAACATATAATTAAGGCCAAAAGAGAATTTGAAGAACAGCTAGCCAAAGACTCAAAAACTAATAGCAAAAAAAAAAATTTAAGTACCTTAGAAGCAGGAAGCCTGCTGAACAACCAGTGGGGCCACAGGAAGATTGAGATGCTAAAGAAGCACTCAAGGATGATAAGTCCATTGGGGAGAAACTAACTGAAATCTTTTTATCAGTCTTCACAGCTGAGGATTTGAGGGGAATTCCTAAACCTGAGCCATTCTTTTTAGGTGACAGATCTGAGGAACTGTCCGATTGAAGTGTCATTAGAGGAGGTTTCGGAACAAATTGAGAAATGTATCAGTAATAAGGCAGCAGGACCAGATGGTATTCACCCCAAAGTTCTCAAGGAACTCAAATTTGAAATTGCAGAACTATTAACTGTGGTTTGTAACCTATAATTTAAATAATCTTTTGTACCAGATGACTGGAGGATAGCTAATATGCCAAATTTTTAAAAAGGCTCTAGGAGTGATCGTGGCAATGACAGGTGAGTAAGCCTGACTTCAGTACCATGCACCCTGGTTGAAACTATAGTAAAGATCAAAATTGTCAGACACATAGATGAACATAATTTGTTGGGAAAGAGTCAACCTAGTTTTTGTAAAGGGAAATCATGCCTCATCAATCTATTAGAATTCTCTGAGGAGGTCAATAAACATGTGAACAAGAGGCATCCAGTCCTATTCAACTTATTCATAAATGATCTGGAAAAAGGGGTAAACAGTGAGGTGGCAATTCTTAGGTTCTTAGGAGTGCTCTCCTGAGAGGTGGGAGATGACTCTTTGAATCCTTTCTCCTCCTCCAACAGGGAGAAAAATAGAACCTTGATCTCCTACACTCCCAAGTGAGTACTCTAACTGGTAATTGCCAGCTCCACCACTACATCCTTCCCCAGGCCAGATTTTGAATGGGACTCAATCTGGTAGGAATTCTAGGAGGCCACCTAACAGATTAGGCCCCACACCCAAGACAGATGTTTGCCTACCTATCTTCCCAGGGTTTGTAGATCCTTCTGAGGCTTAAGCAAGAGATAGGTGTCTGAAAGCCTAGAGTGAAGCAGCAGTGTGCATGCCCAGAGACAGAAACCTAGCTCCTGAGGGAATGTTTAGGCTACATCTGTACTGTCCACCACTGGTGGCAGTGTGTAGTGTTTGTGTAGCTACATACCACAGTAAAAAGCAGGCTGCTTCCGCAGTGCAGTATGTAGCTACAAGTATCAGTGAAAAGCTCTGACAGAGGGGAGGCAGCATCTCCCTGCTGATGGAGCTTTTCACTACGATGAGGTAAGGCTCTGACTCGGAGCCCGAGAAGGGAAAGGCTGAACCTTTCCCCACCTCCTAACCCACTGCCAGTCTTTCGCTGCTGCCAGAGTCTTTCTCTGCTGTGGGGAAGGACTCCAGCAATAAGGAGCTGCCATGGCCTTTCGCCATTGCTGAAACCTTTCCAAGTTCCTGGAGTCTTTCACTCTGGAGAGGAAATGCTCCATCGGAAGGGAGCTGCCCAAGTCTTTCCCCATTGCCTCCCCTTTACTAGTGCCTTCCCTGGTAGAGGAGTCTTTTCTTGTGGGAAAAAAGCAGTGTAGATGGTGAGGCAGGGCTTGGGTGCATGGAAATACATGTACAGTACATAATCGCACACATACCCACGCCCTTCAGCGTGTCTTTACACTTCTTGCCTAAGATGTACCTCACTGGCTATACTGTTATTTATACCCATGCTAGGGGAGCTATGCAGGTATGTACTTTACATGCTGCTAAAAGAAGCATGCAGTGTAGACCTATCCTTACCTTGAAAACTTAGGCACCTAATTCAGGCATCTACAGAGTTCAGTGGGAATTTTGTGAGTCACAGTGGAGCCTAAAACTGGGACTTAGGCACATGTGTCTGAGGTTCAGGTGCTTATGTCCCTTTGTGGATTGGGGCCAAAGATCTTATAGTTCAAGGAATCCCACTTCTATATAAACAGGTACCCAAGATAGGCCCAATGAGGCGTGGGGAGACACCAGAAGTTTGAAGGATAAGAAGGCATGGTAGGTTAGTAGTAGGGATAAAGAGCCTGTGATGGGCCCTGGAACAAGGGCCAGGCTCCATGAAGGTAGCCCTAGAGCCAGTTTTCCAGAAGAAAGGGGAACTAAGCAAGTCTGGGTGAAGATCTTTCTTTGTCTTTTCTGTTGAATTTTTGGTAAATAAATCAGATCTTTGGAGAGAAATTGTTAGACCAGAGGTGGGCAAAACTTTGGGCCCAAGGGCCATATCGGGGTTCAAAACTGTATGGAGGGCCGGGTAGGGAAGGCAGTGCCTCCCCAAACAGCCTGGCCCCACCACCATTCGACCTCCTCCCACTTCCTGCCTCCTGACTGCCCCCTCAGAACCCTGACCCATCCATCCTCCTGCTCCTTGTCGCCTGACTACTCCCTCCAGAGACCCCCGCCCCAACCACCTGCACCAAGATCCCACCCCCTATCTAAGCGCCTGGTCCTTGTCCCCTGAGACCCTCCCTGCCCCTAATCACCCTCCAGGACCCTACCTCCTATCCAACCCCCCTGCTCCCTGTCCCCTGACTGCTCGACCCCTAGCCACACCTCTGGCCCCTGACAACCCCCCTGGGACTCCCATGCCCTATCCAATGCCCCATTCCCCATCCCCGGCCATCCCCCAAGACCATCTGGCCTTTATCCAACTCCCCAACCCCGGCTCCAGCCCCCTTATCACGCCGCTCAGAACAGCATGTCTGACCCGTGATCCGCTAGAGCGCACAACAGGTCTGGCCCAGAGCCAGACACGCTGCCATACTGATCTGCCCCCCCAGAGCACTGCTCGCACAGCACGCTGAGACTGCAGGGGACAGTGAGGAGAGGAGGAAGGAACTAGCCTCCCGAGCTGGGGGCTCAGGGGGATGGACAGAATTAGCCCACGTGGCCCATGGGCCATAGTTCCCCTCTCCCCACATCGTGTTAGACATATAGATATACAAAAGTCTTGGTGCACCTCCTGGTGACTGAAGTGGGAGAAAGTGAGGCAGGGCTGCTGCATGGCCACCCCAGATCACAAGTGGGCGCTCTGGAGTCTGTGACCCTGTAACACTCTCCAGTAGTGACTCCTACTTCCATGTTAATTTTCTAAATTAGTTATTTTAAACAACAACAGAAATAGCATGATGCATATTGTGTAAAGTGAGCGAGCCCACAACTCTCTCATCAATGTTTTGGACATCCTGGAGTTCTAGACATCTTTCTCCTCAATAATCTTAGACATTGTCATCACTCCAGTACAGGTAGCTTCAAGGTCATGATGCTATTCAAGCATTCTACTCCTACTGTTTGAGGAGTAGGAGACTGCAACAGTGGCAAAGATGCCTTTTACCAGCTTCAGCTGTCTGGTCAACTGCTCCCTTTCATCTCCAAAAAGGACCTTGTTGCTATGAGCTGTGCCTTTGTCACTTCAAGGTTAGAATGAAACAGCCCCTAAGTAGAAGAAGCAAGTATATCCTTCTGGTATTCCAAACTGTCTGCTGACTCCTTCTTCACTCTCAAGTCAAAATCAAAGTCCTGTTACTAATCTACAAGATCTAAATGAGTTAGGACCTTACTTCCTGAAAACCACCTCATTTTTTACATACCTCCGAAAAATACAATGTAGTTGGATGGAGAAGCCCAGTTTTAGACTATTGAGCATTCAGAACAGGACACTTTCCATGCCAAGACATCAGTTGTTCAACTCCTACCACAACAGGTCAGATTCAGCCCTTGCTTGATTATATCCAGGTCACGATGTGAAACCCACCCTGTGCCATTTTTTTTTCAGTTTTTTTAACTGGTTTCCTGCTAGTATTGACGCAGTGTGTTTTTGCTTCCATTTCATTTTGGGTTTTTCAGTAAGGAGCACCAGATACCTGCTAAGCAGTGGCTCTTGGTTTACAGTTGCATTGTAAACACTGGCTTTGAGCTACTTTCTTGACTGGCTGGAGAAAGATTGTCAAAGCAAATGTCTTATTCCAAGGAGTGGAGGTCAGGACGATATTTGTTCTACCTAAATAGTCACCATACAGCTTCCTGGTGTTTCAGGAATTTCTCATGGGTATAGTAAATTGTGTTTGGAGTGACTGGTAAACAGCCTACAATAAGATAATGTCAAGACAGCCTTTGCTTTAGATATGTCTCATGTGCTTTGCTGCATATACAAATAAAAATCTGTTCCAAAATTGTTCAGATTATTATTAGTGTGAATTAAAGCCTCTTTGAGGTGATATTTTATCTTGCTATCGTTCACTAAGAATTTGGACAGGTTTGACAGGATAGACAGTAACCATAGATGATTGCTATCACTTTCAATACATTTTAGAGCACTCCTTAGAGCACATTTTCAAGCAAAAAGAGAAAAAATCACAAAGCATGCACATATCATCTTCTTAATCTATAGTTTAACAAGAAATACAGACATAATTCCTACCAGCTTTGTTTTTCCCCCAATGTGTCCCAGATATTTTCAAGTTCTTCTTATTTTAATTTCTACACTAGATTTCGGACTGCTCATACAGGGACTAATTTGGTATAAGGATTCAAGTATCTTACACTTTCACTTCATAAATAGAAATATGTTCATTTTAGCTGTGTGTCAGATTGTATATGTATTTACATATGGATGAGAGAAAGATATTCTTTTCACGTGAGGACACTTATACTGCAAAAAAAAACTTTCCTGATGATCTCTTTGCTTTAATATTTGTTTAGCTGTCATTAAGTATGAAGTAAATTATTTGGTATTTTCAAATAAGAAATTAAATGTAGGAGTAATTTACTATAATTACATACAAGAATGGCTCATGACTGGCTGAAGATAATCTTGGAGTGAAAAGTATCTACCAATTACACTGGTCTACAATTTTTTAGAAGTCATCTGCTTCAGAGATAAAATGTGATATTTATTATGTATTTTGATGTGCTGAATTCAGATATGACAATTAAAACAACTGATTGGCTACTGTTTCTAAGATATTTAAGTTTTTACATTTTATGTCTATGTATATTGTATAGATAGTAGAGTTTTAATCATAAATTGTAAACCTAGGTCTTTTCATGTGTTTATGGTTGCTTTACATGATAATATTTCACCTGTCCTGTTTATGTAACACTTTAAAAATCAGCAAAAGGGTTATATAAATAAAATGTATTATGAAACAAAAGGCAAAAACTATTATGTACAGTTTAGTCCTATTCAGTGTCTACTCGGCGCTTCTTGGCTTGTCTCTTGTATTCATTAAATGGAGCATCTCTGGTCAGCAATAGTCTGCAAGCATTGATGGGCTCCATTTGCCCTGATAGTGTTTCTCCATTGTTGCAATGTCCTGGTGAAATTGCTCGCCGTGCTCGTCGATCACTGCTCCACAGTTTGGTGGAAAAAAATCTAGATGAGAGTGCAAAAAATGTATCTTTAGTGACATGTTGCAACCAAGGCTTTTGTATGCCTTGAGGAGGTTTTCCACCAACAACCTGTAGTTGTCTGCCTTGTTGTTTCTGAGAAGATGTATTGCCACTGACTGGAAATCTTTCCATGCCATCTTTTCCTTGCCACGCAGTGCATGGTCAAATGCATCATCTCGAAGAAATTCACGAATCTGAGGATCAACAAAGACACCTTCCTTTATCTTAGGTTCACTTAACCTTGGAAATTTTCCATGGAGGTACTTGAAAGCTGCTTGTGTTTTGTCAATGGCCTTGACAAAGTTCTTCATCAGACCCAGCTTGATGTGTAAGAGTGGTAACCAAATCTTCCTTGATTCAACAAGTGGTGGATGCTGAACACTTTTCATCCCAGGCTCCAATGACTGTCGGAGTGGCCAATCTTTCTTGATGTAGTGGGAATCTCTTGCATGACTATCCCATTCGCAAAGAAAACAGCAGTACTTTGTGTATCCAGTCTGCAGACCAAGCAAGAGAGCAACAACCTTCAAATCTCCACAAAGCTGCCACTGATGTTGGTCATAGTTTATGCACCTCAAAAGTTGTTTCATGTTGTCATAGGTTTCCTTCATATGGACTTCATGACCAACTGGAATTGATGGCAAAACATTGCCATTATGCAGCAAAACAGCTTTACGACTCGTCTTCGATGAATCAATGAAGAGTCTCCACTCATCTGGATCGTGAACGATGTTGAGGGCTGCCATCACACCATCAATGTTGTTGCAGGCTACAAGATCACCTTCCATGAAGAAGAATGGGACAAGATCCTTTTGATGATCACGGAACATGGAAACCCTAAGATCACCTGCCAGGAGATTCCACTGCTATAGTCTGGAGCCCAACAGCTCTGCCTTACTCTCGGGTACTTCCAAATCCCTGACAAGGTCATTCACTTCAGCTTGTGTTATGAGGTGTGGTTCAGAGGAGGAGGATGGGAGAAAATGTGGGTCCTGTGACATTGATGGTTCAGGACCAGAAGTTTCATCCTCTTCCTCTTCCTCGTCTGACTCAAGTGAGAATGATTCTGGTGCATCAGGAACCGGCAGTCCTTCTCCGTGGAGTATTGGGCGTATAGCTGATGGAATGTTTGGATAATGCACAGTCCACTTTTTCTTCTTCGACACACCTTTCCCAACTGGAGGCACCATGCAGAAGTAACAATTGCTGGTATGATCTGTTGGCTCTCTCCAAATCATTCGCACTGCAAAAGGCATAGATTTCCTTTTCCTGTTCAACCACTGGCGAAGATTTGTTGCACAAGTGTTGTAGCATATGTGTGGGGCCCACCTCTTGTCCTGATCTCCAGTTTTGCAGCCAAAATAAAGGTGATAGGCTTTCTTAACCATAGTGGTTATACTGCGCTTTTGGGATGCAAAAGTCACTTCACCACAAACATAGCAGAAGTTATCTGCACTGTTCACACAAGTACGAGGCATCTCTGCTCACTTTGGCTAAACAGAAATGTGTCCCTTTGCAAAATCAAACACTGACAAATAAGAGAGCACGACACTGTATGATTTCTAGAGCTGATATAGGGCAATTTGTTCAGCAGAGTGATGTAAGCTTCGTTAGGATTGCATCATCCATGACTTCTAGGAATAACATGATGCAATTCATATCATGTATGATGCAATACCAGCTTCAGATTGCATCCTTCATTGTTTTGCCTAAAAAGCAACTACTGTCCAAACCCAGTCATAGATTTATTCATAGGTCCAGTCAAAGATGTATTTTAGTCATTTCTGGTTTAAATTGAATCCCTTCCCTTTATAACTCACTTATCCTCCGCCATTCCCATGTCAAGGGTCATATATACTGACCCAATAGCATATCTTGAAAACTAGAGCCAATCAACAATTTTAAGCATCATTTTCGTTCTCAGTGACCCAGAATTAGTAAAGTTTGACTACATTTATTTCAGAAGCATTTTGGCTGTAGAGCAGTGTTACCTCCTCAGTGGTCAGGAATATGGAGTTTTAAAGCAATAATAATGACACTCCATAGACAAAAGACTGCTGCATCATAGTTGGCTACAACTAACTGTAGTAAAACAAATTATTTGTCCCCTATTTCCTTCTGGCTCCCTAACTTTATTTCTGCTTTAAAGTGTTAACCTAAAAGGGAAAATTGTTGCATTTTTGAGACTTCTGATCATAATAGAACAATGTAACTATCTATGAATCTGCTCCTTCGAGCACTATCAGGCAAAGTACTTGCTATCATGAATCAATAGAAGTCAAATCCAATAGAACTCTCATTCCTCACCATTCAGCATTAGATTGGATTCCACAATATACTATGGGAAGCAATCTTTTCTACTTCAACTGTGCCTTATTTCATCAATTTGAACTTCAAATGTCACTCAAGTCCCATAATGAGACCTATTCCAATAACCGTCTGTATAACTGATAAGTAAGTAGGTACACATTGTATGGGAATCCAGATCTGATATTGATAGAAACAGTTCAGAATTGAGAACTCTGAACTATAAGAGGACCTAAACAAGCTGAAATTGTTCTCTAACAGGGTCACACCTATTGTGGACAGGCATTTGTCAGAACTGAAGGCACTATGCAACACCTCTACCTGACAGTATGAATCTTCTACCAGGGAACAAATTATGATCCCATTCTACCAGAATCAGACCTGGATACATGCTGGTTAATGCCACCTAGTAGAATGGAGTTATTTAAGTGTTACAAGAACAAAGTATGAACTCACTACATCAAAACATGAAGAAGACATCTTATTCACTAAGTTTCACAGTCGCTGATTAAAACTAATGAGAAATTAGTGAATTAGCTTAAAAAAGAAATAGAGCACTCATTAACTACCCTCTATCCAAGTGTTTTTTGTGGGAGAGCAGCCTCTATTCCCCTTTCTGTGCTGTGGGTGGAGAGTGAACAGGCAGAGGCAGGGTACAGGGAGAGCTTTGATAGTGTGCTGAAAAGTGAAGACAGACCAAATGGGACTGCAGCGTATGGTGAAGTCTGCCTAGTTGACTGAAAAAGAGAGCTTAGAAAACTGTTCTATACAGAGTATAGGACACTATACTTCCCCTTGAGTGAGTGCCTTTTATCTTGCTTCCCTTTTCCCAGCATATCTTGATGTCAGCCTTGCTAGATGATGCCTCTGGCAAGTATAGCTCCTTTCAGGGAGTAATAGAGATGTTAGAAATGATTATTCCTTACAAGACAATTAGTAGATCCTTTGTTTACAGCTTCCTTTTGTCAATTAGTCCAAAAGACAAACTTCTGTTTTACAAAGGAACATACATGGTGGCAGTTATCTGTTTGCTGCTACCATGTAGTATTTTATTCAATGTGAGGCAGGATTTTAAGTAAACCGATTTCTGCCATTTGTTCTCAACTTTGATGTCACACTTTCTCCAGATTTGAAACGGGGAAAAGAAAACAAAACAAAAAATTGTAATGTGGAATTAATAGATTGAATGTGCAAATATTTTTAGAAAATCTTGATATCTATTTACACTTTCACCTAAAAACACAGACTGTAGAATATCAGCAATGTCAGACAGAACTAAGGTAAGTACTACAATCAGGAAGCATTTTACTAGCAGACCTAGAAAGCATACATCCACTCTGCAGTCTTATTGGAACACAAACTGCTTTCTCCTGCATCTGGTATTCATAAAAGCAGCTAACTTTTATGTACAGAATTTTAAAGTGGCAGTACCCAACACACCATATTCTCTGTTAAACAAATTCAGGAGCCTTTTCTTGAAATAAATAAAATGCATAATCTAGCACTTAACTTGGTTTTTGAACATTTAAAATCTAAAGTCTTTCACTGCTGCAAATTTTTACTTAAAATATTTGTCTTTTAGATTGTTGATTTCAGTGGAGTCACACCAGCACAGAATCTGGCATTATTACTAGTACTTAACTCATCAAAGCAAATCCTTCATTGTTGGATCAATTTAAAAAAATCTTTGGATCTTAGACTCAGAAACTTTAAGGTCAGAAGAGACCATTGTGATCATCTAATTTGACCTTCTGTACAGAGGCCACAGAATCTCACCCACCCACTCCTGTAATAGACTCTGAACCCCTGGCTGAGTTACTGCAGTCCTCAAATCAGTATTTAAAGACTTTAAGCTACAGAAAATCCATCATTTACTTTAGTTTAAACATGCAAGTGACCTGCATGCCCCATGCTGCAGAGGAAGGAAAAAAAAAGATGAAAATTCCCCCTACTCTCTGATATTTCTACTCGCCCCCAAATATGGTGATTAGTTAGACTCTTAGTATGTCAGCAAGAGCCACCAGTCAGACACGTGGGAAAAAATGTACTGTAGTAACTCACAGCTCTCCCCATCCAGTGTCACAGATAAGCCACATGACACTGTAGGCAGTATCTTCATACCATCTGTGCTATAAACTTATCAAGTTCTGTCTTGAAGTCAGTTAGGCTTTTTGCCCCCATTGTGCCCCTTGGGAGGCTGTATCCCCTGATGGATACAATACCTTTGTCTAATTTCAAGCCTAATCTTGATGATGGATCATTTATATCCATTTTTTCTTGTGCCAGCATTGGTCCTTAACTTAAATAACTTCTCTCCCTCACTGGTGTTTATCCCTCTGATGTATTGATAGAGAGCAATCGTATCTCCAGTCAGCCTTTGTTTGGGTAGGCTAAACAAGCTAAGTTCCTTAAGTCTCCTCTCGTACAATAGGTTTTCCATTCCTCTGATCATCCTAGTAGCCCTTCTCTGCGCCTGTTCCAGTTTGAATTAATCTTTCTTAAACATGGGAGATCAGAACTGCAAACAGAGTTCCAGATTGCCCCAGTGCCTTGTACACAGGTACTGACACTTCCCTGTCTCTACTGGAAATATCTTTTCTGATGCATCCTAGGATTGCATTAGTCTTTTTCACAATCACACGACACTGGTCACTCATAGCCAACCTGTGATCAGCCAATACATCCAATCTTTATCCTCCTCTATCACTTCCAACTGATATGTCCTCAGCTTATAGCAAAACTTCATGTTGTTCGTCTCTAAGTGCATGACCTTGCACTTTGCACTATCAATTTTCATCCCATTTCTATTACTCCAGTTTTCAAGGTCATCTGACTCTTCTTATATGATATTCAGATCCTCTTCTATATTGGCAATACCTCACAACTTTGTGTCACCCACAGAGTTTATTAGCATGCTCCCACTTCTTGTGCCAAGGTCATTAATGGACCAGGACATCTGAAATCCCTTTTTCTGTTTGGGTCAGGAATAGGTTTGGATCAGATATTTGTTCCTGTGTTGGTTCAAGGATCTGTTCTAGTACAAGTGAATGTTTTGTCTCAAATAGTTTTGTGGTCAGGTCTTAGATTCCTCCTATTACAAGTACTTTCCACTTAGAAAAGCTGTGATTTCTGTTTGATTAAGTGATAGAGGGGAAAACCAGAACAATCCAAACTGATCCTATCTTTCAAGCCTTGAACAAGCTTCATTGGTTCACATTAACAGTTCATGCACAATAGACAGACAAGGTGAGTGAAATGATGTCTTTTATTGGAGCAACTGCTGTCGGTGAAAGAGACAAGCTTTTGAGCTACATAAAGCTCAAATAAATAAATATTTTGTATGAACTCCATCTCTCAAAAGACATTCTCTTTCAGCAACAGAAATTGGTCTAATAAAAGATATTACTTCACCCACCTTGTCTCTCTAATATCCTGGGACCAATACTGCTTCTGTGCTGTACAATCCTGCAATGCAAAATAGAGATTAATTACTATGAGCTGCCACTGGGTGGCAGCATAAATGTGAAAGCACAATGCTATTGTAATGCTGCATGCTGCAGTTTACTAGTATATTGTAGGATCCTACATGCCATCAATTCAAATGGAAGAAGGCTCTTGGCAGGGCATTTTTCTTGATGAGACTTTGGTTCCAGAATTTGCTTCCTCTTCGGTTTCCCAGAACCCACATTTGTGAATCTTCCTGGCCCATTGAAAAGTCAATCTTTTTTCATAGCAATCTGCCAAAGATGCACATTCTCAGGAATATGGGTTGTAGATCCTGGGGATGGTTTAGTCAGACACTCGGGGTCTAGCAGGTCAGATTTTCTTCTTTTTTTCCCCCCCTTTTCTTTTTTTTTCTGGACAATTGGATATTTAAAGAACATTTTAAATGCTGTACTAAGTGTGAGTTTCATATGGTGTGTGGTGCCCAAAGCCTGGAAATGGGACTTTGAAAGAAAGAAAGAAAATAAATATTTAAGAAAGAACATAAGAACATAAGAAAGGCCGTAGTGGGTCAGATCAAAGGTCCATCTAGCCCAGTATCCTGTCTACTGACAGTGGCCAATGCTAGGTGCCCCGGGTGAGTGAACCTAACAGGTAAAGATCAAGTGATCTCTCTCCTGCCATCCATCAGCCCCCTCTGACAAACAGAGGCTAGGGATACCATTCCTTACCCAGCCTGGCTAATAGACATTAATGGACTTAACCTCCATGAATTTATCCAGTTCTCTTTTAAACCCTGTTATAGTCCTAGCCTTCACAGCCTCCTTAGGCAAGGAGTTCCACGGGTTGACTGTGTGCTGTGTGAAGAACTTCCTTTTTTTTGTTTTAAACCTACTGCCCACTAATTTCAATGGGTGGCCCCTAGTTCTTATGAGAACATGTAAATAAATTTTCCTTATTCACTTTCTCCATGCCACTCATAATTTTATATACCTCTGTTATATCCCCCCTTAGTCTCCTCTTTTCCAAGCTAAAAAGTCCTAGCCTCTTTAATCTCTCCTCATAAGGGACCCATTCCAATCCCCTAATCATTTTAGTTGCCCTTCTCTGAACCTTTTCTAATGCCAGTATATCCTTTTTGAGATGAGGAGAACACATTTGTACACAGTATTCAAGATGTGGGCGCACCATGGATTGTATAAGGGCAATAAGATACTCACCATCTTATTCTCTATCCTTTTTCTAATGATTCCTAACATCCTGTTTGTTTTTTTGACTGCCGCTGCACACTGCATGGACATCTTCAGAGAACTATCCACAATGACTCCAAGATCTTTTTCCTGATTAGTTGTAGCTAAATTAGCCCCCATCATATTGTATGTATAGTTGGGGTTATTTTTTCCACAGTGCATTACTTTACATTTATCCACTATGACAGAGCTCCAAGTCTGTACTTGTGGGTCCTGCGCTTCCTGGCAGACTTAGGGGCCTCAAAAACTCATCTAGGCCCCAGAGTGACCTCCCTTTCTCAGTATAATTGGCAAGAGTCACCGCCTAGTGAGTTATCTTCATCACAGGCCAGTATGGAAGATGGAAAAGGGGGAGCCCGGGCCCGCCCTCTGCTCCGGACTCCAGCCCAGGGACCCTAATAGTATCCGCTAAAATGACTAACCTTTTAGGCACAAAACACAATACAATTCCCTGGGCTACTTCCCCACAGCAGTCTCCGCTTCTTCAAACTCCACTTCACCCTTACCTCAGGGCCTCCTTCCTTCTGGATGATATGTTGTCCAACACTCAGTCTCACCAACAGCATAACTTCCTTCCACAGCTCCTGACACCCACAGCCCACCTGACTAACTGGGAGGTTTTTATCTGGTTTCAGCCAGTCCCTGATTGGCTTCAGGTGTCCCAATTAGGCTAGCTGTTTCTACTCCTTTCTAGAAGGTTCTTAATTGGCCCCAGGTGTCTTGATTGGCCTGGAGTAGCCTTTGTTTGGCTATCAAGGGAACAGGGACCTGCACATCCTGAGACTAATATACCTGCCTTCCAGCACTCTACTATATCCTTCTGGTCTGACTCCGTCACACCACATTAAGTTTCATTTGCCATTTTGTTGCCCAATCATTTAGTTTCATGAGATCTTTTTGAAGTTCTTCACAGTCTGCTTGGGTCTTAACTATTTTGAGCAGTTTAGTATCATCTGCAAATTTTGCCACCTCACTGTTTACTCCTTCCTCCAAATCATTGACAAATAAGTTAAATAGGATTGGTCCTAGGACTGACCCTTGGGGAACACCACTAGTTACCCCTCTCCATTCTGAAAATTTACCATTTATTCCTACCCTTTGTTCCCTGTCTTTTAACCAGTTCTCAATCCATGAAAGGATCTTCCCTCTTATCCCATGGCAACTTAATTTACATAAGAGCCTTTGGTGAGGGACCTTGTCAAAGGCTTTCTGGAAATCTAAGTACACTACGTTCACCGGATCTCCCTTGTCCACATGTTTGTTGACCCCTTCAAAGAACTCCAATAGATTAGTATGGACTAGCTAGATACTAGTATAGTATTTAGTATGGACTCAGATCTGAGCTTGTCACTCACTGCATTTATTGTCATTTACCGTTTCCATGTACATTGGCTCTCCTGACAGTAGTACTCAGAGTGGTACATGCATGTGAACACCGGCATGAAAAAGAATTTAAATCAGACTGCTTTTGGAGGGGCACCTTAAAAGCACACATATACTCATCAAACCCTATCAACATCATATGCATAGAAATAAACAGCAGTACACTCAGCCTTTCAATGAAAATCCAAGCACCATGGAGCCATCTTAATAAATGTATTCTCCAGTTCTGCTTCAGTAACAGGGAGAGCTCCCACATGCGGGAAGCGGTGGTCAGAACCACGTCACTTCACACAGCCCCCATTGGACCAGAGCAGCGAACCACAGCCAGTGGGAGCACGATCAGCCGAACCTGCGGACGTGGCAGGTAAACAAACCAGCTGGGCCTGCCAAGGGTTTTTACCCCGGGGAGATGCGTGCCAAGGTTGCCGGTCCCTGTCTTAGTGTCTCAAAATCTGAGCTGGTGAATGTTCCAAGCCTGTGAGTAGTGTGTTCCAGGCCCCAGAATACTAACCATGGTACCCGTTTTAGTGGTCTCCAACTGAATTGAAAGATATCCTGAGATATGGTTTCACACCCCATGCTACATCACAGTTATGCATTTCTCTTCTCCTGTAAGTGAAAGACAGTTACATTTTGTAACTTGCGTTCTTCGAGATGTATTGCTCACTGTAGGGTCAAGTCCTGGGCTGACAACAGACCTTGGGTCTGAACACTTCCAACATGGGCCTCCCAGCCCAGGTCCAAGACGTCGGACACCAGCTCTAGAGACGGGGCCCTGTCCCTGAACGAGACCCCTTGGAGCATGTTCTCAGGGAAGGACCACCACTGTAGGGAGGCAATCACCTGGTTGGGGATGGTGAGGACCTTGTCCATCCTGTCTCTGGCCTGGGAAAATTTTGAGGCCGGCCAAAGTTGTAGAGGCTGCATTCGGAGGTTGGAGTGTCAGACCACACACATGCACGTCAACATGTGGGCCCAGGAGCTGTAGGCATGCCCTGGCCATAGTCATCGGGAACCTCATGACTGTGGCGATGAGCCCTTTCATGGTCTTGAACCTCTCCCGTGGGATGGAGGCCGTGGCAGATGAGGAGTACAGGAGGGTCCTGATAAATTCTGTGTGTTGTACCGGGACGAACGTGGACTTTGTGCTGTTTACCAACAGGCCCAAGGTGGTGCACGTGGACTGGAAGAGTGTCACGTGGTCCCTCACCTGTGACGAGGAGCTGCACTTCACCAGCCAAGCGTGCAGGTAGGGTATAATTCGTACCCCTTTGCGCCTGAGGTAGGCTGCAACTACCGACATACATTTGGTAAACCCCCTGGGGGCAGTGGACAGGCCAAATGGAAGGACCATAACTTGTAATGTTCTTGACCCACCTGAAACCAGAGGAACCATCTGTGTTCCTTGAATACGTGGATATGGAAGTACGCGTCCTGAAAGTTGAGGGCCGCGTACCAGTCCCCGGGATCCAGAGAGGGAATAATGGAGGCTAGGGAGACCATGCGGAACTTGAGCTTTACCATGAAGCGATTGAGACCCCCACAGATCCAGGACAGGCTTGAGTCTCCCTTTTGCCTTCGGGATAAGGAAAATAGTGGGAGTAGAACCCTTTGCCCTTGAATTACTCGGGTACCACGTCCACTGCTCCCAGGCCCAGGAGCTGCCCCACCTCCTGCTCAAGCAGGGCTTCATGCAAGGGGTTCACCAGGCAGAAGGGGGACAGAGGATGGTTGGGCAGGGAGGAAGTGAACTGGAGGATGTACCCTCTGGAGATGGTGCTGAGAACCCACTGGTCCAAGGTCAGTCGCGACCACTCCGAAAGGAAAGCACACAACTGGTTGGAAAAGGGGAGCTTTATTAAGGATGGATCCCTGAGCGGAACTGGTAGGGCTCCTCAAGTGTCCTGTCAAAACCGCTTCTTCCCCGCCTGTCTGCCCTTCGAGGAGCCAGGTTGCGGGGCTCGTTGCGACTGCTTGTGGGGTCACCTTTTATAGTCTCTTGACTTCTAATAGGCGGCCTCAAACTTTTGCTGGGCAGGCTGCATGGGGGCCTCCTGTGGCTTAAACTTGGGTTTAGCCAGAGGCAGGACATAGAGACCTAGAGTCTGAAGGATTGTGTAGGAGTCCTTCATGCTGTGCAGATTAGTATCCATCTGCTCTGCAAACAGAGTCTTGCCCTCAAATGGGAGGTCCTGGATGGTGGCCTGGGCCTTGCTGGAGAGGCCTGACAGCAAGAGCTGCAATGCCCTTCTCATGGAGATGGTGGAGGCCATGGACCACACAGCTGTGTCAGCTGCATCTGACGCCGCCTGCAGGGGTGCCCTGGCATCTGCTGTACCCTCCTCCACCAGCACCTGGAACTCCTTCCTGTCACATGCCTGGAGGGAAGCCTCAGTCTTTGGCAGAGAGCCCCACAAGTTGAACTTGTATCTGCCCAGCAGAGGTTGGTGGTTCACCAACCGCAGCTGAAAACTCGAGGATGAATAAACCTTTTTGCTGAATGAGTCCAGTCTCCTTGAATCTTTGTTCTTTGGGGTAGGGTCTGACTGGCCCTGCTGTTCCCTATGATTGACCGAC
This sequence comes from Dermatemys mawii, assembly GCA_007922305.1. Lineage (NCBI taxonomy): Eukaryota > Metazoa > Chordata > Testudines > Dermatemydidae > Dermatemys > Dermatemys mawii. The sequence goes on along the minus strand of ML677364.1, from coordinate 42,390,112 downwards.
TCGACCACCAGGGAGTTGAGTGTTGTGTGGGCAAACAAGTACTCATGCTCCTTAGCCAGTAAAAAGTACTTGTGCTCTGTCTTCTTAGATATGGGAGCCAACTAGGCCAGCGTTTGCCAGAGGGCATACGAGACCTTTGCCACCCCATCATTGAGGGGCAAGACCATTCTGCCCAGGGTAGAAGAGGACTACACATTAAACAGTGAGTCCGAGGGCTCCTCTACCTCCTCAGCTTGGAGGTGAAAGTTTGAGTCCACCCTTTTAAAGAATGCCTGCAAGTGCCACATGACTTAAAACCTGGGGCTCTGGGCATGCCCCAGTCTGGGTACTTTAACTAACTGAACTGACTTGTAGAACTAAATGACTTCAGGTACTAAGAGAATGCTAAAGACGAGCTGCAGCGATGCTGGAGCTGCGAAGTTCCGATGCACCTTCACTGGTGGCAAGGAACTGAGGGTAGGGGAGCACGCATCATGATATTAACCTCTTAGGAACAAGAGGTTAGAATGTTTGGAATGTTTTCCATCTATAAGAATACAAAACCAATTCAAACCAAAATCTTACATGTAAGGCCAATGATCACCCAAACTACAAAGAATGACTTGTATGTTTTTTCCTGTTTTACAGCTCTGACTTTTTATAAAATGAAGATGATGGGCAGCAAGAAATCAAATACATCACTGAATTTATATAGCGTCTCTTGTCCTTGCGTACACTGTATGACATTGTACGAATTATGTAACACATCATTGTATTATATAACATAATTAACAGTGTTAATTACGAGTGCTTAACTTTTCATGGTTTCAGATTCCTGCACCAACAAGTCATCTATTTCTGGGTGAATTAGATCTGTTTTCATTTGCTTTTCATGATGGGAAACAGTGTCAGCCTTTCCTTCATAAAGCTCTAATTCCAGGTTTTAAATATTTACTTTGGATACATGTGATACTAGCCAATGAACATTTCTGTCCCCAACTCTTTAAAATATAAACTAGTAGAACAATTTTAGTGCTTAGGGTTCTGAATTTTCCATTGTAATGTTAATATTTCAAAAGAGCATAACTATGTAGAACTGTAGATTCTGCAAACCCACAGCTGATACAAAGTCCTTGGAGCTGCTACGTGACTTAGTCAGATGAGTAAGGGTTTTGCCAGTCCTAAGTTTTTAATTTAATTTTTGTATATATTGTTACATGGTTTAAAGAGGATTGATAACAGATTTTAAAAGATGATAAATCTTAATATAATGATGAATGAGTTTTAGATTTGAAATTTTAAAAATCCCTATGTATAGTCACGTTTCAGAGTGGTAGCCATGTTAGTCTGTGTCTGCAAAAAGAACAAGGCATACTTGTGGCACCTTGGAGACTAACTAATTTGTTAATCTCTTAAGTGCCACAAGTATGCCTTGTTCTTTTTTACCTATAGTCAGTAAGTGATGTGTCATACTTACTGACTATGGTGGCTGTGGTTTTGTGATGGTGTCACAAGGTAAAAATCACACCCTGGCATACCTCAGGGAAATTTAACAACTATTCTGACACCAGTCAAAGCAAATGAGGATGTCTGGGGTGACAACCTTGTTTTTGTCATGGTGTATTCACTGGTAGAAAGATTTGATACTGGCAATAAGTGGCTTGTCTTAGAAGATGTATGCAGTACTTATGAGAAAGTGTACACAATGATTTTCTGTTGCCATGCAGCAACTTGTGTAGTTATTTACATGAGTCCAAAGTGGGTGTAGATCAACAAGGTTCAGGACAAAGGAAAACTGGGCCCAGTAGGTATCAATTTATCTCAATATATCTTTTTTAAAATGCTCTAAGGAATCAAAGGATTAACCACCTATAGCACAACTCCAGGAGATTGGGTTTATTAGGAAAGGAACTGGGAGGAAAAGGATTGGGTTAGTAAAGCCCATAATAAAACCACTATCAGATTATCAAGCAAATAATAAGACAGTTTGCACACTTCTGAAAACCACAGTCAGCCATCTGATAGTCATTTTGCTGCTTTTCCACTAACACTTCCAGTAATTACACATTTCTTGCATTGACAGTTTACAAGTATTTGACTTAAATAAGTGTCATCAGCATGATGGGAATAGTCTTAAACAATAGTAGAAATCATAAAAGAGGTAGAGAGTAATAGCACGATGAAAGCTTCATAGAGACAGATGTTTCACACAAAATCATAAAACATACTAAAATCCTTAAATATGACTATCAGGTTATCAGCCTTCAACTGAAATCTTTTAACTGCATGCTGTGAGTTTTTACCTGTTCATAATATTGAAGGCCCAAAAGATGCAAGGACAGATCTATGATGGGACATGCTCCGATCCCAGTGGTGGAAAGGCTAACAAGCATTCCTGAACTCAAGCAGTCTCAGTTAGACACACCTGCAGAACATGCTGCACCTGGAGAAGCAGAGCATAAAATTGGAGACTGGCCAAAAATGGGAGAGAGAAGAGGTGTTTTTCCCAGGAGGAGGGAGACTGTCAGGCAGTGCTGGATTAATGCACAAGATAACTAAGCAACAGTTTAGGGCCTCAAAATTTGAGGGGCCTCTAAAAAAGAAAAAAAAAAGACTCCATTTCAAATGTTATCAAAATCGCTGATAAATAGAGGTGATATGGGAAAATTAGATTCTCTCTAAATATAGATATTTTTGTTCAAATATGACAAAAATAGACACATCTGGCTACACAAATACCCTTACCCTACCTTTGCCCTTCATTCATTGTTCATTATTGACAGGCAGGAGGCCAGGGCTGAGGGAAAAAAATGATAATTGCACTTGGAAAATTGGATAGCAGACTTACACATAGCAATACCATCTTCTAAGGCAGTGTTTTGTTGTCCAACTGCTACTGGTAAAATTCTGAGCACACCTTCATAACTTATTTAAATAAATAATCTCACTGCCAATAAATGTCAGGAAAAAATGTGAGCTCAGAGACGGCAGTGTCGTGAAGCAATCCGGCCAAACTCATACTCGTATGGGACTCATCCTAGGAGTGATGTCATGTATAGCATTCCCTTCGCTGGTAATAGCCGGAAGGCCACCATCTTTTGTTTATGGTCCAGCACGCTCAGTCTTATAGTGCCTTCACTCCTGTTTTTCTTCATTTTCTTAAGTGTTAGTGTGTTCTTTCTTCTTTTGATCTGTACGTACGTACAATTGCATATTTTAGTGCATATGCTGCTTTCCGCTTCATGCACTATCCATGCATCACATGATTCAATTTGCAGGTGATCATCTTATGGACTTGGTCAAATGGAATATGAGGAGGATAAATTTCTGTTGGCTTCCCTCCATCAGTTTGTTGTCACTCTGTGTGCTAGAGGTGTTTACTCGAGATTAATTAGTGGTCCCAGAGGAGACACAGGATAAAGAAGCGAATATGAAGAGATATGTCTGCCTAGAAAAAAGACTGGGATTTTCTGCTCGGCGGGTTTGCAGCATGCAAGATAATATTTTATTATAGGCAGTATGCTACGTAAAAATTCTTATATAGACTTATAAATCACATATCATCTGCATAATACACTATTTTTATAGTATGGCAAAAGAAAAATCCCAACAATTCATTAAATTAAATTGGAATAAACCTTTGTAAATATATTTCACCTATACTCTGGATAAAATTTGTATTTCCCTCACAAAATTAATCATTATTTTTCATTTATTCATATGAAAAAAAGGATAATTTTCCTTATTCATGATGTAAAAAAAATTATATGCCCTCTCTTGTTCTCCTGTGAGAACATAGACAAAATACTGTAGCATTAACTTTCACAGAAATATTCTGGTAAAATAAAACAGGTTTTCAGCGTATATATTAATAAAATATTATTTGTTGTTGTATAGATACTGTGACAAAGCTCCAAGTCTGTACTTGTGGGTCCTGTGCTTCCTGGCAGATTTAGGGGCCTCAAAAACTCATCTAGGCCCCAGAGTGACCTCCCTTTCTCAGTATAATTGGCAAGAGTCACCACCTAGTGAGTTACCTTCATCACAGGCCAGTATGGAAGATAGAAAAAGAGGGGAGCCCAGGCCCGCCCTCTACTCCGGACTCCAGCCCAGGGACCCTAATAGTATCAGCTAAGATGGCTGACCTTTTAGGCACAAAACACAATACAATTCCCTGGGCTACTTCCCCGCAGCAGTCCCCGCTTCTTCAAACTCCACTTCACCCCTACCTCAGGGCCTCCTTCCTTCTGGATGATACGTTGTCCAACACTCAGTCTCACCAACAGCATAACTTCCTTCCACAGCTCCTGACACCCACAGCCCACCTGACTAACTGGGAGGTTTTTATCTGGTTTCAGCCAGTCCCTGACTGGCTTCAGGTGTCCCAATCAGGCTAATTGTTTCTACTCCTTTCTAGAAGGTTCTTAATTGGCCCCAGGTGTCTTGATTGGCCTGAAATAGCCTTTGTTTGGCTATCCAGGGAACAGGGACCTGCACATCCTGAGACTAATATACCTGCCTTCCAGCACTCTCCTATATCCTTCTGGTCTGACTCCATCACAATACATAAATCTCAATATTTATAATATAAAATTATTTCTTTTACTGTTTTTAAAAGAGATCTTGCAGCTTTTTTTTTTAGTTTAATGGTAACAACTGATTAGGTCAAAGGTCATTTTTGCAACTGAAAGATATCAAGAATGAACTGCGGACAACAATGCTGCAAGAAAAGCTATCTGCCCTAAGCATTCTGTGTATCAAAAGTGACAAACTCTGAAGCTTATCATTTGAGGACATCAGATGACTTTGTGCTCCAAAAAAATCATAAAAGAAAATGTTGAAATTTCAGTACTAAAATTAATGTCATGTGCAAATAGACATACTGCAGGTTGTACTGCTTCCATTAAGCATGCTGTTCTGTGTAACTGTAACTGCTTTTGTGTTGCTGTAGATATCAACTTTTCATATCCACTAATTAAGAAATCATAGACAAAAACGTGTTAATTTGTAACTATTATATAATGTAAACAGGTATATTGAAAGACATGTTTTAGTTAATTATTCTATTTTTACAACTTTGCCTCTTATATGCAAATATAAAGCTTTTGTGTTTATATATTCATTGTCCTTTCTGTGAAAATAATAAATTCATCTTTTAATGGTATGGGGCCTCTTACACTGGACATAGCTTAGGGCCTCAGAATGTCATAATCTGGCCATGCTGCCAGGGACTGCTAGTAAACTGCAATAGCAAGGGGAGTACAGCTTTTGGCAGCTGCTAACCCTTTTCTTCATCTCCCTGATTGGGGCAGACTAGCAAGACAAGCTCAACATTAGCAAAAGTCCTGAAGGGCTGCTTCATCCAGCCATCTCTGGGAAAGTGATGTTGGTGCCTAGAAATAAAAGGACTGTAAAGAGGGGTCTGAAAATCCGCCAGAAGTGAACTGAACTCCCACTGGGGACAGGAGGATTGCCCAGGAATATGGGATTCCCTGGGTGAACCAGGGACAAGAGACTCAAAAATACTACGGCTGATCCCAAGCTGAGTGTTGGCTGACTTCAAAGTGTTATAACCTGTTACATTCTTCACATAAACATGATCCTGAAAGAATCAAGCATTAGGGAGAAAACATTAGGTCAAGAAATTTGACAAATATCTAGCTACACTGCACTTTCAATTTGATCAAAAAAAACAGAGACTCATGTAGTTTAAAAATAAAAGCTGCAGATGTAATTATGAGCCGTTGTTTCTTCTTACGGTTAGGAGTTTTTAAACACATAAAATAAAACCTTTGGAAAATGAGAAGTTCTGAAAATCAGAAGAATGCAAACAACAATGAAGAGTTAAGCAAATCATCGTGGACAAGAAACATCACTGTGTTTATACCATATCCTTCAGAATAGAGTACTGTAATTAAAATACCTCATAATAATTTGTTTTCATACACAGAAGACAAAACATGCACTTCCAAGCTAGATTACTTTTATTTCTGCTCCATAAAAACAAAAGAACACATGATAATTTTCAGGAGGGGGGAAAACATTGAGATTACTGCTTGTACCTCTAAGCACCATGCAACCTATATCAAACTTTACATCTTCTTTCAGTCAAACATATAGAGCATGATCTCTCACTTTCTCAATGCCTAAGCAAAATATAATTGTTGCTATGTTCATTGGGAGGTCAGTAATATGACATCTAGTGGCCAATTGACAACACTGGTACAGTATGTTGGTGAATTTGCACAAAACACAGAGCACACAAAATACCAACACTTAACAGAAGCACTACGTGAAGGTTGTTGTCTTGCTTCCTAAGCAAAATCAGGAAGAGAAGATGGCTGAAGTGGAACCTAGGCAAAACTGAGATGAGGTTTGTAAGAAGAGGGAAGTGCCTCCTCTGTGTCAGTCCCCATTTTCAGAAGCATTTGCCCTGTAACTATTAAGTCAACCTACACCCTTTAAGTTCTTTTCAGCTCCTCAAATCTGCTGGATGCCCAAATAGACATCTTACATCAATGGTTAGCCAGAAGATAGCACTCCATCCTATCAGACACAGACCTTAATATGGTAATACACACATTCATGGCCTCGGGCTTGCTTACTGCAACTCTTTACTTCTAGGAATGAAATAACACCCCCTGAGAAGTCTCTAACTAGTACAAAACACAGGAACTACTGCAGCTGCTTGATACTTTCTTTCATGTTTTGCACATCCCCTTTAATAAGTCACATTCTCTTTGATACTTTAGTCTTTACAGTTTGCAGATCAGTGCATATGTTAGTTTGCTGATTTGAGATTTATTCCTCAATGTGGTTTGATACTATATGTTCTCTCTAGCGAGAGTGTCCCAGAGTTCAAGTAGAGTATTGATTTGTACTGAAAGCGACTTTATGGTTATGGCCATGAGTGTACTCAGATGGTTTTTTACAACTGCAACATCACTGATTTCTTCTAATTCACAAATTCCTTGGGGCAATGACTTTGTACCTGTCCTGTGAGACACTGAGGACAACTTTGGGGTAGTACCAACATATAAATTATAATAGAGCTGAAGTCATTTTTCTTCTCCTCCTCCTAATTACCAGGATTGAGACCTACAGCTTTTTATGGGGGAGCAGTGTTTGCTTTTCCATATCTCTGGACATGTTTACGGGGGTTTCAGAGACTGTTTTGGGGCCAGAGAAAATAAAGGCAGGAGCTTGCATTTACTAGTAGAACAACAGCAGCAACTGAATAGGAACTCATGGACAAGGAAGAAGAGGGGGATTTGATGAGCTCATGCTATTTCTAATGGCAGATGACCACTATGCAGAGAGCTGCTTCTAGGCCAGAAACAAAAGCACACACTGTGATGGAAACATGGGCTGATCAACAGTGTGCCCAGAACTTATGCATAAGGAAAAACATGTTCATAGAGCTGTGTGAGGACTTGCCTCCACAACTGAGTGGCAGCATCCAGATGAGAGAGCCAGTAAGTGTGTTGTTATCACACTGTGGAAACTGGCAATCCCAGACTCCTACAGATCTATTAGAAATCAGCCTGGGGTTGGCAAACCTACATTCTTCTTTGAGTGCTTGTTCATTTTGATTCTAATTAGCTGTGTGTGCACTGCGTGCACAGTTGCCAGAAGGTTTTTCACCTAGCAGTACCCATCAGGCCAGCCCAGATGCCCCCTGGAGTCATGTTTTCATAGAACTGCATTTAGGGCCACCAGCCGCCTCTCCAGTTCCTTCTTACTGCCAGTGATGGTCGTTGGAAAGTTCTCTCTCTCTCTCATCTAGAGTGACCCCCTAGTAGTTTTCTTAATCTTATTGGTAAATAGTTAAGATAGTTAGTTTTAGTGTTAGATAGAGTAGTTTGTTACCGGGAGGTTTTTCTCCCTAGTTTACCTTCCCTTTCCCAGGACCGGGACATGCCTTGGTTCCAGAGGTTTAAACCATGTAGGGTCTGCCAAAAGCCAATGCCAAGGGACAACCCACACACATCTTGCCTAAAGTGCCTACAGGAGTTCCATCCATGGGATCCGTATCCGTTTGATCTGGCACCGGGTTCCTCGGCATTAGAATGCAGTGTACTGCCTTCAATTAGGGATGCAGCACCAAGGAAAGACTCTGAGGTCACAGATCCTCAGCACCAGTGCTCCTCAGCACCATAGACTGCTTCGTGGACTCAGTCTTGGTGCTGATCTCAGTCACCTGTGCTACACAAGAAACACAGGAAGACAGGGCTCCTCCGCTCGAGCACCCAAGCGTGAGCCCACTAAAGGAGTGTGACCTATGCTGGGCCACTCTCTCCACCTGTGCAGCAGCTGGCGCCATCAACTCCAGACCCACAGTGGGGTTCGTTGAGTCCGGTGCCAGTGAAAGAGGGAAGAGTCTGGTGCCAAATGGAGGACATAGATCTTCCCTCCATGCTAGAGACCTCCAAGACTGCCAGGGACCTCATAGCCCTGGCGGCTCCACACTCTCCTGACCAGCGTGAGAGATCATTGGCCCCAAAGTCGCCAGTGCTGCAGACTCCACTCGCCCTCTCTCCAGCACTGATGGGCACTGTGCCGCCTTGGTCACTTCAGCATCCAACTCTGAGGCAGACTCCTACGTTTCACAGAAGAGCTGGCACTGGGGGCAGCAGCATGCTCAGAGTCCAGACATGACACAGACTTTTCCACCCATGCCATGGCCAGCTCAGTGTCAGATGCCACCACAAATGCCTGCATAATGGCCTTTCTGGATCCTGTGGGCATACCATCTGTCCTAGGGGTCTGCCTCTGGATAAACCGTCTCGGTTGCATCCGATGGACTGGAAGAGCACAGAAGTAGGGACTTTTCACATTCCATGGCTACAACTACTAGCGCCGACACCAACACCATCACCACAGCCGGCACCACAGATGGCACTGACACCAGCACCGCGGCCGGCACCAAGTCGGGTGTGACACTGGACGACTGGGATTACGCTGATGAGGTGGATGGACAGGGGTATCCACTATAGCCCAGGCCTCCTCATCATCTTCGTCCAATGAGACAGTGATAAGAATATTTTTTGGACCTTCCCCACCAGACAGCAGAGCCCACCTTGAACTCCTGAGAATCTGGGTATCCAGATGCATGAGGTCACTGAGGTGTCTGACCAGATGGTAGACATCCTATCACTGACGGACCTCACCAGGGTGGCACTTCCCCGATTAAGACTATACAGGAAAATACTAAGACCCTATGGCAAACTCTGCCCTCTCTGACCCCGAGAGCAAAAGGGGCCAAGAGAAAATATTTCATGCCCTCCCAGGGTTCTGAATACCTTTTCACATGCCCCACATCGGACTCGTTGGCGGTGGTCAACGAGCGAGAGACAAGGGCAGCAGGGGCCCATCTCTCAGGCGAAGGACACGAAGAAGCTGGATCTCTTTGTGAGGAAGATATACTCCACCAGAGGACTCCAACTTCACATTGCAAATCAGCAGCCAATACTTAGCCAGTACAATTTTAAATCTTGGGACATAATGTCCAAATTTACGGCGCTTGTCCCGAAGGACAACCTTCTGCTGCACTGGTTGATGAAGCTGTAATCTGGACAAGAGGCAATTTAACAACACACTGAGCGAGTGCAGAAAAGATACAGCAAAGGCCATATAAGAGACCTTTTGTACACACGGGGTGCTTATTTGATCTGTATGCAGCACACGCTGGGGCTGAATGGTGCATTTTAGTTGTTGTATGGTGCACTGAAGTGATTACCTTGTATTCAAAGGTAGTGATTATGCATGCACTAAAGAAAGATTCCTGTCTTTTCACCTTTATTGAAATTCACTCACACCAGAAATTCACACTCAAGTAGATGCTCTAACTCAGTGAAAGTATGTGTAAACATAAGACAAAACTTGTCACTTATCAGGACTGTACAAATCATTAACGCATCTGTTCTCTTTCTGGTGCATTAGATCAGGTGTAGAGTTCAGCGGATAGTGATACCTAATGGTTCATTGGCTGACTCCTCCAGGAATTGTGCTGCCCATTTTATAGCACATGGTAAATGGAGAGGATTCAGTGGGGCTCCTGGCTTCTAGGGGTTTGCCCTTAAGGCACACAACCTTGAATAGTGTCTCAAATACATCCCTATTAAACTCCACATCTCACCCTCATCTCACAATCATGGTGGAGATACTCTGAAAGCAGTTCTTCCTCACATCTCCAGCTCCACGTGCTTTTCTGATTGCATGGGGCACTCCTTATGCACATCTGTTATCAAGTCATCGCTGCTCCTCCGATGCTTTGTTCTCCATATTCAGAATCCTGTCACCAACACTGACTGATCTCCCAGTTTTCAGGCCATCCCTTGATGAGTCTAACATAGTTGCACTTGTTTCTGGCAGACATGCAGAGGGGAAAAAGTTGAGTGCCGTTGAATCAGACAGCTTTATTCTTGGTCTATGCAGCTGGAAGGAAAAAGTAAAAAAAAAAGGTTTCAAAAAAATGCTATTCCCTTTGCATTTTCATTTTGACTTCAAACTTCTGCCTGTTAAGAACTTTTCTAAAGGAGTTCTCCTAGGAGAAGAAATGGTGAATTCCAACTATCCAAAACAATTTTTGGGAGGAGCTGGGGGCAGCCAGATATTTGAAGACATAGCAGCAATGATGATGATGTTGCACCCTTTTCAGGATGCTGCAACCTTAAAAGATGCTATGCTGCTTCAAATATCAGAATGGAAGAATGACCAGTTATTCTAGTCATAGGAGATAAGAACTCTCCATTTATGCCAAAGAAATCTTTCTGTGTCTTGTGACAGATGAACAGATTAGTGACTGTACAGGAATGGCAAGTTACAATGGTGGCACAGGGAGGCTTGCTTACCAAGGAAGACTGCTTGGAATTTTTACTGAGTGAAAAATTCTATTTTAACTCTCCTGGCATGGACCAGTATCAGATCAGTAAAAAACCAACTCTGCACTGGTGGCAGGGTGTCTTAACATACAGAAGATCTAGTGTTTTTAGTACAGTTTTATTGCTATTTTGCCTGGATGTGGCCACACACCTTTTTAATGGAGGACCAACATGTCAGCACCAAATTTGGAACCTGCCAGAGTACTGCATATACTGATGGTCTCATTTATTTACCTTCTGCTTTCAAGCTTTGCAACTACAAGGGCTAAGAACTTTCTTTTCTATTTTTTTCTCTCTCCCCCCGCCCCCAGTGAAAGCTGAGATTCTCATATAATCACAAGTCTCCAGGGGCCATGTAAAAAAATCCATCAAATATTGTCAGATTTGCAATAAAATCATGAGTTACCAACCCTGCATAAGTTTGAAATTCCTTTTTTAAACTGTAATTCACAAAAATAGCTGAAGATCAAATTCTAAACTGAACTCAGAATAAACACAGAGGAAAGATACAATGTAGGCTTCCAAAATCCATACAATTCCAAGAGGCAAAACTAAGACTATAAGAAAAAATTGCAAGAGTTAAGAAAATAAATTATGCAAATAAAATATGTTTTTGAAAATTAAGTAATGAAACAAAAGATAGAAGGCATGATGGAACTGAAGACTTTCAGGATATCCATGTAAGCAGGATGAAGATGTCAAGAAAGGGGTCTTATCAGTGTTAACAAAATGCATTTTGTTGACTAGGGGAAAGAGGACAAAGATAAGAAGAAGACAGTAACAGATAACAATTCAGTTAACAGTATAGACTTTTAAGGTCAGGATCCGTGTTTAACTCCTGTGTTTGCAAAGAACAGCATTTATTTCTTCTGTAGAAGATTTGCTCTAAAACAACAGGAAAATAATTGCCACATTTTGTAGTCAAGTGGAATAATCCAGAAGTGCAGGATAATAGACTGTTTTCAGCAATCAAAATATTTGCATTAATGGAAAAAATCGAGTTTTTTTAAATGTTAACTTCATTTACGGATATACTTGCAGTTTGAGGAAGTTGACCTAAAATTATCCTCACATTCTAGGAAACAATTGTAACAAAAACATAAGTATAATATGAAATGTCTAGTACAGGGGGAGCCAACCTGTGGCTCCAGAGCCACATACGGCTCTTCACAAGTTAATATGCGGCTCCTTGTATAAGCACCAACTCTGGGGTTGAAGCTACAGGTGTCAATTTTCCAATAGGTACTCTCTGCTCAACCTTTGGCTCTGCCACAGGACCTGCCCCAACTCCATCCCTTCTCTTGAGCCTGCTGTGTCCCTGCTTTCTCCCCCCAGCCTTCTGCATGCCACAAAATGGCTGATTGGAGGTGTGGAGAGGGAAGGGTAGGTGCTGATCCGCAAGGTTCCGGTGAGTGGGAGGCACTGGGAGTGGAGGAAGAGAGCTGACGGGTGGCTGATGACATATTACTGTGGCTCTTTGGCAATGTACATTGCTAACATCTGGCTCCTTCTCAGGCTCAGGTTGGCCAGCCCTGGTCTAATATCTCTAAATCAAAACTTCAATATGCATATTAAACCAAACACAACTTCAACAACATTTATTTTTAGGATTTTGGTTTTCTGCATAATCAAGGAGCAGATAGGTTGGTAGTACTTTTTCAACTATCATCTCCGTTCTTAGAGAAGAATGATTGAGCTGGACTTCCCTGAATGGGTAAAGCTATATTTTTTGCTAATTTTAATTGTGTAAAAGATTATATTTCATATAGATCTTGTGCAAAATACTGGAGTTATTCACCATAGAAATTTGAACCTTGAGACCACCATTTAGTAGCGATAGAAACTTCTTGAGAAGTCTTATTAGATCTTCAGTATCTCTGAAGACACCACAACAGAACTTGTAAATTCTATTAGCCATCTACATCAAGAACCACAATTCAAGCTCAAGTTACTTCTAAGCTACTCTGCCTTTGTCAGCATAGCTTGTAAACTGCATCAGACATATCAATCCAGTTGAAGAAATTCATAGGACACTCTAGCAAAAACTTTTCAAAAGGTCTGCAGAAAATGTTTGGTTTTTATGTCAAATTCTGCAAAGGAACGATTAGACACCAAGAATACATAGAGAAATATTTGGACTTCTAAGTTCAGATACTGTATTACTTAACCACGAATATGAAATGGATATATCACATGGTTTATCTAAAACAGGGTTGGCAACCTTAGGCACGCAGCTCATTAGGTTAATCCACTGGTGGGCCCCAAGACATTTTGTTTACATTGACCATCCACAGGCATGGCCCCCCGCAGCTCCCAGTGGCTGTGGTTCGCTGTTCCCAGCCAATGGGAGCTGATCTAAAAAGTTCTTTATATTTCCATCATGGTATTTCATCAAAACTTGAAAAACTGAAGAGTTCCTAAACATTTTTTTTTGAAGTAAAGTGAGTGTGTGTGTGTGTGTGTGTGTGTATGCATGTATGTATGTACAGTATTAAAAAAAAGAGATTGTAAGCTTTCTGGGGCAGGGACTTTTACAGGTTGGTACAGTGCCTAACACAACAGGGACAGGACCTGATTGAAGATGAAGACTGCAGGCACTATAGTAAAATACCTTAAACAAAAAGAACTCCTCTCAGACATTAGTTTGAAAAGCAAAGGGCCAAATCTTCAGAGGTGTTGCACAATTCCCACTGAAATGAAGAGATTAAGTTAAACCAGCATAACTTTCTAAACTGTACATTTAAACAGATATAGTTATGTGCAAAATGCAGTGTAGATACACTTATTTCTGTTAAAGAAAAGCAAATATAAACAAGCCAAAGTCTTTGTATTAAGAACAACAAAACTAAACAGCCTTCTCCCACTGTTTTAAGTATCCATTTTGAACCCTGTTTAACTTAACCCAGTGCAATTTCACTTGTTGTCAAGTCTTCTATTCCAGGTACTTTGCAAATGTTAAACTCTCCTCAGAATTTGGCCAAGGTATTTGAAGGCTGGAAAATTCAGAATCAAGGTTCCACAAAATATCTTTACTCAGCTTCATCAATCCCATTTCTGTATCCCTGACTATGGTATAAACAATTTGATACAATTGATACAGGTGTACCCAAAAACTATACCTCATACATTTGAAGTAGGAGCAAAAAAGTCACCTACAAGGGGTGTGAACAGCATATGCAACTGCCCAACCAAAACTCAGCAGCCACTCACAGACACTGGAGAGATATATCCGGTTCCTCCACTGAGCTGCTAACGTGGTCTCCAGCTACAAAAGTATGATTCATCTCAATATGAGGCAGGTAAGAAGTAGGTAGGAGCTTCAAGCAGTGATCCACATGTGATACAGAGTCCAGATCGGCAACTAGACTCTAAATGCCATATGAAGTAAAACAGCATGGGGTGGGTAAAAAGCAGATATCTTACTACAGTACCTTTTTAAAACCACAAGCTTTCACATAATATCCTCAGCATCAAATCAACCAACGTACACTTCTAACCACTGCTTCACTATAAGTCACAAAACAATCTACCTCTATGCTACAGACTAGAAACACCATAATTTCTCTCATTTTCCTCCTAGGGTTGGTGTAGGACAGAGGGGGCCAAACTATGGCCCGTGGGTCACATCCGTTCCTCAGGACATTCCTGGCTGGCCCCTGAGCTCCTGGCCACTGGCGCAATGCTCTGGGCAGCAGGGCTGTGAGCTCTTGGCAGGCAATGCAGCTGCAGAGCCATGGCCTGCCCTGGTGTTCTGTGCTGTGTGGTGGCATGGCTGGCTCCAGCTGGGCAGCACGGATGCCTGTCCTGGTGCTCTGGGCAGCGTGGCAGTAGCGCTGCCAGCCACCGGTGCTCCAGGCAGCATGGTAAGTGGGCAGGGAGAAGGGGAGTTGGATAGAGGGCATGGGAGTTGAGGGTGATGATCAGGGGACAGGTCTATGAATAGGAGTCAGAGCGGTCAGAGGGCAGGGAACAGGGGTCTTAATGGAGGTAGGGGTTCCAAGGGGGCAATCAAGAAGGAGAGAGGGGTTGGATGGTGTCGCAGCGGGAAGTCAGGGATGAGGGGTTCTAGGGCAGTCAGGGAACAGGGAGCAGGGAGGCATGGATGGGGCAGGAGTCGGGGGGGAGGCAGCTCATGAGACAGGGGGCTTGGATAGGGGGCAGGGGCAGGGTCCTGGGCCAGACCATGCCTGGCTGTTTGGGGAGGCACAGCCTCCCCTAACCAGCCTCCATACAATTTTGGAAACCTGATGTGGCCCTGAGGCCAAAATGTTTGCTCACCCCTGGTCTAGGACTCATCACTCATATTTATCCAGATATCCAGCTGGAGACCATGCACTATACAAATCTAGGTCACAGACTACATAGTATTTGTTTCTGCAAAACAAGGAAGATTACATAACTTATATACCCTGAGTCACACAGGAGAGAGTATGGGGTTGAGATGTGTAATTTTGAAAAGTGTCCTCTGATGTTCGATGCCTCTAAGCTTGGTTGTCCCACTGGAGATGCTTAGGGTCTGCTTTTTGATAGGCACTGAGCGCTTCCTCTGCCTCACACAACTCAGGAACCTATGGACTTATGGGACCTCAGGGCCTTGTAGGTCACCCAAAATCAGCAGACACAGCTAAATGTTTTAGCCATCATTTTGTGTTACTTTCTCACTGTTATCTTCAGAAATGTAGTTGGAACGTTTATCATAGACATATATCCACAAACAGATGGCTCACTAGTGTATGCGGAAAGAGTTAAGATGGTTTGTGAAAAGCTTCCTGTAAATACATCTAGAGGATCTGATATTGGAGGGATGTCAGCAGAATTTTATGGATGTGACGAAGATAAACTGAGGAAGTATAAATTTGAAACTCTTTTTTCATTCATACAGTCTATCTCCTACAATGAAACAAGACAATCATTTTGATTCCTAAACCTAGAAAACGTACATGACTTTCTTGGACAACTAGTTTTCCATCACACTATAAAACAGAATACATTACTATTTTGCTTATCTTGCTAAACAGGTTGAGACAGAACATACCACAGAGGGCCTGCTCCTGCTGAGGTCCAGAGGAATTTTGCCACTGTCTTCAGTGGGAACAAGATGAGCCTAATTCATTTTTAAAAATATCTTTATTAAAGGTATCTCTGAAAATCAGAATTGGTTGTGATTAGTGATTATAGTGATTTCTTAAAGGATGATGAACTATTTTATTTCTCCCTCCTTAAAAAAATCTGATTTTTCCATCTATAAAATTATTTGGCTTTGGTCCTGTTTAAAAATAATACTATTCTCAAAGAAAATTACTTAAGGGTATTTGGGTTAATGTACATCCCTAATTTACTCTAATCTCTATGGAGGTTTTTTTTAAAAAAGTATTCCAGAGATACGTGATACTCTAGTCTTAAAAATTAAAATTTATAGGAGCAAGTTTTCTTGTAAAAATGACTCGAACTCTGATGGTAGTTGTATTTAATTTGTTTTCTAAAGTTTCAGGGCCTCTCATTTGAAAAAATGTGACCTGTTTTATGTAATCATTATGAGTTTTAACTTGTAATTTCCTAGTTAAGACCCAGGTAAAATATTTAAGGATAACAATTACAACAAACTTTACATGAAGCATAATTATTTTTTTTCTACCATAAAAATTAAACAACCTCAACTCTGGCTGGACTTTGTTAAATAAAATCAAAAGTATATCTATAATTATTTAATTAGCACTTCTTCAGCAATCTGTCCCGTATATAATAGCCATAAATGAGTACACCTTTATTAAAGTGTAATTTTTCTTTGATTGGTGACTTTTCAGGGTATGTGGAGGAAAGAATCATAGAGTTACAAGTTATCAATCAGTTATGTTAATATCAAATTTGTTCAGTTTACAAGTTATTTTTCTAAGTGACAGATCAGCAAACTTATCCTAGAATAATGGTTTCTGAAATTTGTGCTGTATTTTTGGTTCTTGCCTCATTGTAAATGAACAGATTTTGCAATCGGAATTTATTTAATAATTTTTTTGATGATTCTCCTGCAATTCAAGAGACCCAAGTTCAAATCTCTCATGCAATTCTGGCGGAGGCGATAACTTAACCCAGATTTTCCCCATCCAAGTTGATTGCCCTAACCTCAGATGTAAGGCTTATAGGGACAGCGGCAGTGCCACTACCAAACCAGCCACAGTACGAATGGCACCTTAATTCCAGGGGGAAATCAAATTTACTTGGTGAATAGTTGTGTTGAATTTAGAAATAGTTCCGGTTCACCAAAAAATGCATTTTTCAAAGAATTTATTATTTGCAAAACATTTGCCTAGCTCTCATCAAGGCTGAATCAGGACCCTTATGTTTATTTGATACCATACAAATAATACTGAAAATAAAAATGTTAAACTGATATGAGAAAGGTAATTTAATACTATTATTTTTTACCTTTGAATCATTCATTTATATCAAAATAGTTAACAGTATGTTTAAAGAAGCATTAAAAATTGAATGGAGAGATTAAAAATTTAATGGAGAGACTAGTACAGTTCTTAAGTAGATATTCTTTCCTTTGTTAAATTTGAAATTCTGATTTGTTAGTTTTATTTTCATACCATTTTATTTATTGGATTCTTCAGAATGGTAATGGGTTGTGATTAAAACAATTTCAAAATCTGTATGTTCACTGGTTCAGGCGATTTATATTTATAATCATTCTGGTCCTTTGCTACTTCCACTCCAAATTAATGGACTGGATTTTAGACAAACTCACAAAGATTTTATATTCTATTCCGAAAAAAATCAAAAAATCCAGATTAAAATGTCTACCAACTTAATTTTATGATAATTAGGCTTGTTTGAAAGTGACTTGAAGTGTCTCAATGACAGTAGAAATTGAAATTTGTTTTGCTTACGTAGTAAGTTTACTGCTGAAATTTAGTGAGACTCTCTTGCAGCACAGGATGTATATCCTCTGGGCATGAACCTCTGTTCAACAAGCAAGCTACCCCTGCTTCAGTTAAAGAAGTAGTCTTGAGAGGTAACCTGATGTAGAGTGCATTATAGAAATCTAATCTAGAAATAACAAAGGGATGGAAAATTGGAGCAGGATTTGCATGTGAAAGCAATAGTGTTGTTTGCTTCACCAAATAAAGATGAAAAATGTATGCTAAATTATTTACTTGCTTACTTACTTCTAAATTACATACCTTTTGTCACAGATTCGTTAATCAAAGGTAGTGACATTAGTAAATTCTTCTGAATTTTCACTGTTATCCATACACTACCTTGCTGAGCTTTAGCCAGAAAGTTCTTATCCAGACCCCAATCTCTAGAAAATATTGGATAATCCATTATCCCAGTGATGCAGGATAGGTAGAGTTAGTGACACAGAGTTTCTTGCATCAGCATAGTGAAGGCATTTAATCCAAAATCTCCTTATTAACCCTTCAAATGGCTTCAAATACACAGGAAGAAGGGATAGGGGAGAAAGAGAGAGAACAGCCCTGACACAGATAAACAATTGTTCATCATAATTTGCTGTGAAGACACTCCAAAATTCTTCCACTTGCTCCCATTAGGGCAGGGGTGGGCATACTTTTTGGCCCGAGGGCTACATCGGGGTTCAAAGTTGAATGGAAGGCTGGGTAGGGAAGGTGGTGCATCCCCAAACAGCCTAGACCTGCCCCCTATCCCACTCCCTCCTACTCCCTGACCCCCTCAAAATCCCTGACCCTTCACCCCCTCTCCCCTGACTGCTCCCTTGGGAGACCCCCGCCCCAACCACCCCCACCAAGACCCCAACCCCTATCTAAGTCCCCCTGCTCCTTGTCCCCTGACTGTCCCCTCTAGAGAATCCCCTTCCCCTAATCATCCCCCAGGAACCCATCCTCTATCCAACTACCCTGATCCCTGTCCCATTACTGCCTTGCCCCCTGACAGGCCCCCTGGGACTCCCACGTGCTATCCAACCCCTCCCGGTTTCCTGTCCCCTGACCACCACCCCGAGACCTGCTGGCCCTTATCCAACCTCCCCCGCACCTCCTGCTCCCAGCCCCAGCCCTCTTACCACGTCGCTCAGAACAGCGTGTCTGTCCTGGAGCCAGACACGCTGCTGTGCAGCCCCATCCTCCCAGAGTGCTGCTCGCACAGTGCGCTGAGGCTGAGGGGTGTGGGGGAGAACAGCGGGGGATAGAGGAGGAGCTAGCCTCTCCAGCTGGGAGCTTGGGAAGCGGGGCAGACAGAATCAGCCTGTGGGTCGGATGTGGCCTGCAGGCCGTAGTGTGCCCACCCCCGTACTAGGGACTACAGGTGTGTAACAAGACCTTGTGAACAATGGTATCAAAGGTAGCTAACAAATATAAATCCTATATGGGCAACTTATTCTCATCAATTGCTAGGTCGATATCAACCAGGGCCATGAAAATATGTTCAGACCCATATCCAACTCTAAAACTGAGATCAAACAAATCAGAGGAGTCTGAAATTGCCAGGTTTTTTTTTTTTGCCACCATCCTTTTCCAACATTGGTATATAGTCAACACCTCTAGGGTCCAACAGTTGTCATGAGTTTCTGAGGCAGCCTAGAAGATTCTTCATTGAAGTCACCAAGAACTCTGAGCCTTATTGACTTCAAAGACAGTATAGAACCTGAAAAACTGAGACAAAGATTCTCCAGTGAGGCACAGCACTCTATATACAAGTAGTTTTATCCCACCAAGGAGTGAAACTGCTGCCCATTGTTTTACATTAACTTTTGGTACTTACATATACACATGTAATATAAACAGACTCTATAAAATGAGGAGCACAGTCACAACTGCACAGGGGTCTCCATTCCTTAATCTGGCATAGCCATCATAAATTAAACAGTTTGAGCACCATGAAGAGAGGACTTCTGTGCATCCTATACTGCAGCTGGCATGGCCACTCATGGTGAAATCTGAATAGAGGGAACATGCTGTCCTTTCTCAAGAAGGAATTTGTTGGGTTGGTAGTGGTAGGAGAGAGCTGTAGAGCTCTCATGAACACATTAAAAGTGGAGGAAGTAACCAGATGGAGCATGGCTCTCCCTTTGACTAACTTTATTCTGGGGTCCAGCTGGTATAAAGCATGTAGAAAGCGTTTGGGCGACATCCCTTCAGGAACCAGAGGAATGGAATGTTGGATCAGAAGTCGCCATGACAGTTGGTCTGAACGATGGAGAAGCAGTGGTACATGGGGGACAGGAGGTAGCTGTGAGGCAGAGGTGCTTGGAGAGCACAAGCACCAACTGGACGCCCCAGATCCCAGGAACAGGCAAGGCAGTAAATCTGGCCTGGAGAAGCTGAATGGCAGAGCCAAAGGGGAGTCTCACACTTGGAACGAGGGGAAGGAGGTTGGGAATGTGCAGCAAAGACAGCCACCTTCTGAAGCACAGCTGACACAGCAGGGTGTCATGTGCTCAGGGTGGCAAGCCATGTGCTTAGGGTGGCAAGGCAAGTTAGTTATTATTACATATCTGCCACCAGCAGAATCTTCCAACTCCTATGAGCCCATGCAGAAGCCACAGCATCATGCTCGCCTACCTTTGTTCCAGGCAGTGATTGGTCAAGGAAAGAGGCTGTAGTGTTAGCAGAAGGTATCAGCAGTGGCTGCCCTGAGACCTTCAGCACATGAGCCACCAGGCGCATTGCATCAAATGCAATGCTTCATGCACTGACTGGAGACAGTCAGTGTCACTTTTGGCACAAAGAGCTCCACCTGAGTAGAGAGCTCAGACAGCTCGTGATACACAGCCTCAGATACATATCTACGATTTGTATAAAGTTAGAGCATAGCCCCTGAGATTACCAGAAGGGATTTAGCTACCCTTAAAGAGATTTAAACTACCAGTTTATATACACTGATTTTATGCATATTATAAAAACCCCTACGTAGGAACCCTAGTACACACCCATGTATTTACCCCCATGCAAAACATCAGTCCTCCTCCAACTCCCCCAATCTTCCCATTTCTCATACCAGTTCTTTTCTTTCTCTCCTTCATCTCTATAGTAAATTCCCTCTCCACCACCAATTCCCCTACCCGGCAATCTATTAGTCATCCTTACCCACAAGTCTTTCAATGTTCAGTTCATTCATTTCTCACTCTTCCAATCCATCATTCCCACTTCTTGCCACTTCCCACAGTTGTTGTTAGTAGTACCAAACATTTACACTATGGTAGCAATTGATCCCAAAACCATTGTGCCAGACACTGTACAAACCTTGCCAGAGGACAATCCCAAAATTCTCCTCCCTCCACTAGAAGGCTCTTCTAGTCCTTCACCCAGCCTTTCTCCTACCCCTGAATCCCTTCCTACTTTTTTCCTCCTCCTGCGGATCATTCTGTTCTCCTTCTGGCCTCATCTCCTCGCTGAGAAATCACAGTAGCCCTTGCTTCTACTTCCTTTGCTTTCAGTGCTTCCTCCTCCAGTTGCTTCTAGACCAGGGGTCGGCAACCTTTCAGAAGTGGTGTGCCGAGTCTCCATTTATTTATTCTAATTTAACATTTTGAGTGCCAGTAATATATTTTAATGTTCTTAGAAAGTCTCTTTCTATAAGTCTATAATATATAATTAAACTATTGCTGTATGTAAAGTAAATAAGATTTTTAAAATGTTTAAGAAGCTTCATTTAAAATTAAATTAAAATGCAGAGCCCCCCAGATCGATGTCCAAAATCCAGGTAGTGTGAGTGCCACTGAAAATCAGCTCGCATGCCACCTTCGGCACCCGTGCCGTAAGTTGCATACCCCTGTTCTAGACTGCTCATTAAACAGGGAGGAGCTGAGGGCACAGAGAGTACTGGCTGGCAGCCGAAGGTGAGAAGGGAGTTTCAGCCATCAACTGAACCAAGAAAGTAGGTAAGGGTGGTTGCTCAAAAAAAGCTAGAGGTTAGGCAGCTATGGCTAGCAGTCACTCTGGTCAAAACATCCTCCCTACTCCATGAAGCTGACCTCGAGCACCATCAGTTGTGACAGCAGTATCCTTCAGAAGTGCTTATAAAAATCCCAACCTCTTGAAAGCAATATTACTCATTCTTCCAACTCTCACTTCCCATTCTTCAAGATCTTACATCATTGATAATCTCCTGCAGCTGCCTTTGACTCTATCAGCATTCTTGAGGCAACTAATTCTGGCAAGTGTGGTGGGATAGGTAAAACATTCATCATGCCTAGCTTCAGTCCCCTCCCAACCCATCCTTTCTTTATACATGTCTTTCTGCAGGGGAGCTACCAAAGACACCAGGGAATTGCTGCAGAAACAGCAATCCCCGCTTCTGAATGTCCCTTCCTTCCATCCACTTACAGGTATCTGATAAATTTTCATCCTTTCTGCCCACAAAAGCTGAAAACCGAGATGTAATCCTGGACTCAAAACTACCACACCTCTAATTAAATTAATTAACATATCTGGGGTGAAGATTCCTACAAGCAAAAATTAATGTGTAGAGCCTATGTAAACAGTGATTTCTAGAGAGGATTATGAATTTCATAACATTACAAATGATAGGAAATAAAATTAAGTATTGAAATGATAGTACTGAAAACCCCAAGAACAGTAATCAGATAGAGACATTCATCCTTCTCTGAGAGGTTCCTAAACTGTTTTATAGCTTATCTCCCTAAAGATTGCTTGATCAATCCTAAAATTAACATTTTAAAATTATATTCAAGTGTTCTTGAGTATGACACAAATGTGAGGGAATTAAAGCCTTTATTGTAAAAATGGTGTGGCTGGGAAGTGTATTTAAATCTCGGGCAGGGAATCCTCTTTATATATTTTTTCTCTTGCTTGGTCAATTTTACTTTGTGCTCAGCAAACTAGAACTAATCAATGAAATAATAATAAACATTCAACTTTCAATAACCAATACGATGTTCAGTTTTAGCTAAGCCCTAAGTAATTTTTTTTTTTATTTTAGCTGGAGCATGCAGCAACAACTAAAACAGAGGTTGCCCAAGTGTTTCCATTCCAAAGGACTTTTTTCAGATCCTTCTCAAGCTTTCATCTTTCTTTTTTCAGCTTTAAAAATGTATTACTTGCATATCCTATATAAGCCATTATACTAATTTGTCAAAATAAGGAAATATTACAAGAAAATCTGACCAAACGAAAATTTCTTAAGTTTGCGGTCTCTCCCATTGGGTACAAAATCTTTGAAGTTTTGAGCAAAAAAGTTTTGTCCATTTTTGAGGGGGGAAACAATGATTTCACCCCCTGAAGTTAGCATTACAATAACAACTAGAGGCTGCATCAGAACCCCCAGTGCTAGACACTGTCTTTATTTTTTTAAAAAAAGACTGACATCATTAAAAATGACATTGCTAACTCTTTTTGAATAATGCTCGCACTGTTAGGACAGGATCTTGAAATTTGATAAGGAGATAATGCCTAGGCTGCCTGTGTCTTCTGGAGGTCCAATGATAATGTGTTTTGCTTTGGCTTACTTCATGGATGTTCACTTATTTTATTTTTTACTGACACCAGAGATCTATTTATCAACTATCTCTCAGTGTATATGTGTGTACCACACATATATTGCTACATATGATATATTGCATGAGGAATATGGAATCCTCCTACATTCTGTATATTCTATTATGTGTGCTATTTCAGGTGATAGAGAGGACAGATGGTCTTCATGTTAGGGTTCTAGCCTAAGTCTTAAGAGGCCAGTGTTCAGTTCCCTGCTTTGCTACAGACTTCTTGTGTGACCATGTGCAACTCACTTAAACTCTCTGTGCCTCAGTTCCTTATCTGTAAAATAGAGATAATTCCTACCTCACAGGGATGATCTGAGAATAAATATACTGAAGACTGTGGAAACACTCAGATATAATGGTAAAAGGGCTGCACACATATCTAAAATAGGAAAGGGCTCCATAATACACAAAAAATGTGCACAGTACACAAATGCATACATAAGAAGGCAATGTTAATATTGCCTCCTTCTTTGTGCAGGACACAGCTGTAGCAAATAGTTCCACTTCAAGAATTTTCTTAGTTTTATCAGTATTCCTTCTAAAACACGTAGGGGATTCCACTCAAAAAACACATTAGAAGTGTAAAGTGAATCATTCAAGTCAGGAAATACCAAAGACACGGTTGCATGTGCCTGATCCAAATCCCATTGAATTAGGTGTGAATCAATCCACTGACTTCAGTAGAATTTGGATCACACCTCACTTGCATAACATGACGCAAAATGGTTTTGCTCTCATATCAGGGGTATATTTCTTCATGGATGGTGTCAAGGACCCAGAAACCTACTTCTTAAATTCAAGATATGCTCTTTATTCCAAATATCGTCTATTAGTTTTCACTTATGTCCTGGGCTCTAACCAGTGACTTAGATATAATGTGACTTTAATTTCCTTATCACTTAATCTAGCTCAGTTTTAAAGGAGATGACACTTATCTTTGTAAAAGTGATTTGAGATTTTTGGATGAAAGATGAGGGGTGAAATGCTGTTCCATTTAAAGCAATGGGCTTTTGGAAACTGAATTAAGTGGGGCCAAATTTCACTCACAGTATTAAGTATGTATAACTAACAAACATCCAAACAGTTTAATACTGTGCCAGTTTCTCTGGCTTTTATATTATTATGGTTTTGATAAGTTGTTACAGTTTTCATTTTTAATAGTCACTTATCAGGTAAAACCTTCTAAAATAAGTTTGCATGTTTGCCAGTAAATATATATTTAAGCAAAAAACAGCAATAACTATATAACATAGATGCTGGGAAGTATCAACAAGCAACTTTCAGCATGGTGTAAAAATGCTAAAATAATTTCCTTGACTTTTCTTTTTCTCCCAAAGAGCTCAAACCTAGCAATACTATTTAAAATACATATGGTTTTAAACAATTTAACAACTAATATACAAATTAAAAATACCCTACTACAAATTCAGAACTGGACAAAGTATGCACAAACACACTTTTTTGCTATATGTAAAAGATGAATAGAATAACTAATAAACAAATATACTGCTGGCTAAATATATTATGGTAATATATGATCATACAGAAAATGTACACTATTTTAGGTACAGAAATTGCACACTATATTTTGATAAGGGAACACAATGCTACTTCTCTATTTATTTTTGGTATGAAGTAGAAAAAATTTCCTCTATAAAATACATTATTTTAAAAAATAGAGATTTCTACCCTATAGAATACACACTGAGAAACTGAAGCTCTTTTTTTCACCTTCTAGATCCTGAATATCAAGTTAATTAAAACTATGTTAAATAAATACATGGGTATGTCAATGTGCTCATGTTTTGAGCACTGCCAATGATTTTTGAGATTTTTTTAGTGCACAGGGATTATAAGAAAGCAAGAGAAATAAGAAAGCAATCAAAAAGTGTCAGAGCAAGATTGCTTTAAACTTTTTAAAAAATTAAATACTTGTTAATATCTTCTTGGAGCTTTGCTTTTACATGCCATCCTAGTTATAATCATGTCACTTTTTATCTCATCAACATTTTGTTCCTGGAATCAAAAGTTGTCAAATTTCTATCTTTCCTGGCCTTTGGTCCTACAAACTAAGGAAGGAAAGTTTCCACGTAATGGTGGCTTCAAGAAGAAAACATCTGTTAAATCAAAAGCATATTGTTATCAGAGTAGGGCAACCAGGGAGACTGTAGAATAGATTATCTGATAGGCTAACAGTCAGAATCCATTGTAATTCCTACAAAGTTTCTAACAATTAAGCATGGGATTGAGAAGGGAGAGATTTCAGATGCTGATTTTAAAGTGATCAAAACACTAAAAGAAAAGAGATTAAATCTCCAGGGGTTTCCCACTCGGAGAATTTCAGCTTTTTTAAAAAAAACAAACGATCAATGTTTACTCTAAAGTAAGTGTAAGGTGGAAGTTTAATAAGACAAGAGATGTATTAATAACCTCTGCTCAGACACACGTTTTTCGACGATGTCTTTGTCCTGTCTAATCATCGGCTTGTTCTAAATCATACCATAATGTAAATTAGCAAGTGGTGCAAAACGGTTTGAGTTTCCAGCAGGGAGTAAACTGGGAATCAGCTAAATGACAGGAAACATGAAACTGAGATGTTAGTAGGGGTGGAAAAGCTGTATTGTGTTCGGGGGGGGGGGGCAGGAATGAGCCTTTCGACCACTTTATTTCTCCTTATTCTCGTCTTTCGTATTTCCACGGCGTTTTATTTTAAATCCCCCGCACTACTGCATTGCCTGCCCCGGCGCACACGGGATCCCCCCTTCCACAATGGGAGCAGAGCCGCGCCAGGGAGCAGCCTCAGCGAGCGCACAAGCAGCAGCAGCAGTTGTGCTGAGCTCTTGTGCGGGGACCATGTGCGGAGCTGGGGGCAGGGCAGGGCAGGGCGGGCTGGCGCCCCTCGCACCGCAGAGCATCGCACGAGCCCTCGGCGAACAAAAACCCTCGCAGAGGCCCCGCGGGGCGCGCACCGCCGCAGGGGGAGGGGGGGCACCGTGCACCTCGCCCCCTCCCCCCGGTACCCACCGCCTGCGCAGGCGGGATGCGCGAGGTGCCGCTCGGGCGGGCAGGGGGGAGCCCGCGCCCCCCCGCGAGGAGCGCAGGGGTGAGGGGGAGCGATCAAGTTTTTGGGGGCGGGGGGGGGGGGGGCCCCGCCGGCGGGTGGGGGGGGGGGGGGGGGGGAGGGGAAGGGGGCGAGGCCGGTGATTGGGCGGCGCTCGGAAGCACTTTGTTTTTTATGCTAATGAGGGCGGAGCGGCTCTTGTGGATATTTACGTTGAGGCGGGAGCCGCCGCCCTTCATTCACCCACATGGTCCGCGAGCCCGGCCGCCAGCGGCGGACCTGCCTTCGCGCCACTTCACCCCCCCCCCCCCCCCGCCCCCCCCCCCGGCCGTGGGGGGGGCGGTCGGCCCCGCGCCCGGCGGGTGGCTGCGCGAGCGGAACGGGGGCGCCGGGCCCGGGGCGAAGATGGTGGCGGCCGTTGACGGGTGAGTGTCGCGCCTGGCGCTGACGGGGAACCTGTTGTGCGCGGCGCCGGGGGGGGGGGTGGAGGGGGGAGCAGGGCGCATGGCAGCCGCGGCGCCGCCCGAGCTCTCGCACGGGGCGGGAGGGGCCGGGATGAGGGAGATTTGAAAAGCGTGTGCGCCGCGCTCTGCCGCCGCCGCGCCTCCCCCCTGCTCCCCGCCGCAGCCGCCCCCGCCCGGCCGCCGCGCAGCCCCCAGCGGGCCGGGATCCAGCCGCCGAGGCCCGGCCGGGAAAGTTTGTGCCGCGGCCCGGCAGGCGCGGGGGAGAGCGGGCGGCCGGGGAACAAAGCGGCACGTGGGGCCGGGGCCGCCGCGGCCCTGCTCGCCGCCCACGCCGCGCCGGGAGCGCGGGGCGCGCTGAGGAGGCCGCGGATGGGGCGCGCGGGGCGGTCCCGGGGAGCGGGCAGCGCGGCGGGCTCCGAGCGCCTCCGGGCCGGGCCCCTCCGCATGGGCTTTTGTTCGCAGGAGGGGCGGGGGCGGCGGGCTCGGCTCCCCGGGGCGGGCGGGGAGGGGGTGGGGCGGGGGGACCGGGCTCCTCCTGCCCGGGCGGGACGCGGCCCGCGGGAGCCCCGCGCTGCCGCCGCTCCAGCCGCTCGCTCGGTTAATTACGAAATCGGCGGCAGCTGCGGGGCCTCGGCGGCGCCATGTTGCTGGGGAGGGAGGGGAGGCGGGAGGGGACATGGCGGCGGCGGCTGCGTGTTGGGGCTGATTGTTCCCTGCTAGGCCCCGAGCCGCGTGTGGGACAGCGCCCCCCCCCATCCCCTCCGCGGTCTCTTTCCTCTCCCCCCCTCCGGCCCCAGGGTGCGGGCGTCCGGCCCGTGGGGCCAGGCCCGGCCCGGAGCAGGCGGGGGCGTCCCGCCGTAGCCGGGCTGTGACCTCCCCGTTGCCGCCGGCAGCGCCCCCTAGTGCGCACGTGGGGTACGGCCGCCCTGTGTTCGTCGAGCACGTGCTGCGGGGTGCGGGCCCGGCCCGGGGGGCTGCAGCACATGGCGCTGGGGCTCCGCGCCAGCCGGGCGCACCTGCCCTGGCACCGGGAATCTGCAGAGACACCTTAGGGCTGCGCGCACTTCCCTGTCGCCATTGCCTAGCGTGGAAAGACCAAAACGTTGGTCGTCCGCCCGCTGCAGCCTTGCCCGATGTCTCCGGCGGTGGGAGCGGGAGAGAGACTTCTTTTGCATTTAAGCATGTTGGGAACAGGCGGGGCAGTCGTATACTCAGGTCGATGGACACAGGATAAACCCGCAGATGTGTTTCAAGAAGAGAATGCTTACGATCTCTTTATCCTGAAGGTAGAGATGGGCAGGAAAGCATTAATCGCTCAAGTTTTGTGGCTTTGTTTACAATTTCCACGAAAAGCAAATGAATTTTGATTTTCATGTCTTTGCAGTGTCAGTGTATGGAGGAAAATATTGAAAGGCTTTGGATGTTGCAGCAGAACTTGCATGAAGCAATCAATGTTTTTAGTTAAAAGGGGTAAGTTGTCAAATTGCATGTAATGTGTATTTTGTAATATCTTTGAAAGGTTTATGACTAGCCTCAGTTCATTTAAGAATATAATTACACCATGAGCCAAAAGATGGGTTTACAAGACATCTACAATTCCAATGGTAGTGTTTGGAGTCCATTGTCGGGTAAAAGGAAGAAAATTAGTTTAATTTTATTGCTTTGGATGTTTTGTTTTACTGTACTGATTCCAGATTACATAAAAATTATTTACTGTTATGTTTTTCACCTGTTACTCTATTGCTTGTTACCTGTCTAATGACATAGTAAATCAGCCAACCTGAGGCTACTCCAGTTTTTAACCAATGCCATCTCGATATTCTTCAATTCAACAAGTAATAGAACTACTACGTTTTGGTTACCATGCTCAACTTCCATCACAGTTTCAAGAACAAAGTAGCCTACAGGCATTAACTTGATAGGTAATGAGTCTTCATACTGTTATGAAGACTGTATTTAAGAATTAATTGTGATATGGCATACTTTCTGACTTTAAATATACTTGAGTACCACTTTTATTGAACTGGAATAGTCTTTTAAAATCTGACCTTATTACCTCAGGAGCTATTGCCATTTGAGACATGGCTATGTTTGGGCAGCCTCTAGTACTCTCTACTGTTAACAGAATATAACAAATACCTACTTCTTGTTTTTTATTAGTAGCCCTGGTCATATAATAGATCATTCTCAGGTATTATGCTGATTAGTGTCTGTTGGTTAATCTCAAAGACAAGATTTAAAACCACTAGGAAATCAGTTCCTTTGAATTGGTCTGTGCTATTTGACACTTTTTGTGCTTTGCGTATTTGTTGTATTTACTGTTTCGGAGTACAGTTATAGCAGATACTTCCACTGAATTACTAAATTTGTTGTGTTCGTGATTGCAGGCAGACATTTAATTTTTCTCCCATAAATTTTAACGTTTAATAACTAGAATTAACTTCATAATGTGTTAAAGTTCTTTGTACACATTTGATGGAATTGATAAAACTGGTGGTTGAGTGGGGAAGAGCAAAAATGTATATTGTTTTTACCCTGTCTTCATCCCTTCTTCCCCTTCACCTCCACAGTTGTTGCTCTGTAGTTCGGATTGATTCCTCTTTATGCTGAACACTCTAATTTGCTTTTAGGCTAGTTGGTTCTATCTTATTATATATGACAATTATTCAAAATTTGATCAAGGCATTCATTTTGTTCTCCTCTTTCAGCAGGTGCAAATTAGACAACTCCTCTTGGGGAGCTACTGAAGATCTGGTCATGTCAAAGTAATGTCAAAGTGCTTACAGTGCAGGTAGTGATATAAGAACCTACTGCAGTGAAGGCACTTGTAGCATTATATTGACAAATGCCATGGGAGATCCTGCAGAACTACAGTAATTTGCAAGGTACAATGTGGTATTGAGTGCTTTTTGTTCTAAGGTGCATCTAGTGCAGATAGTGAAGTAGATTAGCATCTACTGCCCTAAGTGCTCCTTCTGGCATAAGAAGTTATATCTTCATCCAGTCATTCAGGCTGATTAAGAATGTAGATGTTCCAATAGCTGTCTGCTCTGCAGTCCTCTGTTAGTTTTGCATAGTTGCACTACAAGAAGAATGTAGTTGTGCAAATCTATGCAAAACTGATGGTGGCCTGTTATTGTCTACATCAAGAAAGTGAATGTTTTTTTTAAATTTTTTTTTATTGCTTGTCATGTATTTTGGTGGTCTTGCTTTCATAGCACTTCCTTCAGTTTAGTAAATATGACAGCTCCTGTAGTACTAAAGTGCTTATAGTGCAGGTAGTGTTCAGTAATCTACTGCATTATGAGCACTTAAAGTACTGCTAGCTGTAGAACTACAACTTCAGCATGCCTTCCTAGCAGACTAACTTTTTTGTTTAATTGAACACTGTTCTCTGGTTAGTTTTGCAGGTTTGCATCCAGCTGTATGATACTCTGCTGTGCAAATCCATGCAAAACTGACTGTGGCAGTGACAAGTCAGTGAATAAGAGGAAAGTTGTACCCCTTTCTACACAGGTTGGGATCAGTTGCAATGCTGTGTATGCCTGTAGTATTGCACTTGTCCCGGCCTGTTGAGGTTGGTGGGGACAGAGGCTGCAACATCTTCAGTAGTTTTGATTATTTTAGGAAGCTATACTGCATTTTTTCCAGGAAATCTGAATACCTAATAACTTGTTTTCTGAATTGTTCCATGTAAACTAATGTATGACTGGACATTATATGCCACAGACTTTTCTGTATTTGTCAATTCTTTTTGTATGTTCACTAAATTGATGTTCAATAACAGAGTCTCGTTTTTTTTCTCTTATGGGTTCCTCCTGTTGTATTGAGTCCCTGCTTTCAAAACAATTAATCCTTAGTAGCCATTCTAAAGAGAAATGGGTCAAAAAGCTTTTAGTTTTCAAAGATCTTTCATGCAAACTTTACTTAGCCTAGACTGAGTCTGTAGCTGACACTAAATTGCAGAAAGAAATCTGCATTTTGTTTTATGACAATTTTAGAAGTGAACTAAAAACCTATTTTTAACTGCTTAAACCTCTGTTCTAATTTGGCAATAGAACTAATATGTAATTCTAATTTTAAATTTCATCCAAAAATCTGTCAGATTCCAGCATACCAAGTTTAAATCTCTGAAAGGCTAAATCTGTCCTTCATTCATACTGAGGTACAGTCTTTTCGTGTGATCATACAACAAATGTACTGCATTATACACATTTCTACAACCTTAAATTCATGTGTAATATTCCAGTTTTGTGAATGCTCTCTCACGTAAATACTAAATAAATCATTAACACAGTATGTTATGTGTGTAAAGGAATAAGGAAAGTGCAGCACACCTAGGCCATCTAAATTACCATTGTAATTAAATGCTTTATCCTTTTGAATACCATCTGAGGAAGATGATTGGGTGAAAAAGTATGTGATCTTGCTAATTGAAATAGACACATTCTCTTTATGGTAGGTAAGTCTGTCAGTAGACTGACCTACTGTATGTGTCCCTGAAATTCACACAGTCCTGATTATGCAGTCCATCCTACCATTGCTCTAAGTTTGTTGTTAAAAAAAAATACATTAAGTAACAACTTTAAAAAATCTGTGGCTTTTTTTCACTTTACCTTCCATCAAAAGTAACAATTTACATTTTTATACACTTCCAATCCCTCTTCTTAAAAAAACCCAAAGACCTTAATGCACAGATCAAGCCTAGAAAATGATAACTGAAATATGAATATTATGGATAGTGTTAAATATAGTATTACTGCAGCTATAATACACTTTGAAACTCAATTTAGTGTTTTCTGCATCAGTTAACATTGCTATCAACCTCCTATCTCCCTACACTGTTTTATGTATTAAATATCCAACTGTTGTAGGCTGAATTCAAAGACCTCCCCCCCCCCCCCCCAAAAAAAACCCTTCCCATAAACCTGAAAAAACCCTTCCCAAATTCTTTAGTGATGTTAGAACAGGGGTTGGCAACCTTTCAGACGTGGTGTGTCAAATCTTCATTTCTTCACTCTAATTTAAGGTTTCAGGTGCCAGTAATACATTTTAACATTTTTAGATGGTCTCTTTCTATAAGTCTTTAACATATAACTAAACTATTATTGTATGTAAAGTAAATACGGTTTTTAAAATGTTTGAGAAGCTCATTTAAAATTAAATTAAAATGCAGAGCCCCCCAAACCGGTGGCCAGGACCCAGGCAGTGTGAGTGCCACTGAAAATCAGCTCGTGTGCCGCCTTTGGCACCCGTGCCATAGTTGCCTACACTGTGTTAGAAATTGGATAGATTGAATTGGGAAGAAATATTGCAGGGATTGTTGTACGTAACTCAGTAAGATCACTTAAAATGCCTATGCACAACTTGCACAAATGTGCTCTATTTTTGAGTGAGAAGCGTGACTACGATTAGTGTCTAAAGGAGCAATACTTGTACCTTTTTGAAGTCTTAAATTATTACCTGTTAATGTATGTAGAGTTTGTTGGGGAGCACCTGACCCTTAATTTGTTGGTGTAAAAGGAAGTGCTCTGCTACTCTTATGCTTTCTGAAATGTGTAAAATTGTAATTAAAGAATTAGTCGTTTAGATAACAGAAACTTGCTCTCTTGTCTATTTGAGGAAGTAACATTTACCTTGATAAACGTTGTCCTTTCCTTAAACCAGAGATTACTAGTTCTGATGGTCCCAAGACCAGTTCATTTGCTTTGTTGCGGTAAAGCATAAAACAAATTTTGTGAGCCATAATTCTTCAAATTACAGAGAACATATGATTATAGCGTATGTGTTCTCTTAAACACTTGGACAAATTGTGCCCTTAGAGCGCAGTTTGTCTATATTGTCTAATCAATTTTATTTCCAATACATTTTCAGTTTGAGTTCTGTTTAATTATACAACTTACATCTACATCAGAAATTTTAATTCATGTTTTTCTTAAATGTGCTACTAATCAATATTATTACTCTGCCTACCGGTACAGGCTAAAAGGTTTGCGTGGTTGCTGTACACTGACAGTACTTGAATCATTTTCAATTGCAGGACTGCCTGTAACTTGGAGGCAATTTTAAAAGATAAGATTTCCAGCTAACACCAAATGAAATAAAAGCTCATTTGTTTTTCAGGACACATTTTGCAGTCTCAAATGTTCGGTCAGAAAAACAATTAAGTAGACAAGGTGCGTGAGGTAATATCTTTTATTGGACCAATTTGCGTTGATGAGATAGAGCTTGAAACATTGTGTGGCTCAAACTTTTCTCTCAGCCACAAAGGTTGGTCCAATAAAAGATATTACCTAACACACCTTGTTTCACGAATAGCCTGGAACCAACATGGCTATAACTACACTGCATACAGCAATGTAAGATTGAGAAGTCAATTGTCATCTTGCTTAATGCACCCAACAAGCCATAAAAATCTGTCAGCACACCTGTGCCACAAAAACTGTTTCTGCATATGAAAAACAGGGCCTGCGTTAAGAGGATAGCAAGCAGGACAATTGTCTGAGATCTCGTGCCACAGGGGTTCCCACATAGGTAAGCTGCTTTGGCTTCAGGCCCGTGTGTTGGTGTTCTGCCCTGGGCCCCAGCGAGTCTAGTACTGGCCTTGCTTGGTGGATCCCCGGAAACCTTGCAGCCCACCAGGAGGCCTTGTAACCCTAGTTGAGAACTTCTGTTTGCTGGTGGTGAGGGAAGATGGGGGACTGAAGCAGGAGGTGGCTTCTCTTCAGCTGATGCACAGAATCAGATCACCTGAATTGGTCCTAAGTGCTTTCAAAGCAGAGGTTAAAAGGCCCAGAAAGCTATCTGTTTTCAATTTTATTTAAAATTGGTGTCTTGGTGGCCTACCAAAACACAACATAAGGTGCTTCTATCAGTGCAGTAAGTTCATGGAAGGACTTGACCTCTAGCCTATATGGATGTAAGCTAAGGCACAGGCTCGATTTTTTTTTTTTTTTACACAAAATAATTTGCTACAAAAAACATTTATTGCTAATGTTTGTATGACCATAATACCTAGGAGCCCTAGTCAGAACAGGACCGCATTGTGCAAGGTGTTTTTGACATGTAAACTTACTCTAAATGAAATTAATCTTCTCAAATGCACTGTTGCCAAATAACTAACAGATAAATGAAACCATGCACACAGGCCATCTTAACTTTCAGGGTGAATGTAGTGCTCAATATGTATTTTCAGTTTCTATTAAGCTCTGCAGGTTTTTGTGATAGCTTTATGTTGGGGGCAAAACTGAAAATACAAGTTGCCCAGTTCTTTATATTAATCCTTTCCACTCATGAAGTGGAAGCACAATAGTAATAAGTGAAGTAAGAATTAAGAAGCTTTGATAAAGGACTGATTTTAGTACCTCTAAAGATCCTTTTTTGGATTCTACAGTTTAATGTGAATTTATTATTGATGTAGGGAAACTTGAAAGCTAGTATTAACTATCGAAGTCTTTTAGGACTAAATTGGTATTCTGGCCATGCTTAGTTGTCCCCAGTGTTTCTATAGCAAACCTGCTGATAAGTGAGCTCTTAATTACCAGCTTTGGAAACTAGTTTGCAAACTCATCCTATCATCTGAAAGTATGCTGGAAAGATTTTTGCAGTTCTCACTAACTCTGTGTAAATCGGAAAATACAGCTCACTTCTGTAGCTGTGGCTTTACAGTGCTATCAGCCATAAAAAAGTACCAAAGCAACTTTCAAAAGGGTAAGTAGATATGATTGGTAGGAAGCAGACTCATGAGTAAGGAAGTGCAATCTTCATAGGCAGTTAATGTTACAGAAACTTCCTCTATACAACATCTTAAGTCCTTTCTGTGCCTCTTAGTGTTGAGGTTGTCTTCCTGCCTCAAAATACAGAAATACTCTCAAACTTGTTTTTCATAATGGTCCAACAGTTCAGATTGGCTTGCTAGTTTGTGCTATATTTTCAGAAATGCAATATATTCAATAATGTACTTTTCAGATATGAGAATAATGCTTCAGTTCTGAGGTTCCTGTTCAAAAATGGAAGTTGCTCGCTCCCCCCCATAATTATTTCTGGTGGATTCACAATAGATTGCTCATAGTTCCAGAACTTTTGCTACATAGTACTTTAAACTAGATTCAGGCCATGGCTTAATGTATATCTGATACTACAGTCACACAATATTAAATTTGATTAAGCAATTATGCATAGTAGTATTGATTTCTACTTAGGTGCGATTTCTATATTGTATGCTCTTAAATTTTTCAAGGATTTGGGTGAGAGCACATCACTTATGCTATATCAGTGGGAGGCCTGTAGAAAGATGTAGGATATAATTCAGCTATTACATGTCTTACTAGCACTGGACTATGACTGCCACTTGTTTGTTTCTTCATCTTCCACATCCTCTTCACTGTAGCAATTCCCAATTTCTTGTAGTGAGCTTTTCTCCAAATATCTTACCTTATTGCCTCAATAAAATAATCAACAATGGCATAATCAGTACTGACCACACTGTTCTCTAGGCATCAGAATCAATAGTGCAATGGGATGAAAGACTGGGTTGGACTGTTTCAGCACCTTTGTCAGGCTGAAACAGCATATTACTCAGTTACCTCACAGTTGGTGTTTTTAGCCATGATGGGTCTCAGTTTTTTAAAATTTAATCTTTGTGCAAAATCTGAGAATGCATTGCAGGCCATGTAAATTGAGCAGGCTGAGTTCTAAGCCCCTCTACTAAAGCGTCTGGTATTTGCCACTGCCGGTACTGGACTATAAGAACCAGACCAGTGGAACCATCATAAGGAACAGAACTCAAAAGATAATTGTCATTCAGGGTGCTCAGCATGTTGTAGACTCTAAGCATGTCACAGGAACAAGTTTCATAATGTTAGCTGTAGGGCTGTCAAGTGATCAAAGAAATTGTGAGTAATCACACTGTTAATAACTATCTTTAAATATTTGGATGTTTTCTACATTTTCAAATATATTTGTTTCTATTGCAATACAAAGTGTACATTGCTCACTTTATATTTTTATCACTAATATTTACACATTAAACAAAAATAGTTTTCAATTTACCTAATGCAGGTACTGTAGTGGAATCTCATCATGAAAGTTGAACTTACAAATGTAGAATTATGTACAAAAAATAACTGCATTCAAAAATAAAACAATCTACAATTTTAGAGCCTACAAGTCCACTCAGTTCTGTTCAGCCAATCACTCAGACAAACAAGTTTACCTTTACAGGAGATAATGCTGCCTTCTGCTTGTTCACAACATTACCTCAAAATGAAAACGCATTCATATGTCACTGTGGTAGCCAGTGTTGCAAGATATTTACATGTCAGATGTGCTAAAGATTCATATGTCTTCATGCTCCAACCACCCTTCCATAGGACATGCTGATGACAGATTCTGCTTAATAACAGTTCAAGGCAGTACAGACCAATACATGTTCTATTTCATCATCTGAGTCAGATGCCACCAGCAGAAGGCTGATTTTCTTTTATGGGGGTTCGGGTTCTGTAGGTTCCGTATCAGAGGGTGGTTCTTTTAAGACTTCTGAAAGCATGTTCTATGCCTCTTCCCTCTTAAATTTTTGAAGGCACTTCAGATTCTTAAACCTTGGGTTGAATGCTGTAGCTATCTTTAGAAATCTCACATTGGTATCTGCATTTTGTCAAATCGGCTGTGAAAGTGTTTTTAAAATGCACACATACTGGATCATCATCCATGACGGCTATAACATGAAATGCGGGTAAAACAGAACAGGAGACATAATTCTCCCCAAAGGAATTCAGTCACAAATGTAATTAACACATTTTTTAACGTGTTGTCGGAATAGAAGCATGTCCGCTGGAATGGTGACCGAAGCATGAAGAATACAACTGTTTAGCATATCTGGTGCATAAATATCTTGCAGTGCCAGGTACAAAAGTCTAATACAAATGCCTATTCTCACTTTTCAGGTGACATTGTAAATAAGTGGGGCAGCATTATCTCCTGCACATGTAAACAAACTTGTTTGTCTCAGCAATTGGCTGAACGAGAACTAGGACTGACTGGACTTGTAGACTCTAAAGTTTTGCATTGGTTTTTTTGAGTGTAGTTATGTTACAAAATCAACATTTGTAAGTTGCACTTTCGTGATAAAGATTCACTACGTACTTGTATGAGGTGAGTTGAAAAATACTAATTTTTACAGTGCAAATATTTGTAATAAAATGAGCAATGGTACACTTTGTGTTGTAATAGAAATCAGTATATTTGAAAATTTAGAAAAACAAAATTTCACATGGTTTTAACTGATTAAAACCTCAATTCACTTTTTAAATCACTGTTAATTTGAGTTAATTGAGTTAACGGGCTGTTTAATCAGGTTACTTGTGTATAATTTCCAGTGAACATAAATGGACTTCAACATGACTGCTTGAAAGATCTTGGAAACTGACTCATATTTCACAAGCTAGCTTGTATAATTCTCAAGGTTTTTTTAAAAACTTTGGGCTTTTAACCACATTTGAATTGATCTTGGGATGCATGGCAGATTTCTTGTTGAACAGAGCTATAGAATGGAAATAGAACTATGGGGTCTCATTGTGTTAATAGTTGATAGGGATTAGTATTTATACTGTAGTCACTGCTACAGTATAAATAACTTCAGCACTGAGTTTAATACCCTTTCAGGAGTCAGATTTGTCTTGTGAACCTCCCTTAATTAAAAACTGTTTGCTTACAAAATCAGACCTAAAAAGACAAGTTTCCGCATGGTTATGGAAAAAATGATTTCTCATTTTGCCGTCTAATTATAAAATATATCAATTGGAATATAAACGTTGTACGTACTTGTCAATGTATAGTATATAGAGTATAAATAAATCTTATGAAATTTGTACTGACTTTTAGTGCTTTTTATGAGCCTGTTGTAAAATGAAGCAGATACCTAGATGAGTTGAATTACACTCTGGAAACCTCTTTGTCACCCAAGGATATATGTATTCCTTTTGAGAACCACTGTTCTAAGGCCTGCAGCCACTAGGTTTACTTTGCTTCCTAACTGTTTTTACTAAAACAGCCCCCAAAAGCACCACTTCTTGCTTTTAAAAGTTTTTATTTTTTATTGCTTTTATTTAAAAGTTCTGTTTGTTCCACTTGACTTAAATCAGTAACTAAATGTAAAATTTTACAACATATTAAATACTTAACTGATCATTTTAGTAATTTCTAACTAAGCTTTGAAACGACGCACTGAATTTTGTTTTTTGCTGGTGAGTGCTTTCCACCTTCCAGTTTAACTGTGTGGCATGCACATACTCCTTCCACCTAATAATCGCTTGAGTGCTGAGCCCTCTCTCTTTTGGGAGGGAGATGGGGGACTTGAGACCCAGAGTAGCCGTGGAATTGGTATCTATGTTTGAAACTAATGAAGTCTATCTGTTTGAATACAGTCCTTACTATTCCATGTTGACTCTGACACATAACTGTCTCTGTTTCTTAACGAAGAAGCAACACAAACCAACGTTCTTTGTAGTATTTGTTAAAATATCAACTGAAAGAACAGATTCCGACTATGGTTCATTGGGTACAGTGTTCTAGATATGTACCCATTAGTCCCACCAAGAAGTTGAGAAGTACTGGACTCAGTGCTTATGGTGTTCAAAGAATTATAGAGTTGTCATTATTTCCAGGTTCAGTAATTGACTCTGCTAACATTAGAATTGTACTGTTGCTGATTGTTTCCCTGGTAGACTTAACATCATTGCTCTTCACATTTGTGCAGTGGATTCTCTTGTCATCCTGCAGTGGGTGCAGTTTTTCCCAGAGTGTATATGCTTTAGTCAAGAACTTTCCAACAGTTCTTAACGCAGCTCCCTGCAGCAGTAAGGCAATCCTAAAACAGGTGAGTTCTTTTTTGAGTGCTTGCTGATGCTGATTCCAAATAGGCACGTGCATGCCACACGCACAGTCATCGGAAGGTTTTTCCCCTAGCGGTACCTGTCATGGTGCCTTATACGTGCCGTGTAGTTATGTCACCTCAGCTCTTTCTTACTGAGAGTGACGGTAGAGCAGAGTGTCTCCGTTGATTTGGCAAGCATTTCCTCTAGTGATTATAGTTTCTTCAACCTGTCAATAGTTTTTTATTGTAGTAGTTAGTAACCAGCTAGAGTTGGGGGGGGGCTATCCCCCAGTTTCTCCCTTCCCCTGGCTTACAGGGCAGGCCTTGATCCCAAGGTTTTAAACTGCAGGACCTGCCATAAGCCCATGCCAAATGGCAATCCCACATCTGCTGTTTAAAGTGCCTGGGGGGCTAAAAGGGAGACGTCAGCCAGATCGGTGTAAAATCTGCAAAGGGCTCAGTTTGAGAACTAAAAAGGAAAGGGACTTCAGGCTTAAACAACTCAGAGGCAGACTGCTGGCCCCAGGCTAGCAGGACTCCGCACTAGCACTTCCATGTGGAGCAGGTCCGCCTCTGTTGGAGAAGAGAGCGCACCGCAGAAGGACGTTCTGCATCTAGAGTCCTTCAGCGCTGGCATTCCCTAATGCTGAAATCCGGTGCAGCAACACTGCCCTGTTCGCACTCACTGGTGCCCCCTGCATAAGAGGCACAAGAAACACTAATATACCTACTGGTGGCTTGTGGGTGCTGAGCACCCCCTTTTTCCATTTAGCGCTTGAGCAGTGCTCTTCTGCCTGTGGTGCTGAAGCCCTGAGTACTGGCTTGCCCCTGCCTGCAGCTAAAGCCCCCAGCAGCGATGCCCCTCTGCCCAAATCATAAGGCAGGCAGATGACTTAAGGAACAGCAAAAGGTAAATCCATCACAGAGTATGTCTTCACTACAAACTTAGGTCTATTACCTTGCAGTCGATTTTTGAAAGCAGACTGTATAAAGTCAATTTTGTGCATCCCCACAAAACACAGCAAGTCGGCAGCGTTCGTCCACACTACTGTGGAAAGCGTTGACATAGCAAGCGGTGCACTGTGGGTAGCTATCCCACAGTTCCCAGAGTCCCCAGCAGGCACCATTTCAAGCGGTGTACTGTGAGTAGCTTTCTCCATTCCCAACCCCCCCCCCCCCTGCAGTGCCCCTCCTGCTGTGAAAGCAACTGCAAACTGTTATTTCGCACCCCTTTTCTGTGCTGACATCATAGCAGTGCAAGCATGGAGCCTGCTCAGGTAACCGCTGCAGTAATGGCCATTGTGAATACCTTGTACATTGTTGTAGACTTTATGCTGCATCGTATGCACAAGAAGGTGATCAGGAGATGACTACGCTATCAGGAGAGTGACAGTGATGAGGACATGGACACTGTTGGACCCCCTACTTTCAAAAACATCAATCTGGCAATTTTGGTGGCAATGATGCAGGCTCATGCTATGGAACGCTGAATCTGGGCCAGAGAAACAAGCACTGACTGGTAGGATCGCATAGTGCTGCGGGTCTGGGATGACTTGCAGTGGCTGAGAAACTTTTGCATGCATAAGGGCATGTTCATGGAATTTGTGACTTGCTTTCCCCTGCCCTCCAGCACAAGAATACCAAAACGAGAGCAGCCCTCACAGTTCAGAAGCGAGTGGTGATAGCCCTCTGGAAGCTTGCAATGCCAGACAGCTACCGGTCAGTTGCAAGTCACTTTGGAGTGGATAAATCTACAGTGGGGGCTGCTG
Organism: Dermatemys mawii; assembly: GCA_007922305.1. NCBI lineage: Eukaryota > Metazoa > Chordata > Testudines > Dermatemydidae > Dermatemys > Dermatemys mawii. The sequence goes on along the minus strand of ML677364.1, from coordinate 42,349,600 downwards.
TGATGCAAGTAACCAGGGCAGTCATTGATCTGCTGCTATCCAGGGTTGTGTGCCTGGGAAACGTACAGGCTACAATAGATGGCTTTGCCACGATGAGATTCTCTAACTGTGGTGGGGCTATAGATGGGACTCGTATCCCTATCTTGGTAGCAGACAACGAGGCCGGAGAGTACAGAATCCGCAAGGGTTATTGTTCAATGGTCATGCAACCACTGGTTGACCATAAGGGACGTTTCACCAACATCGACGTGGGACGGCCGGGAAAGGTTCATGACGCTCGTGTGTTCAGGAACTCTAGGATTTTTAGACAGCTGGAGCAAGGGACTTTCTTCCCCGACCAGAAAATTACTGTGGGGGGTGGGGTTGTTGAAATGCCGATCGTTATCCTTAGGGACCCAGCCTACCCCTTAATGCCCTGGCTCATGAAGCCATACACAGGATCCCTGGACAGGAGGCAGGAGCTGTTCAACTATAGGCTGAGCAAGGGCAGAATGGTGGCAGTGCATGCATATGGCTGTTTTAAAGCGAAGTGGCGAACATTATTTACTCACTCAGACCTCAGCGAAAGAAATGTGCCCATTGTTATTGCTGCTTGCTGTGTGCTCCACAATCTCTGTGAGAGCAAGGGGGAAACGTTTATGGCAGGGTGGCAGGCAGAGGCAAATGTCCTGTCTGCTACTTATGAGCAGCCAGACAGCAGGGCAAGTAGAAGAGCGCACCAGGACGTGCTGTGCCTCAGAGAAGCCTTGAGAACCAGTTTTGTGACTGCCCGAAGTGTTGTTGAATACCCGCTCCCTTTCTCTGCTCAGCGTTATGCCTGCTGTCCGCTCTCCCTCCCCCCACTTGCAGAGGAAATAAATTCACTTTTTTAAAAAGCATGTACTTATTTATTGATTCTTCACAGACACAGGATGACTGGCAAGGTAGCCCAGAAGGGGTGGGTGAGGAGGGAAATCAGCAGTCGGGGTGGTGGATGAGGGGAGGGGGGGACAAAAACACAGCATATTTTTAAAACTTTTGTGATAAAGTCAGCCTTCTGCTGCTTGTGCTGTCTTGTGGGGTAGAGTGGGTCGGTTCCCGGAGCCTCCCCCGCACTCCCGTGTTCTCACCCTGCGTCTGAGTGGTGAGGCTATGGAACTTAGGGAAGAGGGGAGGTGGTTAGACGGGGGCTGCAGAGGCGATCTTTAGTCCTGCTGAAGCTCTAGCAGACACTGGAGCATGTCACTTTGATCCTACATTATCTGCAGCATTGCATCCATCCTCCTTTCTTTGTGCTCCTGCCATCTCTCCTCCCCTGCTGCTACTGCTGCCTTAGACTCCAGAAGGCTTTGCCTCCATGTACTCTGGGCTTCTAAAATTTTTTCTCTCCATGTGCTCTGGAGAGCTCTTTCTCTGGGGGAGGTATGCATAAGTTCTGTAAACATTTCTTTCTCTTTCTTATCTGCGCTAGCCTCTGTGACGGGCATGTTGGAGTGGGGGGAGGATCGAGACAGCTGCAGGAGAAAAGAAGGGACAAAGTTATAAGATAGATACATTGTGGAGCACAATGGGAATAGTGTTTCACAGTGAAACAAAGTATTCACAGAGCACATATATTTTCTGTACAAGGTCGCATTTTGCACCTTAAATTGAGTGCCTGTAGCTCTCCTGTAAAGACATCACAGCAGACACCCTCACCCATGCAGGTGGCTATGGTAAACCATATTCTTTCGTTTTGATCTACCTTCTTTACAGTAGCATTCTCCTTTCCCATACTAAGCCCCACCACACACACCACATGGCTCCCTCCCTCCCCCTACCGCATAGCTGCTATCACGGAGGTTCCCTGCTAGTGAACCGCAAGTCCCCCCCTGAAACACACACATGCCGCTTGGGATACTGTGGGTAGGATTCCTTTACAGCCAGATATATGAGCAGCCCAGCGGGAACGTCTGCAAATGACTGTCCCCTTACTTACAGTCCCATATTTCAAACAGGCTATGGTGAACGATATCACTCTGCTGAGGATTACACAGAGAGGTAAAGAAAGGATGTTGCTGGAATGTCAGCAAGCCCCAGGAGCATATGCTGCCATGCTGTATTATGCAATGATCCCAGACTACTTGTTACTAGCCTGGCATGGGAAAGTGTCCTACCATGGAGGACGAAATAAGGCTGCTCTCCCCAGAAACCTCCTGAAAAAGGTTCAATGTTGTCTGCAGGACAGCTTCATGGAAATGTCCCTGGAGGATTACCGCTCCATCCCCAAATACGTTGACAGACTTTTCTAGTAGCTGTTCTAGCCATGCATGCATTCTAAGTTAATTACAAGGGCAAGTTAATCCTTAATGAATGTTTCCTTTTAAATCAAGCCTTATCCCTAAAGGGACACTCACCAGAAATACCTTCACCGACTTCCCCATCTGGGGTACTGCCTTGGGAGGGTTCTGAGGGTATTGGCTCCAGGGTGATAAACAATTCCTGGCTGTCTGGGAACAGGGTCTCTCTGCTTGCCTGCTGCTGCATGGTATCATCTTCCTCATCAGCTTCGTCATCATCTGAATCCTCATGCCTCATGACTACCCCATCGGTGGAGTCCACGGACAACAGTGTGGCGGTGATGGGCGCACCCCGCCCTCATCCAGTATTTGATTCAGTTTGTTGTAGAATCGGCATGTCCGCGGCAGTGCCCCAGAGCGTCCATTTGCCTTTTTTGTTTTCTGGAACGCTTGCCTCAGCTCCTTAATTTTCACGCAGCACTGTTGTCCATCCCTGTTGTAGCCCCTATCCAGCATGGCCTTGGAGACTCTGGCAAATGTGTTGACATTCCGTTTGTTGTAACGGAGTTCTGCCATCATGGATTCCTTTCCCCAGATAGCGATGAGATCCAACACCTCCTGTGTGGACCATGCTGGAGCTCTTTTGCGCTGGTTGGTCTCCTGTGCTGATGAGCTCTGCATGGTGCCTTGTGCTGAGGAGCTCTGCATGGTGAGCGTCCTGTGCGGGTGAGCTCACTACGCTGGCCACACAGGAAATGAAATTCAAATGTTCCCCGGGGCTTTTTCTGTCTACCTGCCCAGAGCAGCGAATTGAGAGTGCTATCCAGAGCAGTCACAGTGGAGCATTGTGAGTGCTGTCCAGAGCGGTCACAATGGAGCACTGTGGGACAGCTCCCAGAGGCCAATAGGGTCCACATGCATCCTCACTAACCCACAGTCAACCCAGAGACATCGATTTCAGCACTTCTCCCCTGATCGAGGAGGAGTACAGAAATCAATTTTGAGGGCCCTTTAAATCAACAGAAATGGCGGCCGTGTGAGGACAGGTGCAGGTTTATGTTGACTTAACGTCACTAAAGTCGATGTTAAGTCGTAGTGAAGACCAGGCCAAAGGCTATTCCTTGCACTGAGATTGCAAGACCCTGTTCCAAATCATGGGGAAACTAGAGTTTCTAAAAGAAAAGACTCCCCTCCCCCAAAAAAGAGGCAACATGACACATTTTCCCCCTAACCAAATTCTCTGAAGTGGCTGAACCCTTTTGACAACCTTTCTTTCTCTTCCACCACAAATAAATTAGTCAGCCTGAGGCAGACACCTGACATGATAAAGTGGATTCAGTCCAAATGGTCAAAGTTTGGCAATGTTTTAAGCACCTGAAAAGTCTTCTAAGGGCAATGTTGGGCAGCTTCAGGAGGCAGTGCTTCTAGCCCCACTGATTATGTTACAATAAACCTTTCTAAAAGTGGTTGTTGGAGTGGTTTGGCATTAACATGAGGGAGTGAATACAAGTAATGATTTCCTATCTAGTTATATAGCCATAAATTACAAGTACCTCAATTGATCTCCTTGATTTCAAAGCAGTATTTCATATCTTACTGAAAAGTTCAAGAATGCAGCAACTCTACAAGTGGCACTGTGGAGTTTAATACTTTAAAGTCTGTCCCACCAAAAAGCTGGGCTGAATCTTTTGTTGGTAATGGTAACTGACACTCTCTGAGGCAGGGCATAAAGTTAAGAAATAAGAATGCAGAGTACTCTTCTGTTCCTCATCATTAACATTATCTGTACATTGATTACAAAAAATCATTTTGAACTAAACTAAATTTAAAAAGCATTATCACGATGAAGCAATCTTATTGCATATCTATGAAACTTAATCACAAATCTGTGTTTTGGTTTTGGGTGAAGCTTTTTTGGCTTGTTTTTTCTTACTCAAGACAGTAACCTTTCACCCACACTGTTCAACATCTACTTGGAGCACGCAATAACTGATGCCCTAGAAGATATAAATGCACAGTCAGTATTGGGGGGTGAAAAATCTCAAATCTTTGATGGCTGCAGGCAGTGAAGATGAACTTGCCAACCTTGTGAAATGATTGGATGGAACCTACACAAAATATAGCATGGAAATCAGTGCAGAGAAAACCAAGCTGATGACAAACGTGGCAGGATCAGCTCACATATCACTGTCAGAGGACAAGAGCACTAGACAATGAAACAGTTCAAGTATTGCGGGCGGGGGGGGGGGGAATCACTGATGAAGGATCGAAGGCAGAAATTCTGGAACAATCTGCACAGACAGCATCAGTGGCAAAACTAAAGCCAATTTGGAGGAATACGAACATCTCCCTGGAATCCAAACCAAAACTGCTGCATGCACTGGTCATCTCCATTTTTTCTGTATGCATGCGAGTCATGGATTCTTATGGCAGAACTTGAATGGAAAATAGAGGTAGTAGAGATGATATAATTCTGTAAAATCCTGGGCATCTTGTATTTCAACCATGTCACTAATAGAAAGGTCTGTTACGTCATCACCCAATGCACTGGGTGACATGAAGACCACCTGATGACCGTGAAGAAGCGCAAGCTTAAGTGCTACGGCCATGTAACAAGATCATCTGGCCTATCCAAGATCATTCTCCAAGGGACAGTACAGGTGAAGAGAAGAGGTAGACAAAAGAAGAGATGGACTGACAACATAAGAGTGGACAAGAATGGACTTTAGAGACTCAAGCACCGATACACAGTCATCGGGGTGGAGACAATTGCTCATCAGCGATGGTCCCCCAACGATCAGTGCGTTTATGGGAGTGATGATGGTGATCTTACTTACCCTTTGCGCTCTTGGCTAACTAAAATATAACCTTGTATGCCGAACAAATATGTTGCTCCAACTACTATTTGACAGGAGTTGAATGCTGGACAAATGAGTATGGAATGGTGAAGGTAGAATATGATGCCTTCCAAAGCCTAATGAAAATTGATTATATTCCTATGCTATTTATGCATGTTTTCCATGTCTTATCAAGCAAAGATTAAGGTTTTCTGCAAAAAAGATGAGGCAGAAAAAACTATTGTATTTAATGCAGGAATTCAGCATCACTGCCATTGTCATGAAAGCTAATGAAACATAAGGATGCCCTCTGATAGTATTTTGCCATTGTGGCAGCACAGGGACGAAAACAATTAGCAACAAACGTCAGTTATAGGCAACAAATTAAGCAACATATTAATTGATTTTAGTCACCAACTTCCTAATAGGTTTCTTGATATATTCTGTTATACTTGGATGTGGGGCAATGTGAATGCTTTTATGACTACATAGTAAGTTTTTGTATTTGCACTACAGCTCTTCAAATATGATGCAGTTTCCTCATCTCAACGTGACTGTTGTTAAGGAGCTGTGCGTGTATACCTTGTTTCGCATTTTCAAAACATCAGTGGTGGGGCAAGGATGCATCTCAAAGCAAACCAACACCACCCTTCAAGGTACTGGATACAGCATCTGTATCAGTGAATGCTTGCAAAAATTAGGGAAAAAATTACAATGAACTGTCTAAATGTTAAATTCAGACTGCAGCTGTTGAATATACAGTAGGCTTTTGATCCTATTGTCAAATACAGGCTCTAAAAAAGTCATTATCAACCCTCTGTATTATTGTATTTTGTTAATCACTGAATACTGTGTAGCAGGGGTGCCAAAGTTGGCACATGGGCTGATTTTCAGTGGCACTCAGACTGCCTGGGTCTTTGCCATCGGTCTGGAGGGTTCTGCATTTTAATTTAAATGAAGCTTAAACACTTTTAAAACCTTGTTTACTTATTACAACAATAGTTTATATATTAAAGACTCATAGAAAGAGACCTTCTAAAAGGTTAAAATTTATTACTGGCACGTGAAACCTTAAATTAGAGTGCATAAATGAAGACTCGTCACACCGCTTCTGAAAGGTTGCTGACCCCTGCTGTATAGTTAAGGTTGTATTCAGCTTTATAGTTAGAGTAGAAGTTAGATGTACTGTTTTCAGAATTTGTTTTTCAAATTAGCTAGCTCTTTGTCTTTAATTGCCACTCCTAAAAATTAGACCTTAACATTTTTCAAACGCTATGGGTTTGTGCTCTATTTTAGTAACTATAGGCTGTGTCTAAACAAATCCTTATGTATGCTTTCATCCTCAGTGTGTCTTCCCCTATGATCTTAAAGTATAGTCCCCAAAAAATTTTCAGGATTAAAGAAGGTAGTAAGAGTTCATCTCTTTCTCAAGTGTCTATTACGTGTGTTTCAAGTTAATTGCCACAACTATTTCATATCTTAAATCAGGAAGGCCTTTTCCCTAACTGCTAATGCAATTGCTCCATATTTTACCTTGGAAATGAACATTGAGGTGATCCAGCTACAGAGGCCTTACTGTGTAGCAGAAGGCCTAAAAGTAGAGAAGGGAATGGCTATAGAGCTGGTCAGCTAGTATATGAAATGAATTGCAAATAAACACTGTGGACATTTTCTGTTGGCCAGAGAATTTAGCTTAGGGATTGTTTTCTGCAGTTGTTTCGGAGTCACATTAGTTGTTTACAATTACTTAGACAGCCATGAGTTTATTCATGAAAATATTTGTGAATTCTGGATGTAACAGAGGGATATGTCTGTATCAGTTTGTGAGCTCTGTTCTGTTTTATGTCTCCCATTCTGTTTTCTGTTTGCTAACTCCCATTTTGTGTTGTGTTGAAATGACAGACTGGCCTTCACAAGGTCACTCTATTCTATACACTTCTCTGCCACAGAGGGATGCTTGATATTGCCCCCACTTCCTTTGGCAACCTGGTGCAGAGGGGGGTGTGGGGAACCTGTCCCTGCTCAATTTCCCCTTGTGGATTATCAAAAAGTACAGAGATGCATATATATATAGTGAACAGTGGCTCATCAGGGATCTAGCTTGCCAGTTATCCTTTAGTGTCCTAAATGCAGGTTGCGGGGAAGAGTTAATACTAATCTGTCTTCCCCCTGTGAGTCCATCCATCTCCTAGGCCCGGGCTCTTAACCAGTAAGGCCATCTTGACCCTAGGACTGCCTTCTGGGAAAGGATTTATTCTCCGGACTCAGGGACTCTTAAAAGATCAAAGCATTGCAGCTCTTCTTTAGAACAGTATGCAATTCCCTAATGACCTCGACACCTCTTCAAACTGTTTGGAAAGGTCCTTTTGCTGCGACTAGGCCTTCCTAGAATTACACCACTTCTAGCCCTCTCTAACCAGCTCCCCTGAGAAGTCCCTTTGTTCAGGAACTTCTATGACAGGGATCGGCAACCTTGGTTTGCAGCCACCCAGGGTAAGCACCCTTGGCAGGCCCCAGCTGGTTTGTTTACCTTCCGTGTCCGCAGGTTCAGCCGATTGCAGCTCCCACTGGCCGCAGTTCATCGATCTGGTCCAATGGGGGCTGCGGGAAGCGGCTGCCAGCACTGCTGTTGTTGCAAGGAGTTGCAACTAGTAATGTTGCTCGGTGCCGGCCTCCTCGCCCTCCCACGAAGTGGCGATAGTGGCCCTGCTCCTGCCTCAGTTCGGGCCAACCAAGACCTCCTTAAAAAGGTAGCCTCAAACTTTCACCTCCAAGCTGAGGAGGTAGAGGAGCCCTCGGACTCAGTTTAATGTGTTGTCCTCTTCTACTCCAGGCCGGGTGGCCTTGCCTCTCCATGATGGGGTGGCAAAGATCTTGCATGCTCTGTGACAAACGCCAGCCTCGTTGCCTCCCACATCTGATGGGTCGGGATCATTACAAGTTATGGTCCTTCCGTTTCACATGTCCACTGCCCCCAGGATGTTTACCAAATGTACGTCAGTAGTTGCAGCCTACCTCAGGCACAAAGGGCTACAAATTTTTCCCTACCTGGACGATTGGCTGGTGAAGGGCAGCTCCCGGTCACAGGTGAGGGACCACGTGACGCTCCTCCAGTCCTTGTGCACCACGCTGGGCCTGTTAGTAAACAGTGCAAAGTCCACGTTAGTCCCAGTACAACACAGAGTTTATCGGGGCTGTCCTGGACTTCTCGTCGGCCACAGCCTCCCGGCCACGGGACAGATTAGAGACCTTGAAAGGGCTCATCCCCATGGTCACGAGATCCCTGATGACTGCGGCCAGGGTATGCTTACAGCTCCTGGGCCACATGTTGGCATGCACATATTTGTCCGCCACACCAGGCTCCGAATGTGGCCTCTCCAGCTCTGTCTGGCTGCAAAATTTTCCCAGGCCAGGGACAGGATGGATAAGGTCCTCACCGTCCCCGACTCAGTGATTGTCTCCCTGCAGTGGTGGTCCTCCCCCGAGAACATGCTGCAAGGGGTACCGTTCAGGGACAGGGCCCCGTCTCTGGAACTGGTGTTCAACGCCTCAGACCTGGGTTGGGGGGCCCATGTGGGAAGATCGGCACAGGACTTGACCTTTCATATAATTATCAAGTAGCTTCGGGCGTTACGTCTGGCATGTGTTGCCTTCCGCTCGCACTTTATTTAGTATAACCAGTATTTCCTAGTACAATTAATCTAAACCTAAATTACAAACTAACTATAGCTCCCTTAGCACAGGTATGCAAGTTAGAGTACCCAAAACTGTCATAGTTGGAATGGCTTAAATGAATATGTTCTGCATATGGTGATCAGTCATATGCAAGATCCTGAGAGCAATCTTAATTAACCCTAAACTTGATACATATAGAAGACAGTAACATTCATAACAAACACACATCTTTGACCCAAGCATACATATTCATTAAGCCTCTTCCTATTCTGTATTCTATACTATGGCTGACATGCTTACTCTCTCTAGTTTTCTTTTCTTCCAATCTGTTTTAATTATTTGCTCTGTCTCAGGGTCCTTTTCTGCTCTGTCATAGCAGCCCACTCACTGCTGCTGTCACCCTGAAGTTGCTTCCTCTTCCAGGTTGTCTTCCTTGCTATTCTTTGCTCTTTAGGTTTCTTGGATATTCTCCTCCTCCTCGTTCTCCTAACCTAACTGGCTTATTTTTCAATCCTAACATTAGCATACGTATCCTCCAATCAGAACAGGCCAAAAACTGTATTTAAGGCAGAGACCAGGCAAGCAAAAGTCAATCACCTTCAAACCTTTTCTGATTGGTCCATACTTACAGAGAAATTGCAGCTGCTAAATCTTGTCAATCCAAGCAGCTGCAGAACAAGTTTTAACATTATGGGATGTTACTATTATGGTAAGGTGACCCTCACCTAGTTTTGGACTGAGCATCCCTCACTAAGCCCTCCCTGCAGTTTTGAAGTGACCTTTACCTGACATCAGTCCACAGCATACCTACCAACACATCAGTCATAGTCTGAACTGCTTGGAACTCCAAGTCACTGTCCTCTCTGTGCCAACATTCTACACACACTTACAATTACCAGCCTTTTAAACTACAGTAACTCCTCTCTTAATGTTGTAATGTCCTTGAAAAATGCAACTTTAAGCAAAACAATGTTAAGCAAATCCAATTTCCCCACAAGAATTAATGTAAATAGATAGGGTTAGGTTCCAGGGAAATTTTTTCACCAGACACACACACACACACACACACACACACACACACACACTATAAGTTTTAGACAATTTAATACTGGTACACAGTGATGATGATTGGGAAGCTTGGTTGAGGTGGTGAAGTCAGAGGGTGGGTTATTTCCCAGGGAATGTAAATGATGAACTAGCAATTGGCTGAGCCCTCAAGGGTTAACTCGTTGTTGTTAATGTAGCCACACATTATATAAGGCAGCATGAATGGAGGGAGGAGAGAGAGCATGGCAGACAGAGACAGACACACATCCTGTGTTTGTGAGAGAGATGCACATTGCTCCTTTAAATATGCTGACCCCACTCTAAGTACACTGCCTTTTGAAGTTGATCAGCAAGCTGAGACAGCAGCTGCTGCCAGGAAGCTCTCTCTGTCCTGAGGCTTGTCGTGTGTCCCCACTGCTCTATGGAACATGGGGCACAGGAGCAGGGGGCAGGGGGAATACCCTGACATTACCCCCCTTCTTTCTCTACCCCCTCACCCCAGCACATCAAGCAGGAGGCTCTGGGGAGCAGCTCCAAGGCAGAGGGCAGGAGCAGCACATGGCAATGGGGTAAGGGACAACTGAACTGCTGGCAACTGATAGCCTCTGGGTGGCTGCCACACAGGGAACTTAGGGGAATGGGGAGCTGATGGGGGGCTGCCGGTCCATCCTGGTTCTAAGCCCCAACCAGCTAGCTGCAACAGGCTGCCCTTCCTGCAAGCAGTGGACAAAGCAGGCGACTGTCAAACGATGTCATAAGGGAGAATTGCACAACTTTAAACAAGCATGTTCTCTGATCAGCAATGTAACAATGAAACAACATTAACTGGAACAACTTTAAGTGAGGAGTTACTGTACAATTAAACACACTTATTTTTCTAGGAAATATCAGGTCGGATATATGTCATCTTAGGATTCCGACTATTTCTTAAAGTGAGCATGTCCTGCCTCTTTCACACCGTTATTCTACCATCCTGGTGAGTTAATGGACACCATTAATACAGTTCTAAAATCTAGATACTTTTGTGTTACCTCAGTGCCCAACTAGCTTTAGATAAGATAAATAACTTGTTGGGAGAAGCGCACTTAGAATTTTCATTTCTATTCCTGTGCAGTGTCAGAGGACATTTTCTAGGTTTTAGGGAACTTAGATAGAATTGGTCATCATAGGATGGAAATAAATGCTAGTGTTGTTCATGTTACCCACATTTAATGATAATAAAATGTGCTATGTATTGCCTATCTTGAATGTACAAATCCTTATGGACCTTTCCTGACATTTGAAATAAAAACGGTATTTTTAAGGGAAAAAATATATAGAGTGACTACATTTTTAATGTGCTGGAATCATGTTTAAATATTCCAATTTCAAATTGTTGCATGCCAATTTTTCTAGAGTTTTACCTATGTACTTATTTTACAAATATTCCAAAAGTGTTATCTGTGAAAGTCACTTCAAAACACAGCTGAACATTTGAGGTGTTTTTTTCTGATAATTTTGTACTGTTTCAATATTAACCTTTTCCAGAACATAAATACACAAGGCCAACAACTAGCTGAATATAAAAGTGACCTTAGTTCCTTTTCCTTGTAGAGACTGAGAAAACTGATAAAAATGAACTACTGAACCTCTCTAGTTGCTTCAAACCTTTGGGAAATGTCATCTGTCTTCACAGCCACACTTTATATCAATTGTTCCCCAATCAAGAATTTAATGGAGTAGGACATTATTAATAAAAATAAATAATTGTAGCAGCTGTGTGTTGATATTATAGCATGTCCTCACATGAGATGTATAATGTTGGGCTAGTGTAGGAAGAGGTTAATAAAGTGACCCAACAGGTATTAATTAGCTCTATTTTGCAGCACCTGTCAGAAATGCTTCATCAGGAAGGAAAGATCAGGAGAGGAACATGAAATAAAAGGAAGGAAGAAGATAAAAGAGCGCCGCATCTGCCCTGGTGAAGGTATTCTTCCGTGTTCAGAAGGCAATGGATCCCAAGTGACTGAATACAGAAACTTGTCTATAAGAGAGTAGGAACAATGTGGCTACCTTTACTCATGAGAAGGCTGATTGAGCCTTCCTGACATCAGCTGTCAAGGGAAGACCTGGACATCAGTTGTGGACAACCTTTGCCTCCAAAGGCTTGCACTCTGAAAACACAAGCAGATGAAGGATAGAAGTTAGAGATACACTATACAAGTAAATTAAAATGGTGAAGAATTGACAGAGTTTGGACAGTTAGGCTACTGCCCTCCCCCTCCCTGGTACCAGTAAGACACAAATTTTACTTTCATCCCTGCCTAAAGGGAATTAGAGAGGAGCGTAGTATATAATCATTCCTAAACATCCAATTTACTTTTAATCATTTCAGCTTCTGTTCAGGCTGCAGTCTGTGTTGCTTCTGCTTTCTTGGTACATAGAAGATGTGGGTTAACATCCTAACTATAGTAAACTTCCATGGGATGTAGTCTGTTACTGATGAGCAGACTGGTTTTAAGATAAGCCCTTTATTAAGAATGGAAACTGGCACAAAAATCAAGTAAAAAACCTCTGTTTTCTTGCTGTTTTCTATCTGTCCTGGGCTCCTTTGTTTTTGCTATCCTAGCATGCAGCATGTTGCAGGAAGACAAACTGATTGCTTAAAGATGATACAGAAAGTGTGAGATCATTACACTTCCTGGAAGACTTACCTAATAGCATTGGTTCTCAACCTTTTGGGGCTGAGACCCATTTGTAAATATTTATGGCCTGTCCTGACTCATTTGGGGTGACCAGGTGTCCTGATTTTATAGGGACAGTCCCAATTTGGGGTATTTTTCTTATATATTTTTCTTATTTTCCTATTACCCCCCACTCCCTGTCCTGATTTTTCACATTTGCTGTCTGGTCATCATAGACTCGGTAAATAGTCCGGGGTTGGAGGCCATGGGTAATTTCAGTCAGATCCTTCCCTCTGGGAGGGTTTGGTCCTGCCTGGAGCTCACTCCACAGCTGCAACTCCCGGGCTGTGGGACTGGCTGGGCTTGGCTCTCCACGTGGGTGTTGCAACCTCCTGTGTCACAGCGCCACTCAGATTTGTTCCCACCTTCCTGACTACTCCACATTTGTGTGAGTGGAGTTGTGATCTGGCTCATGGGGTTGCAGTGCCACTCACTCAAATTTGGCCTACCCGGACTTTCATCATCACAACAGCTGAGCTAAATCTGAGTGGTGCTGGGACCCCAGAGATTGCAGTTCCTGCAGCAGGAAGGTAAGCCCAGCCAGTCCCATGGGACAGGAGCCATGGGAGCTGCTAAACTATCAAGTTGCATTTCATAACCCCACACAAATGGCACCACAAACATTTTTCAGACCTATCTCTGGAATGCAGTGCCGTATCCAGAAGTGCATTAAATGACAGAAAAGTATGTCCTCTGAAGTGGAAAGACGTGAACAAACTTGTTAATGTGAATGTTTCAGTGGAAAATGTACCAAACTTTCAAAGTTTATTCCCTTTATTAAGTCAAATCCCAAGTCTGGCATACAAATAAGTACTTGAGGTTCTGAGCTGAACATCTTAATGTGAGTCTGGGTGTCCTATTGAGATGCAGGTGCTTGAAAATTGAAGTTCAGCATGTGATGTGTTTTGTGAGGTCTTGTTTCTGAGTTGGTCTTCGAATAAGTTTAGAGACCATTCTATGTTTGTACTTAAAAAAAAAAAATTACCTGGTCAAACAATATATTCTTTATGGTAATTCACTTACCTGTTTTGTTCACAAGTTATTTCAATTATAACAATAATATAAATACTGTCTTAGTTATTTTGCTAGATTACACTATGCTTTTACTCTTTTCTGTGTTGAAAATATGCCTTACCAGTGTACAGGTAGAATCTTTGGTAGGAGAATCAATAATTCCTTCTTTCTCCTTTACCACTACTTTTATTTTTATTTGCAAAGGTATATTCATTTAACCATTATTATTCTCTGCCTTTGTGGTTCAGGTTTGACTTCCTTAGTTTACCTCATACACAACTGTTTATCAGCAGGGTTGTGAATGTCATGTGTCCAGAAGGTAACCTTGCTTTCACTTTAGTTGTGTGTTATTCTTACAATACTTAGAAGGTATAAATTTAATTTGTGGTTTTGCAGACATAAACATTCAATTTACGCACACCCTTTGAAAATTCAGCCTCAATAACTTGTAGATGTGTGCAGCAGTAGCTATAATGAGGTAATTTTAGAAACCTCTGTTGCCTGTGCAGTCTTCATTATGCTCCATTTCATTGTGCATTATGATTGTGTCTGATCATGTAATTAGACTTTTTCTCCTTACTTCTGGTATTTTCTAAATTTATTTTGCAACTTAAATATTCTTTTGTATGTAGTATGTATCAAATGCTTTTTATATTATGCAAAGATCTACGTACTTCATCATTTCACTTGAGAGCTTTAGTTTTAATTAAATTTTTAATTTAAAGTAATTGAAGATTTGAAGCCTAAACTACCATTTCTTTTTGTTTCCATTTCTTCATGGTGTAATGCACTATATTTTTCCAGTAACACTTAAGTTCAAAATTAAACCAAATATACATGGCTGAATTTTGGAAATAGTCCACTTATAATTATAAAAAGCTAAGGCCGAGAGCCACAAAAGGACTTAAATGCTTAGAAAACCACTGGAACGACACTGCAATCTACAAAGCTTGAGTTAGGTGCCTAGGTTTCAGATACAATGAACAGGGAAGGCTAGGTACCTTAGAACATGATCCACAAAGCCAGCAAGCTAGGTGGCTTCCTGTTAAAACTAGCAAACAGCAGATATGGAGGAGAGCAGTGTGTCCGAACACCACCCCTCAGGAAGATAGAACTCTCCTGGGAGCCCAGCATGTCTCTGCTTATGAACCTCAGTTGGGAACTCCTTTTCTGGAATCTAGTGGCTTAGGCATGAAAGTTGTTCTCTCCACATAAAATGGCAGCTGGATGTGGTGGTGCTAGTGCCCATCTTATAACTTTTAGCCCAGTGCTTAGAGCAGCACTTTTCAAACTTTCAGTGCCGCGGCCCCCTTTCATGCTTCCCCCTCCGCTCGTGGCCTCCTGGGGTATGTCTGCCGAAATGCTGCCAAATAGAAAGCTTCCACTTTCTTTCAGTGGGCCAAAAATAGACCGTGACTTCGGCGGTCTCCCAAGAAGGATCGGCGGTGGCACCGGGGTCTCGCGCACCCCCGGGGATCGTCTCGTGCACCCCCAGAGGTGCACGCACCCCAGTTTGAAGACCACTGGCTTAGAGCACCACTAAGGATGTGGTAGACTGGTTCAACTACCCCCTCTCCCTTGGAAGGGGGAGAAAGGTGGGAGACCTGTGTTCAAATCTGATCAGGAGAGTGCTCTAAGCACTGAACTATGGGATATACATGTGGCTCCCTCATTCTTTCCTGTTGAAGTTGTTCCACTTTGAATAAGCAATGAGAGTTGTGGAGACTGAGGGACTAGACCTGGACCTCCTTAGGGCATGCCCTAACCACCAGGCTGCAAATTTGTTCTCACTGTCTCAATGACTTTTAAAATATTTGTACACTGTGGAACAGCTTCAACAGGAAATATATTAAGGGAACCCTCACTTCGGACTATCTCATAGTAGTTGGATCACTCTTCTGAGAGGTGGGAGATAGCTGTTCACATGCCTTTTGTCCTTTAAAGCAGATCGGAGGATAGAACCTGGGTCTCCCACATCCCAGAGGAATGCTCTAACCAGTGGGATAAAAATTATAAGATTACCACGTCCTTCTCCAGCTAGATTTTGAATGGGACCCAGTCTAGCAGGTGGCCTCTGAGCGTGCCTACCAGATCAGGCAGTACAGTCAGGGCTGCACAGAGATTCGAGGTACCAGAGGCAAAATCTGAAATTGAGCTCTTCCCCCACTCCCCCACCGTTCAAAAAAAATCACCACTTAAGGGAGGCCATAGAGGTTGGAAAGTGAACCCCATAGTGTTTACTCCATAGCAGTGGCTCAGCTCCTATTCCGTGGGGGGCTGGGCCTGGCTCTCTGCTTTGTATGTTGCGATCTGGCATGCAGGTTTGCCGTGCCATTCAGGTTTGGTTTGGCCACCCCTTCATTGTGACAAAGGGACCACTGAGCCAAAGTTCAGGGGGATGCAGCACCACTTGGTTGGGAGCCCTCTCAAACAGAGTCTGGGGCAAACTGCCCACTTTGCATCCTTGGCAGACATGCCAAACCTGTGGGAAAAAAACTCAGAAATGGGACTTGTTTGGGGCTTAATTGGCTTGTGAGTTGCTTGTTGGCTAGTTTTTGGCTTGTAGTTTCTTGCTTCTTTTTTTTGGTCGGCTCCTGGCAAGCAACGGCAAGGGGCACGCAGGGCAAGGGTGGGACAGAGTCGGGGTGCACAGTGGGCCCATCACAGTCCCAGACTGCACACCAGGGTGATCTAGTCACATAGAGCGTTGGGGTTCTTAAGGATTGACTTGTTTTTGGACTTGTTTTGAAATGGGGTTAGCTCAATTTTTGGCTTATTGTGAAAGTCGGGGTGCTTATTTATCACATGAAAGTTGGTAACTGTGGTCTCTGCTCTGCCCCCTAGGTGGCCCCTGTCCACAAGTGAGATAGATTGAGGATCATCTATCTACTCCCAGTTCATGGATCGCTTTGAGGCACAGCCTGGAGAATAGGCATCTGGATGCCTAAGAAGCAGCAGCAGTGTGCATGTCCAGATGTAGAATACAGCTGCTGCCCTACACAGCTTTTACAGTAAAAATTTAGGTGCCTCCTGGGTAAATGGCTGCTGAGCAGGTGTTCTGTGGATTGCAATGGTGCCTAAAACCTAAGTAAGTACCTTTGTGGATCTGGACCTAACTCAGTAAAACTGAGAAATATTTAACACTATTTCAATATCTTCAGATGGTTTATCATCTCTACACAACGTATTTGTGTACTTGCTTCCTCTAGTCAAGAAGCAGAGTAACTGATTCAATCGTATGATAGTTTGCAGACTGCTGTCATTATAGCGTGCTCATTTTTTGTATTGCTATGTTTTTTGTCCAAGTGATGACTTTCCCCATATATTAACAGCTTTGAATTGATAGAATATGACTTTCACACACACAATCTCAATTATCCTGGACCATGGATTTCTGAATCTTGTATTCAGTTAAGAAATGTTTGATGATTATAAAATAGTCTTTTAGAAGACACACAAAAGGATTTCCATTGGGCAAATATAAATCATTTCGAATAAAAACAAGCAGTGGTGAATGAACATATTACTAAAGCATTTAAAAATTCATTGTAATCTGAGACACCTACTGTGGAATTGTTCCCCTCCAACTAATCTGTTTATACTAGAGCTGGTTGAAATTTTTCACCCAGTTTCCTTCTTTGAAAAATTGATTTTTTTTTCAAAAAATGAATATTGTGTGAAAAGTATTGATTCTTCTTCAAGTGATTGCTCATGTCCATTCCATATTAGGTGTGTGTGCTCACCAAATGCACAAGTGCCGGAATTTTTTCCCTCATCAGTACCCGTATGGGACTGGCTCTGGCACCCTCTGGAGTGGTGCCTGCGTGGTGTGGAATAACGGGCACCACCGGTTCCGCTGTATCCTCAGTTTCTTCTTGCCACCGGTGATGCTGCTGGAACATCTGCTGCTTTGACCAGCATTGATTCCTCCTTTGTTCTTGCGAACTTTGAAATCCATCTAACAGTGCTCCTAACGGAGTTGGTACTCACTCCAGCACTGGAGCAGCGGTCCAATTCCGTATCTAGCACTGTGACCTCCATGCATGGTGCTCCTCCAGCCGCCAACTAAAACCTCTCCAGTGCACCATCAAGGATCTACAACCTATCCTGAAGGATGATCTCTCACTCTCGCAGACTTTGGGAGACAGGCCAGTCATCGCTTACAGATTGCTTCCAGTTGGGGCGCTAACACTCACCAGCAACTACACACCACATAACAAAACCATTAACTCAGGAAACTATCCCTGCAACAAACCCTGTTGCCAACTCTGTCCACATATCTATTCAAGGGACACTATCATAGGACCTAATCACATCAGCCACTCCATCAGGGGCTCATTCACCTGCACATCTACCAATGTGATATATGCCATCATGTGCCAGCAGTGCCCCTCTGCTATGTACATTGGCCAAACTGGACAGCCTCTATGCAACAGAATAAATGTACATAAGTCAGACATCAAGAATTATAATATTCAAAAAACAGGGAGAGCACTTCAGTCACCCTGGACACTGAATAACAGACTTAAAAGTAGCAATTCTTCAAAAAAAAAAAAAAAAACCTTCAAAAGCAGACTCCAGTGAGAAACTGCAGAACTGGAATTAATTTGCAAACTGAACATCATCAAATTAGGCCTGAATAAAGGCAGAGAGTGGACGGGTCACTATAAAAACTAATTTCCCTTTACTGATACTCACGTGTTTTTGTCAACTGTTTGAAATGGGCCACCTTGATTAGACTGGTCTCATTAGCACAACAGAAGTGATTTCCACCCCTTCTTGTCTTCTGTAGAGAATAGCTCACTTCCACCTTAATTGAATTGGCTCATTAGCACCGACTCCACCACTTGGTAAGGCAACTCCCATATTTTCATGTGCTGTGTATTTGTACCTGCCTCTGTATTTTCCACTCCGTGCCTCTGATGAAGTGGGTTTTAGCCCACAAAAGCTTATGCTCAAATAAATTTGTTAGTCTCTAAGGTGCCACAGGCCTCCTTGTTGTTTTCATTACACTTCTTGTTGAAACCAAACATGTCTGTTTCAACCTGCTGCATATATCCCAAAAGGTAGGATTCAAAGTTATTTAGGCATCTAACTCCCATTAATTTTGGTAGGAATTAGGTGCTTAAATACCTTTGTAAATCTCACCTGAAACAGATAGGGAACTTTACTGCCAGCCTCCAACTGATACCACTCAGATGAAATCAGTGAGAACACTCAGATTCATAGCCCCTGTATGTTTTAATTACACTACTCTACAGGCAAAATGCTTCTGAAATAAATGTAGTCAAACTTTACTAATTCTGGGTCACTGAGAACGAAAATGATGCTTAAAATTGTTGATTGGCTCTAGTTTTCAAGATATGCTATTGGGTCAGTATATATGACCCCTGACATGGGAATGGCGGAGGATAAGTGAGTTATAAAGGGAAGGGATTCAATTTAAACCAGAAATGACTAAAATACATCTTTGACTGGATCTATGAATAAATCTATGACTGGGTTTGGACAGTAGTTGCTTTTTAGGCAAAACAATGAAGGATGCAATCTGAAGCTGGTATTGCGTCATACATGATATGAATTGCATCATGTTATTCCTAGAAATCATGGATGATGCAATCATAACGAAGCTTACATCACTCTGCTGAACAAATTGCCCTATATCAGCTCTAGAAATCATACAGTGTCGTGCTCTCTTGTTTGTCAGTGTTTGATTTTGCAAAGGGACACATTTCTGTTTAGCCAAAGTGAGCAGAGATGCCTCGCACTTGTGTGAACAGTGCAGATAACTTCTGCTATGTTTGTGGTGAAGTGACTTTTGCATCCCAAAAGCGCAGTATAACCACTATGGTTAAGAAAGCCTATCACCTTTATTTTGGCTGCAAAATTGGAGATCAGGACAAGAGGTGGGCCCCACACATATGCTGCAACACTTGTGCAACAGATCTTCACCAGTGGTTGAACAGGAAAAGGAAATCTATGCCTTTTGCAGTGCCAATGATTTGGAGAAAGCCAACAGATCATACCAGCAATTGTTACTTCTGCATGGTGCCTCCAGTTGGGAAAGGTGTGTCAAAGAAGAAAAAGTGGACTGTGCATTATCCAAACATTCCATCAGCTATACGCCCAATACCCCACGGAGAAGAACTGCCAGTTCCTGATGCACCAGAATCATTCTCACTTGAGTCAGACGAGGAAGAGGAAGAGGATGAAACTTCGTGGTCCTGAACCATCAATGTCACAGGACCCACATTTTCTCCCATCCTCTTCCTCTGAACCACACCTCATAACACAAGCTGAAGTGAATGACCTTGTCAGGGATTTAGAACTACCCAAGAGTAAGGCAGAGCTGTTGGGCTCCAGACTACAGCAATGGAATCTCCTGGCAGGTGATGTTAGGGTTTCCATGTTCCGTGACCGTCGAAAGGATCTTGTCCCATTCTTCTTCATGGAAGGTAGTCTTGTAGCCTGCAACAACATCGATGGTGTGATGGCAGCCCTCTACATCGTTCATGATCCAGATGAGTGGAGACTCTTCATTGATTCATCGAAGACGAGTCTTAAAGCTATTTTGCTGCATAATGGCAATGTTTTGCCATCAATTCCAGTTGGTCATGCAGTCCATATGAAGGAAACCTATGACAACATGAAACAACTTTTGAGGTGCATAAACTATGACCAACATCAGTGGCAGCTTTGTGGAGATTTGAAGGTTGTTGCTCTCTTGCTTGGTCTGCAGACTGGATACACAAAGTACAGCTGTTTTCTCTGTGAATGGGATAGTCATGCAAGAGATTCCCACTACGTCAAGAAAGATTGGCCACTCTGACAGTCATTGGAGCCTGGGATGAAAAGTGTTCAGCATCCACCACTTGTTGAATCAAGGAAGATTTGGTTACCACCCTTACACATCAAGCTGGGTCTGATGAAGAACTTTGTCAAGGCCATTGACAAAACACAAGCAGCTTTCAAGTCCCTCCGTGGAAAATTTCCAAGGTTAAGTGAAGCTAAGGTAAAGGAAGGTGTCTTTGTTGGTCCTCAGATTCGTGAACTTCTTCAAGATGATGCATTTGACCATGCACTGCGTGGCAAGGAAAAGACGGCATGGAAAGCCTTCCAGTCAGTGGCAATACATTTTCTCAGAAACAACAAGGCAGACAACTACAGGTTGTTGGTAGAAAACCTCCTCAAGGCATACAAAAGCCTTGGTTGCAACATGTCACTAAACATACATTTTTTGCACTCTCATCTAGATTTTTTTCCACCGAACTGCGGAGCAGTGATCAACGAGCACGGCGAGCAATTTCACCAGGGCACTGCAACAATGGAGAAACGCTATCAGGGCAAATGGAGCCCATCAATGCTTGCAGACTATTGCTGGACGGTGACAAGAGATGCTCCATTTAATGAATACAAGAGACAAGCCAAGAAGCGCCAAGTAGACACTGAATAGGACTAAACTATGTACATAATAGTTTTTTGCCTTTTGTTTCATAATGCATTTTATTTATATAAACTTTTTGCTGATTTTTAAAGTGTTACATAAACAGGACAGGTGAAATATTATCATGTAAAGCAACCATAAACACATGAAAAGACCTAGGTTTACAATTTATGATTAAAACTCTACTATCTACACAATGTACATAGAAAATGTAAAAACTTAAATATCGTAGAAACAGTAGCCAATCAGTTGTTTTAATTGTCATATTTGAATTCAGCACATCAAAATATATAATAAAGATCACATTTTATCTCTGAAGCAGACGACTTCTAAAAAATTGTAGACCAGTTTTATGTAATGGTGACTTGACCCATACATAGGCACTGTGAGGAAATGGAGAAGGAAAAAAGATGTGAAAGTAAAACAATTCTCAGTATCATTGTTTTGGATCTCTCAGAGACCCATCTGAAAATTTTCTAAACCTAAAAGAGGTCTTACTCCTTTAACAGAGGGAGAGTTAGAGAGAGCTGAATATAGAAAATACATCTTAATTAGTGTTCTTGCATCTGGAACATTTTCTTTAGACTGATCAATTTTCAATTGAATTTTATTTGTATACATCAATAGCATTAATTACTTGCAAAAATTTTAAATACTTAGAACAGTCTAAATCTAATACAGTGGTTCATGATGTGAAATATTCCATTTACCTTGAATGGAGTAGTGCAAATCAGTGAGAAATTTTCAACTTAGGTTTGTAAGGATATGTTGATATAAACAAATAATCTAATAATTCATTATGAAATAACTGGTATTAAGGTGATAACTTGTTTTGTACTACTATCAATAACTTTATATTTTGCATGTGTCTAAATGGTACGTTCATTTTAGTTTAAATATAAGCGATAAATCAATAACTGAATTTTGTCAACATAGTAATTTGAATCTAATATACATCTGTTTTTCAAATCTGAAAACATCTGTTCTTATGATCCAACACAGTCAAGTGAACACTGTCTCTAAGCAACAGAGGAAACCCAGGGTTGGCAGTTTATATGTATACTTTATTTGTTCTCTCACTACATTTAAACTTTTGTTCGATAGGTACCTTTTTTTGTGTGTAAGTAATTATAGGATGGCAAAATTAGCTAGCTGTTGCCCTGTTTGAACAGTTGGTGGCTCCAGTGCTTTGCAGCTGGAACTGTGCATAATGCCAAAACATACTAGCTCAGTTTTATCTGTACTAGGGGTAGGGGGAAACTTTCACTTTGGAATTGCACAGGAGTTCATATCAAAAAGCAAAACAAACATTTTAGAGCTACATTTTTGAATTAACAAGTTTACTTTTAAAGCCAAGAACACAGGTACACATTTCACCAAGAAGCTTTTGCAAAAAAAATACAGCCCCACTACCTAAACTGCTTTTCATAATTAAATATATGCATTTTCTAATTGCAAAACAAAGCCTGTAGAACTGGTTCCTAACTTAGAAATACAACTTAATTCAACTACGACTCCGAGATGAGAGCTCTGCTTCCCTCTCTCTTTGCACCGATGTTTGGGGAAGGTCTAAGGTCTTGTCTACACTAGAAAGCTAATTTGGGATAAGATAGGATGTGAAATTACAGTGCAATAGGTATTCATGAATAACTGTATATGTGGAAACAGGTTTCAAAGTGGTAGCCGTGTTAGTCTGTATCAGCAGAAACAGCAAGGTGTACTTGTGGCACCTTAGAGACTAACAAATTTATTGGGCATAAACTTTTGTGGGCTAAAACCCACTTCATCAGATGCATTTCCATGCCATGCATCTGATGAAGTGGGTTTTAGCCCACAAAAACTTATGCCCAAATAAATTTGTCAGTCTCTAAGGTTCCAGAAGTACTCCTCACTGTTTTTGCATGTGTGTACACTCTCTTATTCTGGAATAAGAATGCCTTTTTTAAGTTTTCTATAATACATCAGAAAAGGCACTCTTATTTCAGAATAAGGGTGTCCATGCTGTAATATACTTGGAATCTGAAGTTATGGGGTACAGCAAACAGAGCAAGAGAGACTAGAATTAAAGTGTGAGGCTGTAGTGGCTTGATGACTCACCCCAGTGGTGCCTCCTGCTGGTCGTCCGGGAATTAGCTCTTTTTCCAGCAGGAGCGCTCTCTGCAGGCCAGGGTCTTGATGTCCGCTGGCCCTGTGTTCCTGCCGGACCCCAGTGCCTTTTTTCCTAGGGTGCTGCCCCCTGGCAAAACCTCCACACTCTGCCTCTGGGTCTTCCCTCCCTGAGGAATCCTCAACCCTCTAATTCCCACCTTGCCTCAGTCTAGGGCTACTGCAGTGAAAAAATAAGTCATCTTGGGCAAGAGGGGTTTTGGACCAGCTGCCTCTGCCTAACCCCAGTATGCTCATTAGGCCTTGCTGCAGGCCTGTAGTCTGGGGAGTTGCTGGGCTGGAGCTCCCCAGCTCCTTGGCTTTTTCCCCCAACACTGTTCCACCTCAGGTACACTGTCCAGCAGGTAGCCAGGCCCTGCTCCCTCCCAGCCTGAAGAGACACTCCTAGCTCCTGCCTCTCAGCCCTTTATAAGGGTCAGCTGTGGTCTGATTGGGGCACGGCCCAGTTGCAGCTGCTTCCCCAGTCAGCCCAGGCTTGCTGCTTTCTCCCAACAACAGTCCTCTCCAGGGCTGTTTTACCCCTTTTGTTTTAGCAGTAGGGTAGCCACCCCGCTATAGAGACCAAACAACAGAAATGTTCAAGGAGAGACTGAGAACATAAATGTTAATCAGTGAGAGAAAATGTACCCCTTACTTAGAGTTGAGGAGATTTTGTTAGACTCTGGGTTGACTCTAATCAAGACTATTTGGTTGAACTGAATTGAAAGGTTTTGAATCAGTCTGGTGTTAACCTGATGGCTGAATTGTGCCCCCCTTTTCCTCTATGGATCTGCTCCCTGGCTGCATCTTGCGTAATGTGCTATATTCTCCTTTCTGGTTGAATTGCTGTGGTGCACATAGGAATCATATGGTCACAGTGCATTATAAGAAATGTAATCTGGCAGGGAACCTGGCCTACAGAAGAGAGTGGGAGCATGAGGTACAATGGCAGCTCAGGAGGACACAGATTATTGCCAAACTGACCTGAAAATGAATGTTTCAATTTGATCAAAAAGATAGAAACAAAATATTTTGATTTTCTGTATTTAATTGAGACTAAAACAAATTTGATATATCAGAATTTCCCATGAGACAATTTTTTTTTAAACCTGGTCTACCGAAAAAATTCTCAGGCTGCTTGATAACTATCTTAATTCATATGCTGCTTTCTCTTCTCTCACCCATCCATTTTATTCAGATTACTTGGGTTAATGTCTTTATTGTATTTGTATTTAATGCAGAAGGAGTTAGTACATGTGGATGCAATATATCTGACATTTTTCAACTGGCCAATATTCTTGAAGACTCTTTCAGACTGGTAATCTGGATTGTCTCCTAATGCTATATTGGATTTCAACATATCCAAAGTGTACTTCCAATTAAAAATATAAGATAAATATCTCTGTGCAAGAGAAAGATATTTCTAAACAAAGAATAATAGGCATTACACCTCTTTTCACTTGTCCCAGACAGTTATTTGTTCATTTGGTAGATAATTGTTAAATATTTCCATTATGGTATAGCTATTGCAAAATGTCATGCTTCTGGGCACTAAGTTCCCTCATGATCAGGAAGGGACTACTTCTCTCTTCCCGTGCCTCTTAACCCCCTCAGTGGACCACATTGCACAATTAGCCACACATATATCCTGTAACGGATGCTTCATGTAAAGTATGTGTATACTTTGAGCTGGTAAAGCCCTTCTGCAACTACACTGACAATTTCTATGAAAAATGAACCTAGTAAATTCTTCTGCTAGATTTTACTAGCCATCTCAGGGACATGGCTCCAACTCATAGGTAGGAGTTTCCACAGCATCACAGTTAAGCTTACCAAAATTCAGAAGATGTGTTTTGCTTCTGCTAAAGTGGCTCTCCTATCCTTAATTCAGCCAACTGGCATAGCCATTGTGACAAAGTTCTGTCCTTATTTTCGTGGATTCTACGTTTCCTGGTGGATTTCACTAGCCTCAGAGGCTCTCTGTAACCCTCCACATAGCCCTTCTCTCTCTAGAGACAAGGTCACAGCCTATTGAGCCATTTTCATCATAAGTCAGTGAGGAGAAGCTATCCTTCCTGGCACAGTCTCTGTTGTCTCCCAATCTCAGTGATTAATTAGGGAAGGCAGAAATGGGGGAGCCCGGGCCCACCCTCTACTCCGGGCTCCAGCCCAGGGACCCTAATAGTATCAGCTAAGATAGCTGACCTTTTAGCCACAAAACATAATACAATTCCCTGGGCTACTTCCCCACAGCAGTCCCCACTTCTTCACACTCCACTTCACCCTTATGTCAGGGCCTCCTTCCTTGCGTAAGATATGTCTACCACTCAGTCTCACCAACAGTACAACTTCTTCCCACAGCTCCTGACATCTACCCCCACCTGACTAACTGGGAGGCTTTTAACTGGTTTCAGCCAGTCCCTGATTGGCTTCAGGTGTCCCAATCAGGCTAGCTGTTTCTACTGATTTCTAGAAGGTTCCAGTGGTACTAGGGATTTGTTTAGCCTGACACTAGCATATCTGTTGTTCAGCACTTTCCTATAGCCATCTGGCCTTGCCCCATCACACCATGTTAATACCCCGCAATAGATTTTATCTATCTGTCTATCTATCTAGTGAAGAACTGGTTATCTATCACTCAGAACAGTTTGTACCAGTCAGGCCATATAATTGTGGAGAGAAAACATTATTTACTTCCACAACAGCTATATATGCCATCTTTTGATATAATTAGCTATATTTAGAGCATGACTATCACTGCTGGCATTGTAACATCCTCCTTCAAGCTTCACTGCAGCAGGGCAGTTCTATATCAAAGTGACTATTGAGATTGATATCAAGGGAGATGAACTTAAAATATGCTTACATTGCAAGATGAACAAACAGAAAAACAACCCAGAGCAACAAGTTTCAGAGCCCTGGTCAACTGAGTCATCTAAGACAATAAGCCTTGGCAACCCTAACACCAGGCTGGAGAGGCTGTCTACTCAGCAAATTTGCTAGTTTTGTAGTCCACCATTTACCTTGGGATTGCATAAAAGATACGTTTGCAATAATATAAGTTTGAAGTGAGGCACTATCTATATTCACAACTAGAAAACTACCTTCCTTTCCCACTCCTGGTCAAGTTGCTGCCCCTCTTTGGATGCTTGGGTGAGAGAAATAGACAACCCCTCTGTTCCTGAAATTCAATATTCGTGAAAATTCTACAACTATACTAGTCACAGGCTAAAATAACTAGTTCACCTGGATTTACTATGCAAGACATATGGTTCCTGTCTTACTGTGAAAATGGAAAAGTGTTCTTATATACTCTACCAACCGTGGAACTGAAATCTCGGCACGCAGAAGTGTAATGCTGTAATACATACATCACTAACATTCACTGAATCTATTGGGAGTAACAGGAGTACCAAATTTACATCAAAAGTTGTGAGCCATATCTACATGTACAGCAAAAGCATGAATATACACATACCCTACCTACCTATGTAATACTCATTAGGACATCTGGTCTCCTTCTACTGGGAATGGCCACCTTCTGGATGATCTGATGCACTCACTACTATACTGTATTCACTAACAGAAAACTTTTATTGGCATAGCTATGTCTACCAGGGGTATGAAAAATTTACATCCCTGACCAGTACAGAACCCCCAATGTAGATAAAGCTATGTCAAGAGACAGGTGCTTCTGTTGACAAAGCTTACATTCAGGAGGTGGTGTACCTAAGAGAAAAACACCTTCTATTAGCATATGCTGTGTCTACATTAGGAGGCTATGCCAGTATAATTATGCCCACAGAGGGTCTGTAGTGTTGACACAGCCATATCAGTGGTAAAATTTAAATCACTGCTAAAAGAATGAATTATTTTTCCACCTCTGTTTACAAAAGTATGCACTGACATGGTGGGAATGGTGGTTGTGTGTCTTTATGTATTCACTAGCTCTTATTTTTTCCACTTATTTTCCAGAACATTTTTAAAAAAGTTATTTCAGACCTTTTCTTTTCTGTTTTTGGACAATAGTGCTGAGCCTGCTTACACAAGTCATGAATTTTGCCCATTATTCAAATCTTCTCATTGAAACAACAACATCAGATGTATAGAGTGGAACATACAATATACATAAACAGAGAACATCATCAAATATCTACAACCTATCCTGAAGGATGATCTCTCACAGATTTTGGGAGACAGGCCAGTCCTCGCTTATAGATAGCCCTACAACCTGAAGCCAATACTCACCAGCAACCACATACACACAACAAAAACACTAACCCAGGAATCTATCCTTGCAACAAAGCCTGGTGCCAACTCTGTCCATATATCTATTCAAGTGACACCATTATAGGACCTAATCACATCAGCCATACCATCGGGGCTCATTCACCTGCACATCTACCAATGTGATATGTGTCAGCAGTGCCCCTCTGCAATGTACATTGGCCAAACCGGACAGTCTCTATGCAAAAGAACAAATGGGCACAAATCTGACATCAGGAATCATAACATTCAAAAACCAGTAGGAGAACACTTCAATCTCTCTGGTCACTCAGTAACAGACCTAAAAGTAGCAATTCTTCAACAACAAAAACCTTAAAAAACAGACTCCAACGAGAAACTGCTGAACTGGAATTAACTTGCAAACTGCATACCATTAAATTAGGCTTGAATAATGACTGGGAGTGGCTGGGTCATCATTACACAAACTGAAATCTCTTTCCTCTGCTAGTTTTCCCCTACTGTTACTCATACCTTCTTGTCAACTGTTTGAAATGGGCCATCCTGATTATCACTACAAATGTTTTTTTCCCCTCCTGCTGATAATAGCTTACCTTAATTGATTAGTCTCTTAGAGTTGGTATGGCAACCCCTATCTTTTCATGTTCTCTGTGTATCTAATCTAATCTATCTATCTATCTTTCTACTGTATGTTACACTCTATGCGTCTGATGAAGTGTGTTTTAGCCCATGAAAGCTTATGCCCAAATAAATGTGTTAATCTCTAAGATGCCGTAAGTACTCCTCGTTCTTTTTGCGGATACAGACTAAAACGGCTATCACTGTGAAACCTATTAACATCAGAGTTATTTCTGTGGCTTTTGGCGATGCTGAATTGAAACAGCAAAAGTGTTTTCTTGTTGCTTTTTGTATTTGTTTTCATCAGGTGTCAGAATCAGGATGAGGACATAATTAGTTAAAGAGAAACACACATTTGCAGAAGATGGCAGTCTCTTTAATTATCTGTTCTAACTGTAACATAGTTTTGTAGAGATTAGAATCTTATCTTGTCTTAGTCTCCTGTGTTAGGCACACCCTGTAAGATAAAATACTTTAGATGTTCAATTTTGATAGTGTCTTAATCAAATAGGAATGAATTAAATGGCTTGAAAATGAGACACATGGTATACATCAAAAAGAAACAGGGATTGTGAATGTTAACACCAGAATGTTAGAGATAGTCGCCATGGAAACTATATACCTGTTAAGGAAAAACACTCTTTGAAAAGTAAACCTTTGATTTATTAGCCATGTTAACAAAAATTGTTAAATTAATACATCCTTTTTGCAAATATTTATGTTACTATTACACAGTACATTAATGCCTGAAACTATACAATTTTAGAATTCTTTTAGGGAATAAATATCACATTTTACAAGACTAATGCAGAATGCTGGGCTTTTAAAGAGCATTTCTGTTAGAATAACAGCAGTCACCAGTGGAATTCTCAAAGGCATAACTTTGAGCCACATGAACTCAGGGCTGGGGTAAACAGAAATCCTGTTCAGCTATGTGATCTATTTAGAAAGGAACTTTCCTTCCAACCATATGAACTCTGATTGTGTATATGCTCAAATACTGAATCCTCCAGCCATATGTACTTCAGCAAAAGACCCCACTGCACTTTAGCAGGACTGGTTCTAACTTACAGAAAACAGAAAATTTATGCAGATGCGAAATTTAGATTTGTGCTCATCCTGAAGATAAAGTTAAAAACAGAAAAACCTAATGGACAAAATTTACAATTTTGACTATTAAAAGAACATAACGCCCAAACTGAGTCAGACCAAAGGTCCACCTAGCTCAGTGCCCAGTCTTCCGACAGTGGCCAATGCCAGGTGATCCAGAGGGAATGAACAGAACAGGTAATAATCAAGTGATCCATCCCCTGTTGCCCGTGCCCAGCTGCTGGCAAACAGAGGCTAGGGACGCCATCCCTGCCCATCCTAGCTAATAGCCAATGATGGGCACCTATCCTCCATGAATTTATCTAGTTCTTTTATGAACCCTGCTATAGTCTTGGCCTTCACAACATCCTCTGGCAAAGAGTTCCACAGGTTGACTGTGTGTTGTGTGAAGAAATACTTCCCTTTGTGTGTTCTAAACTTGCTGTCTATTAATTTCATTTGGTGACCCCTAGTTCTTGTGCTATGAGAGGTTATTAATACTACCTTATTTACTTTCTCTATACCAGTCATTATTTTATAGACCTCAATCATACGCCCCCTTAGTTGTCTCTTTTCCAAACTGAAAAGTCCCAGTCTTATTAATCTCTCCTCATACGGAAGCTGTATCATATTCCTAATAATTTTCGTTGCCCTTTTCTGAACCTTTCCAATTCCAATACATCTTTTTAGAGATGGGGTAACCACATTTGCATGCAGTATTCAAGATGTGGGCATACCATGGATTTATACAGAGGCAATATAATATTTTCTGTCTTATTATCTATCCTTTTCTTAATGATTCCCAACATTCTGTTCACTTTTTTGATTGCTGCTGCACATTAATCGAATGTTTCCAGAGAACTATCCACAATGATTTCAAGGTCTCTTTCTTGAGTGGTAACAGCTAATTTAGACCCCATCATATCATATGTATAGTTGGGATTATGTTTTCCAATGTACATTACTTTGCATTTATCAACATTACATTTCACCTGCCATTTTGGTGCCCAGTCACCCAGTTTTGAGAGATCCCTTTGTAGCTCTTCGCAGTCTGCCTATGACTTAACTATCTTGCGTAGTTTTATATCATCTGCAAATTTTGCCATCTCACTGTTTACCCCTTTTTCCAAATGATTTATTAATATGTTGACTAGGACTGGCCCCAGTACAGACTCCTAGGTCTGTACCACTATTTACCTCTCTCCATCCTGGAAACTGACCGTTAATATCTACCCTTTGTTTCCTATCTTTTCACCAGTTATCAGTCCATGAGAGGACCTTCCCTCTTATCCCATGATTGCTTACTTTGCTTAAGAGCCTATAGTGAGGGACCTTGTCAAAGGCTTTCTGAAAATCTAAGTACACTATATCCACTGGATCCCTCTTGTCCACATGCCTGTTGACTCTCTCAAAGAATTCTAGTAGATTGGTGAGGCATGATTTCCCTTTACAAAAACTATATTGACTCTTCCTCAACAAATTATGTTCATCTACATGTCTTTACTATAGTTTCAACCAGTTTTCCTGGCACTGAAGTCAGGCTAACCAGCTTGTAATTGCCGGGAACACCTCTGGAGTCCTTTTTAAAAATTGGCATCACATTAGCTATCCTCCAATCATTTGGTACAGAAGCTGATTTAAATGTAAGTTCCTTCAGAATTCTTGGGTGAAAACCATCTGGTTCTGGTGATTTATTAGTTTAATTCATCATTTTTTTCCAAAACTGCCTCTAATGACACCTCAATCTGGAAGATTTCCTCAGATTTGTCACCTAAAGAGAATGGCTCAGGCTCAGGAATCTCCCTCACATTCTCAGCCGTGAAGACCGATGCAAAGAATTCATTTAGTTTCTCTGCAGTGTCCTTATCCTTGAGTGCTCCTTTAATATCTCGATTGTCCAGTGGCCCCATTGGTTGTTTAGCAGGCTTCCTGCTTCTGATGTACTTATTTTTTTTCTATTACTTTGAGTCTTTTATGTCTACACTACAAACTTATGTCGATTTTGTTAAGGTCAATTTTGTAAAGCAGACTGTATAAAATTGATTTTGTGCATCCACACTAAACACAGTAAGTCGGCATTGTTCATCCACACTGCAGTGGTAAGCGTCGACATAGCGAGTGGTGCACTGTGGGTAGCTATCCCACAGTTCCTGGAGTCCCAGCAGACGCCATTTTGAGCTTTCTCCGTTCCCAAACCCACCCACCCCGCAGTGCCCCACCCGCTGTGAAAGCAACTGCAAACAGTCATTTTGTGACTGCGAACAGTCACAGCCCCGCTGTGAAAGCATCTGCAAACAGTCATTTCGCGCGCTTTTGCTGCCTGAGCTGACGCCATAGCAGTGCAATCATGGAGCCTGCTCAGGTAACCGCTGCAGTAATGGCCATTGTGAATACCTCGCGCATTGTTGTGGACTTTATGCTGCATTGTATGCACAAGAAGGCGATCAGGAGATGACTGCGCTATCCGGAGAGTGAAGACAGTGATGAGGACATCATGGGCATGGACACTGACTTTTTCGAAAGTAAGGGGCCCGACAACCTGGCAATTTTGGTGGCAATGGGGCAGGCTCATGCTTTGGAACGCCGAATCTGGGCCAGGGAAACAAGCACTAACTGGTAGGCCCGCATAGTGCTGCGGGTCTGGGATGACTCGCAGTGGCTCAGAAACTTTCGCATGAGAAAGGGCACGTTCATGGAACTTTGTGACTTGCTTTCCCCTGCCCTCCAGCGCAAGAATACCAAAATGAGAGCAGCCCTCACAGTTCAGAAGCGAGTGGTGATAGCCCTGTGGAAACTTGCAATGCCAGACAGCTACCGGTCAGTCGCAAATCAGTTTGGAGTGGGTAAATCTATAGTGGGGGCTGCTGTGATGCAAGTATCCAGGGCAATCATTGATCTGCTGCTATCCAGGGTTGTGTGTCTGGGAAACGTGCAGGCTATAGTAGATGGCTTTGCCGCGCTGGGATTCCCTAACAGTGGGGGGGCTATAGATGGCACTCATATCCCTATCTTGGCACCAGACAACGAGGGCGCAGAGTACAGAAACCGCAAGGGGTATTGTTCAATGGTCATGCAAGCACTGGTTGACCACAAGGGACGTTTCACCGGCATGTGTGTGGGATGACCGGGAAAGGTTCATGATGCTCATGTGTTCAGGAACTCTAGGCTGTATAGGCAGCTGACACAAGGGACTTTCTTCCCAGACCAGAAAATTACTGTGGGGGGTGTTGAGATGCCGATCGTTATCCTTGGGGACCCAACCTACCCCTTAATGCCCTGGCTTATGAAGCCATACACGGGATCCCTGGACAGGAGTCAGGGGCTGTTCAACTATAGGCTGAGCAAGTGCAGAATGGTTGTGGAGTGCGCATTTGGCCATCTGAAGGCCAGGTGGAGAATCCTACTTACTCGCTCAGACCTCAGCGAAAGAAATGTGCCCATTGTTATTGCTGCTTGCTGTGTGCTCCACAATCTCTGTGAGAGCAAGGGGGAGACATTTATGGCGGGGTGGGAGGCAGAGGCAAATGTCCTGTCCGCTACTTACGAGCAGCCAGACACCAGGGCAAGTACAAGAGCCCACCAGGAAGCGCTGCGCCTCAGAGAAGCCTTGAAAAACAGTTTTGTGACTGGCCAAAATGCTGTTGAAAATCTGCTCCCTTGCTCTTCTCTGCGATAAGCCTCCCACCCTCCAGCCCTATAGAGCTGTTGAAAACCCGCTCCCTTGCTCTGCTCTGCGATAAGCCTCCCGCCATCCTTATTCCCTTCCCCCCACATTTGTGGAGTAAATAAAGCCTCTTTTTTAAAAAGCATGCATTCTTTAATGATTCTTCACAAACAAAGGGGAAGACTGGCAAGATAGCCCAGAAGGGGTGGGTGAGAAGGAAAACCAGTCAGTGTGGTGGATGGGGGAGGTGGGTGGGGGGACAAAGACACAGCATATTTTAAAAACTTTTCTGAGAAACTGAGCCGCATGCTGCTTGTGTTGTATTGTGGGGTAGAGTGGATCGGTTCCCGGAGCCTCCCCCACCCCCCGCGTTCTCACCCCGCGTCTGGGTGGGGAGGCAATGGAACTTGAGGAGGAGGGGAGGTGGTTACACAGGGGCTGCAGAGGCGATCTTTGATCCTGCTGAAGCTCCAGCAGACACCGGAGCATGTCACTCTGATCCTCCATTATCCGCAGCATTGCTTCCATCCTCCTTTCTTCCTCCTGCCATCTCTCCTCCCGTGCTGCTACTGCTGCCCTGGATGTGCTCTGGGACTCTAAAAATTTTTCTCTCCATGCTTGGTTTCGAGCTGCCTCACTGTGGGAGAAATTCATGAGCTCGCCAAACAAATCTTCCCTTGTGCGCTTCCTTCTCCTTCTCATCTGCGCTAGCCTCTGCGAAGGGGATGTTAGAGGGGCGGGGGGAGACCACGCTGGCTGTAGGAGGAAAGAAGGAAAAAGTTTATAAGATAGATACCTTCTCCAGGAAAAAGTTATAAGACACATAGACACACTCTCCAGAAGAATGGGAACAGTCTTTCACAATGAAACAAAGTATTCACAGAGTGCATATGCTTTCTGTAGAAGGTCGCATTTTGCACCTTAAATTGACTGCCTGTAGCTTTCCTGTACAGATATCACATCAGACACCGTCTCCCAGGGCCAGGCAACAGAAACCACCATGCAGGCGGCCATGGTAAGACACATTCTTTCGGTTTGATCCACATTCTTTACAATGCTCTCCTTTCCCACAGTAAACCGCCCCCCCGCACCGCGTGGCTCCCTGCTGCTGCAACAGAAGCAGCTCAGCCCCACAAACACACACATGCCTCCCCCAACACAAGCAGCCCACAGTGTTTTCTCTTCCTCCCAACCCCATCACCCTGCTGGTCTCATGGAGGTTACCTGCTCCCGCACGCACCACAACCCACAGTAAACCGCCCCCACCCCGCACCACGTGGCTCCCTGCTGCTGCAACAGAAGCAGCCCCCCCACCCAAGCTGAGGGACACTCACCAGAAGTACCTTTGCTGACTTCCCCATCTGGGCTACCGCCTTGGGAGGGTTCTGAGGGTATTGGCTCCAGGGTGATAAACAGTTCCTGGCTGTCTGGGAACAGAGTTTCTCCGCTTGCCTGCTGCTGCGTGGTATCATCTTCCTGATCAGCTTCATTGTCATCTGAATTGTCATTCCTCACCATTACCCCATCAGAGGAGTCCACAAACACAGGTGCAATGGTGGTGCCCCCCCCCCCAGTATTTGATTCAGTTTGTTGTAAAATTTGCATGTCCGCAGGGGTGCCCCAGAGCATCCATTTGCCTCTTTTGCTTTCTGGAACGCTTGCCTCAGCTCCTTAATTTTCACACGGCACTGCTGTGCCTCCCTGCTGTGGCCCCTATCCAGCATGGCCTTGGAGACTCTGGCAAACGTGTTGGCATTCCGTTTGTTGTTACAGAGTTCTGCCATCACGGATTCCTCTCCCCAAATAGCAATGAGATCGTGAACCTCCTTTGTGGACCATGCTGGAGCTCTTTTGCGCTGGTTGGTCTCCTGTGCTGATGAGCTCTGCATGGTGAGTGTCCTGTGCAGGTGAGCTTGCCATGCTGGCCAAACAGGAAATGAAATTCAAATGTTCCCGGGGCTTTTCCTGTCTACCTGGCCAGAGCAGTGAGTTGAGACTGCTGTCCAGAGTGGTCACAGAGGAGCATTGTGACTGCTGTCCAGAGCGGTCACAATGGAGCACTGTGGGACAGCTCCCGGAGGCCAGTAAAGTCTGCATGCGTCCACACTAAGCCACAGTCGACCCAGAGATGTCGATTTAAGTGTTACTCCCTTGGTTTTGGTGGAGTACAGAAATCGATTTTGTCAATGGGCCCTTTAAATCGACTTAAATGGCTACTGTGTGTGGACGGGTGCAGAGTTATGCCGATTTAATGGCACTAAAGTCGACATTACCTCGTAGTGTAGACCAGGGCTTTGGCTATTCTTCAAATTCTTTTTTGGCTTTCCTAATTCTATTTTTACACTTCATTTGCCAGAGTTTATGTGCCTTTCTACTTTCCTCACTGGGATTTAACTTCCCCTTTTTAAAGGATGCTTTTTTGCCTCTCACTGCTTCTTTTACTTTGTTGTTTAGCCACAGGGGCTTTTTTTTTGGTTCTCTTATTATGTTTTTTTTTTTAATTTGGGGTATACATTTAGGTTGACCCTCTATTATGGTGTCTTTAAAAAGTTTCCATGTAACTTGCAGAGATCTCACTTTTGGAACTGTACTTTTTAGTTTCTGTTTAACTAACCTCCTCGTTTTTGTGTAGTTCCCCTTTCTGAAATTAAATGCTGCAATGTTGGGTTGCTGTGGTGTTTTCCCCACCACAGGGTTTGTAAATTTAATTAGGGTCACTATTATGAAGTGGTCCAGCTATCTCTTGGACCAGATCCTGTGCTTCACTTAGGACTAAATCAAGACATGCCTCTTTTCTTGTGAGTTGCAGGACCAGTTGCTCCAAGAAGCAGTCATTTAAGGTGTCAAGAAACTTTATCTCTGCATCCTGTCCTGAGCTGACATGTACCCAGTCAATATAAGGATAGTTGAAATCCCCCATTATTATTGATTTTTTTTATTTTAATAGCCTCTCATCTCATCTTGTAGAAATGAAGAGAAGCACTTTAAATATCTCTGGGTTGAAAGAGATCTCTAAACTGTTGTATAATAAAGATAGGTAAAAATAAAACTAAAGTTAAAAGCTGTTGAGCTATTATGGGATCTCTTACAAGCTTTTCTGTCAGTGTCTGCAAGTTGTGATACAAATGTTTAAAGTAGGATATAAACATTTGTATCCTCTCCCCTTTCTCCCCCGGCCTATTGCCATTTCATTGCCACAACTTCTTTTACTATTGTCCCCCCTTCTCAGTTGTCTGCCTTTTCACATGGCTGGTGCAGCTGCTACATTTCTTAATTCCTCCTGGTGTCTGGCTATGACTTTTTGATTTCTAATATTTGCTACACCATCACTCCAGTTGCTGGCTAACACCTTACTTTTTCTGGCTTGGATGGAGAATCACTTTCCCAAAGTGGTTTGCTTTAACAACATCTCTGTCTTCCAAATGAGTTTCACTGATTTTAGAATGGATTTGCTCTACTGTTATGGTTTCCAGAGATGGATTTTAGGAGCAATTAAAGGTGTGTTGGCTTCTGAACTAAAACGTTATTTTGATGTGCATGATTAAAACCTTTCACTCTAACACAGTGGTGCCCAAATTTTTCTTCTCATGCTACCCTTTATTAGTAGTGGAATGTGTCTGCACCCCCTTGGACTGGGAGAAATGGGGACCAGTGGCTGAGAGCAGGGGCAGAGCCATGGCCAGGAGTGGAGCCAAGGGATAGGACTGGGTTGAGGCTGGAGTTTCCCCCTTCCCTCCCCTTCCTCTCTGCACCCTTCTTGGACGTTCATCTATGCCCCACCTAGGGATGTGCACTACAGTTTGGGGACCACTCCTCTAATAGTTCACCTTTCTTTTCTTTATCCTCTTTCCCCGCTTCTGATTAGTATAGACCTTTTACTTTAGTTTACATAGAAGACTATTAGCAAAGGAAGGAACATTAAACTCCGTGCCCTGATTTAACCATAGTAGAAGAACAATGAGACATCCACTTCAACTGAAAGGCAACATTGTAAAAACTGATAAAAGGCTATACTTTGTAGATAATGCATGTAGAACTCACAACCAGAAAACATCACTGAATCCAGGAATCCAGAAGATTCAAAAAAAGATTAGACATATAGAGAGATGACAATGATAGCCATAGTTCTGGTGGATTAGATGAAAAATGCATAAGGGATATAAGCCTGTGCTCCCGTGGTTAAGCCAACCACTTGACTGATAAGGGTCAGGAAGAAACATCCTCACTTTGGCATTTCTTGCACCTACCTGTGAAATCTCTCTTACTGGCCACTATTGGACGCAGGATACTAGTCCAGATTAATCACTGATTTTGTTCAGTAGTGGTCTTCTTCCAAGCTACGCTCACAAAATTATCTCACAAAATTGAGATGTTGGTCATAGGAGATAGGATCATGTTTTGAACATCTGCACACTCTGCTCACAGAGTGAGCCAAGGCTTCTCCACTAGAGGGGCTGGACTACACCCATAGGTTCTTCAGGCTTGTCTTCCCTTCCATAGGACTCATATCCTGTTGGATTCCTTGTGGCTGGGTCCTTCTTGATTTAGGAGGGAAAAATATAAGAGGTGGTACTCTTCTAGGCTAACCAACTTTGTGGCAATGTGAATCCTTTCCTCCATGAAGAGCTGATCCGTAAACCTGAAGAGCAGTGAAACAGAAAGGAGGGGACAGGGAAGGGACCCAGGCAACCAGAAGCAGAAAGTTAAAACAACCCAAGGAGCTCTTTTGGTTCTACCAGCAGGTAATAGCTAGGGAGGTGATAGCAATGGACCTCCAAGGGAGTTATGCTGGCAGAGTGGAGAGAGTGAGATAATATCTAAGGATGAGACAATATCTACAGCATTTGTAGTCCTTTGGAGTATGGGCGGAAATCCCTACTCTACCCAATGGAAGAACAGACAAAACTCTTTAAAGCGAGGAACCTCACAAAGGCCCTCATTTGGGAATGTGGTCAAATATGTGCCTAACTATAGGTATATGAGTAGTTCTGCTTAAATGTGATTCCTCACATGCTTAAAGTTAAGCACATGCTTTAAATACTGTGAACTGAGGCCATGTACCTAGCCATGTAGTTCTTCAGTGGCTTGCAGCATGACATTTTTATTCTGAATGTAATGGATTATTCATTGTTTAAAAAGCAAAATATACTAGTTTTAGTGCAGTTTATTTTTCCTCTCAATCTGACTCCAGTTTATCACTGTCTTGCTTTTTTCAAACTTACTCCTTTCTTCTACTTCCAGCTTCTTATTTTACCCCATCTTCCCTAAGAAACAGCAAACATTTTTAGCTGACTGTAGTTCAAAACTATAACATTTGTTCTGTATAATACTCCTTGACATATTTTCAGTTTTTTTTATTAGGACAAATATGTTTAGTATATAGATGTATCCCTAAAATTTCAGGTTTAGAATACACTTTTCTCTCCTTGTGTTTACTGCTGAGGTCACTTCATAAACAATGAATAACCTATCACATTTCTTACTCTGTAATCATAACAATAGTGCAAGTTAAGATTGAGGTATTCTAGCCAAATCGTTGGATATCCCTTGAACAATATCTCCTCATATTAGGCTTAACTCTAATCAGTCCTATTAGTTCCTTGCTTTCATAAATACAAAATCTCTCTCAAAACTAGACGTGTGGGGAAGGAAAAGCAGTTGAAAACATGAAGGTATTGAAAGAAATTCACTATTAAGGATAAAAGATGTCATGCTGTAGGACACTGAAGAACTACATGGCTGAGTGCTGGAGGATTAAAAAAGGTGCTCCCCCTTTTTAAATATGAATAGTCTTCTCTTTTCAGCTTTTATTTTGATCTTGTTCAGTGAATCAGGATTTAAAATAATGTATTTAATCATTCTCTGAACACTGAAATTTTGTAGGGATTTTCCTAATTTCCCAGCTCCTGCGCAGAATCAGATTTTAAAAACAAACCTAAGTGCTATTTTAAATCAAAACCGCCATTAAGCATATTTTGCCTTTTTTAAAAACTGACTATAAATCTATGATTACTACAAACAAAGAGTGCAGTGGGAAATATTTTGGGTTTTTTTCAAGTTTTTGTTTTCTTTGTGTAGCTGACAGCACTGTGCTACACTGTCAACTCAGTGTAGACAAACACCAAAAGAAGAGGAAAGATCAACCCCCCCCCGAAAATAAAGTGCGATTTGTAAATCCACAGTAATTGTCAGGCCCCAAGCTGCTTTTTTCTTTCTAACGCCTTAGGAGATTTCATATTGAAAGTGTCCTGTGCTCTGCATCTCACTCTGTAGGCAAATCTTTTACTCCTGAAGCCCTGCAACGAACTCCAACTAATAAAGCTGCTTCCATCTCGCTACAGGTGCGGGTGGAAACTGGAGGGCAGGCGTTAACTCCCAACGCTACGCCGAGATCTGCGAGGCGGAGAGCGAGCTGCACAGCACTGTATTGCAGCAACGAGGTTGTCTTGTTGGAGCAGGGCGTTTGGAGGGTGTCGCACCCTAACGCTGATGAGGTCAGCCGGGGGTGGGCGGTGGTTTGCTGGGAAGGCGGGGCAGGCTGCAGTCCTCGGGTTTCTTCTCTCTCCTGCAGTACAGAGGTGCCGGCTGTAGCGCCGGACACGGAGGGATAGAGGCAGGGACGGCGGGCGGCAGCGGCAGGTGAAAGCCGCTCGGAGAAATTCTCCCCACGCTTTCTGCTCCCGAGTGGCAGCTGTTGCCGGCGGGCTCGACTTCTCCCGCTCCGTGCGGGGCAGGGGACGGGCGGCTGCGGGGGGCTCTCGGGGCAGAGTTTGCACAGTTGGCTGGAGGGGCTGCTGCTGCTGCTGCGCCGCCCGGAGATGGGAAGGCAGAGCCTGCGCTCGGGCATCCTCCTGTTGGCGGCTCTGGCGGCTCTAAACGGCGAGAAGCCGCCGAGCTGCGAGGACGCCCGGAAAGTTTTCCGGATCGGCCCCGCCGGGGGGCTGCCGGAGACGCCGCGGGCAGGTAAGAGCGGGGTCCTCTCCGCAGAGCCCCGCTGCGGGGCGTGACACCCCTTCCCCCGGGAGAGCCGGGGCCCCTGCCCCCCTGGGACGCAGCCTTTCGGGGCAGTGTGAGGAGGGGCTGGCAGCGGGCGAGGGGGCTGAACTGCCTGGGACAGGGGTACCGGACACCCGCAAGCAACTTCCCGCGGGCAGCCGGGCGGCCTCCCCCAGCGGCGCCGCTGTCCTGCCCCAAAGAAAGTGACCCGCCCGGCCGCTCTCCCGAGGTTTTCTTGGTGGACAGCGGGAGGCCGGGGACCAGGGGGCGAGGCAGGAGCAGGGGTGCGGCAGCGGCCCTGGACCGATGACTGGCTCCTCTCCGCCTTTCCGCGGCAGGTGGCGCCACCTTCCTCTTGGGGAAATGCTGAGCGAGGGGCTCACGTGCTGCAGGTTTTGAAAGGGCGCCCCTAGGTGTGGTTAGTCAGCGGGGCCGGTCCCAGGAGAAGGCAGGGGTGAAAGATAGCCCAGCCCGGGTGTGCCCAGAGTAACACTGCAGAGGTTGATGATGGGGAGGGGGGTATGTAGGAGCTGACCCATTGCTGCATCAGGGATGGAGAAAGCAATGCCCAGGAGAAAGTATAAACATGCAACTCCTGAGTCTGACACCAACTGAGGATGACTATATTTCCCAAACTGAAAACAGACCCCTTGGGGGTGCCCCTTCTCTCCTCCTCTCTGCTCCCCTCATGGGGCTGGCCCGGTGGGGCCCTGCTGCAGCGCCATTCACCTGGCCTCCCCGCAGCATTACTCCATGACACTCTGTTTTGGGGTTTTTTTTGGGGGGGGGGGGGAAGGGGATGAGGCTGGCATTTGTCCCATTTGCTCTTGCCAAGTGATGATCAGGAACGTCCAAGACTAGACTTAAAAAGAGAACAAAATGGAATCTATGGTCACCCTGCACCAAATCCAAGGGAAGGGGCTTTTTTGTGGCAATAAGACTTGACAGGACACCGACGACTTGGAAGGGAAGGAACAAGAGAGCTCCTTACTCCCATTCCCATCCCTCTCACTTTCCCTGAAACATCCCTTACTGGGGATGGATGGTGAAATACCATGATTACATGGGGGGAATTGGCCCAAATTCAGTCATCAGTGTCCAGCCACTGATGCAGCTGCACCAGTGAATTCATCCAGTATAGACTGGGGAAAATTACTGTGAGCCATGACCTGCATCTGTGCAACTCAAGCAATTTCAGGCAGAGTTAAGGTTTGCTGGGTAGCAGCCACTATTTGTACTGACAATGGCTGAAGGTGGGGCAAATCCCCACTGTAAGTAAGGTGCTAGTTAACAGAGGTACCTGCAACTTTAAGTTAATACACTGTAGGCATTTGCTTTACAAATGAAAATTCATGAGATTTCTGTGATGAATTGAAATGACCCATCCTTGCAAATATATGTGGTGTGAGTCCCTTTACTCAAGTGATTTCCATTGATTTCAGTGGTACGACTCCTGCAGGTAGAAGTACTTGCATATGCCAGTGTGCGCAGGGTCAGGAAATTAAACATATAAAAATTGACCATCATGGGTACCGTGTCACAGAAAAATTTTCTGTAAATGAGGAAGCTATCATTAAGACTTTTATCTTAAAACGGTGATAGTTTCTTCTTCTTAAGTCTGTGATTCCCCCGCCCCCACCCTTAACTGATATAA
>ML677364.1:42191899-42307791 GCA_007922305.1 Dermatemys mawii | reverse complement strand
ATGTAACTTATTCTGTTT
The DNA here is from genome assembly GCA_007922305.1 of Dermatemys mawii. Classification (NCBI taxonomy): domain Eukaryota; kingdom Metazoa; phylum Chordata; order Testudines; family Dermatemydidae; genus Dermatemys; species Dermatemys mawii. Next base: position 42,307,773 of record ML677364.1, on the reverse strand, counting down.
GGGGAAGTAGTTTAAGATATAGTTATACTGTCAAAAGGACTCTTCTGCCTATATTAACTGCATCTTTGCCAGCACGTATAGTTCTTCAGGTGCATTTATACTGGCTAATCCTTATAAGAGCAGCCAAAGCCTAAGGGAACTTGTTTTCTTCTCCTTTACTGAGGAAATGAAATTAGTACCATAAACTTATGCCTAAAATCTCATTGTTGTAATTAGCATTTTAATACTCGGATACAGATAATTTGTAAACTATTGATGGTAATATTAAAAATGGTCTAAGCCTGAAATATTTATGGAATTATAGTACTTTCATTTAAATCTAGTTTCCTATGAAATGTGGAAACATTGTTTAAATCTCATTAGACTGTTACAATTTCCTTAGCTAGAGATTGTATTGTCAGAATGTAATGAGCAAAAAGATGGACAGATCATTTGGAAGGGCGTATTAGAAATGGGCTTGAACCAAATCCACAAAGCTGGACAACTCTTCATCTGGTGGAATTTGGATCTAGATACAAACCTTGTAGCTGGTGTCCATCTCTAATATTGCTTATTTAGTTAAATGTGAACAATGTCAGTTTTTTGAGATCTTATCAATTGTAGCCATATTCTCCACATTCTCTAAACTAACAAAACCAATAAATCTTCTCTGCTACCATAATTCATTTATAGAATATATTCATGTATACGATGGAACATAATTGTGCCATTTTTCTTTAATGAATGCAATTAAGATGTTTGATGTAGAGGTTTCTTTCTCACTACCCTCACAGTTTTTTCCCTGCCCATGGAAATGCTTTGCTAACACAGTACTTAATAATTTTCTTCCTTCATCTTCTTTGTCTCCTCCATCCAATGTACTAACTTTGGATTAAGAAAGTAGGGAAAAGTTCCCTTCAGAATTTAAGATGATGTCGCAGCAAATGATAGGCTTGCAGAAAGTGGGAAACAGTTTTTACAGTCAGCAAAGGGTTTCCCTCTCAAGATGAGTTTTATTACTATAGCGACAGTCAGATAGTCAAATACCTGTATCCAACAAACTAAATGCAAATTTAAAATAATTATCTCCCTGGTAAGTACCCAGGATCATTTCAAGGGTATATAGGCAAATAACTGTGGATAAAAGAATATATAATTAGAGATGTCGATCAGGAAAAAAAAGAACTAGAAACAATGAGAAATACACTAAATGATACCTGTGGGTTGATAGGACAAGATGTCAAGAGAAAAGAGACAAACTTTCATACTTTACACAGTAAGTAAAGTATGCACCACTTTACCCACTGTGGTGTGGTGCCCCCATTGAGCAGTGCACCCGGTTCAATGGGGGCACTGCTTCCTGCAGCCCCCATTGAACCGGGATGGCGAACTGCGGCCAGTGGGAGCCCCGGTTGGCAAAAGGCCAGGTAAACAAAGCGGTGGGGCCTGCTAAGGGTGCTTACCCTGCGGACCTGCGTGCCAACGTTGCCGATCCCTGCTTAGGAGCTTGGAGTGATAGTCATGTTAAAAAGATGCTACTTTTTTAAAAAAAAATAGTAAAGGGTCAGGATTAGTCCCTTCCTCCCAAAAGAGAAAGGAAACCCAGGTGCTGACAGTTTAGCCTCTAAATCTATTTTACTGCAGTATCAGGAAGACCTTGAGTTTTCATCCTATGTGTGTGCATAGCAGGCAATCTGCATCAAGTACAGGTGCGTCAGGAGCATTCTCATGTTGTTTTAAACTACGTGTTTAAGTTTGTCACTCTCAGAGGTCCAATTCAGTGACTAATGGGAAAACACTTAACTTGTGATTCTGTTATTCTCAACAGAGATCGAGGTCAAAATTCCTTGGAATTGTTGGTAAGTAGTGCTATTCCCTGACCATATGACACATGAACATTGCTATGTATAAGGTGGTGTTAACATTCCATCACCACCTCTCACAGGACAAACTCCAGCCCTATTAGATCAGTTCAGCTAGACACAAGTATCCATGAGATACTTTCCTTTGATCAACACATTTTAAAAAGAATACTGTTGTCATGACTTCATCTGCCTCTGCGTTCATGTCAATGGTCCTTAAGACTCTTTTTTGCCCTCAACAGTGTAACTGGGTATTGTCTTTATCCAGGCTATGTCTATGGTCTACATAAGACTGATTATACTGCTTCTTGACATTGCCTACACCTGGGCCACTCGTGTCTCAGGTCATTCAAGGTGCAAAATGTTCATCATGGAATTTTCTTCTTATATCCTTTACCATCTATGGTAATGTTTCCAGATGCTGGATTGGGATGTTCATCTTGTTCTTCCGCCTTCTTGAAATTTGTGGACTTTGCAGGAGAATAAAGGTCTGCATCAGAATTCTAGAGTTGAAAACCAGATAATTGTTCAGTTTCAAAAGCTTTCTTTCTTTGATTAAGATTGAAGATTCATCTGCTGAAGGGAGGGAGGTTATCCATCTGCCTCCCTCCCAGTGTCCAGGCAGATTTTTTGAAGAAGCTTTTCCTGCGATGCAAATGTATGTCTTAAGTCTCATTCTGGCATTACATGACATACAAAGGAAGTAAGTCCCAAGTCTCTCTACCCCCAAGGAGAACACCAATTGTCTCTGCTTTTGCTTCACGATCAAAAAAGATCCATGATCATTGGCAGACTCCCCGTTCTTGGTCTGGAATCAGGAATTCCTCTACATGTTCCCTCTGGTTATGTTGGTTTAGGAGATCTGTATACAGCCTCACCAGGATGGAGTCAAGATGTTGTTGTCTACAGAGCTAACCAGATCTTGGCAGTTTTACCTCCATCCTAGGTCTGATATTAGGACCACTTCACAATTTAATGGATCTTTTGTCTTCAGACTGTGGTAAGAATATCCACTTTAGTCTGAAACTTCTTGAGTTATTACCCTGACTTCTGAATTGCCGAAGATGTTCTTCAAGAGTTTAGTGTGTCCTGCTGAAAAGCCAGAGCTTTTGACCAAAAAACCTTTATTGTTTTTAACATTATTTATTATACTTTTGAACTTTAAGATCTGGTTTAAAGGTCTGCATGGGTTCTGATTTCAGAATCCATTCTCATATGTCCAGGTACCAGTCCTCACTCACCTTACAAGACCCTAGTTTATGGAAGGGTTTCTCAAGGTAATTAGTTTGCCTTTATCTCTGTGCCTACGAAAACTTCATTTCTTCTCATGAATTCTCTTGGTTTTGTTGTATGACAGAGTGAACATCTTGATTTTGCTATCTCACGATATTCCCTCTGGTGCATATATCTTGCTTTGGGGTTGGAGTATTTTTTGTCAAACCTTTTGGGACCTTGGACAAAGCTCTTGATATTGGTCAGAGTACCATCTGTACTGTATACTTGAGAAGAAGGCGTTCCTTATAACCATAGCTACAGACTATAAATTTAACGAGATACAGGTCAAATAGTCACTTTCTCTATATATTGTCATCCATATGGGAAATGTATCTCCATCTCCATTTCCAGTCTCAAGTCATCTCCATTTCTTTCTTGTAGAGGATGTTAGCTTATTTGTATTTTCCCCAGTGCTCTTTTATGCTTTTGTTACAACTTGCCAGGTGTTCATTCATCTGGAGATCTTAAAAGATATTCTGTTAATACAAAAGCACTATTAGACGTCTTCATACTCTTTTGCCATGTGAAAGTGAAAGCCAGTGCAACAAGTCTTTCTTTTAATTTCTTAATACAATTCTTTTAAGGTTTTGGACAGATCAAGTGTGTTCTGCTGAAACCATTACTGATAATAAATGTAGCTTTTGTTTGCTATCTAGCTAATTTTTTTGTAAAACATATAAGACATTTAAATTCTGTGTCCCCTTTTCTCCTATTCCTTATATTCAACCTGTAAACCTGTGGTTGAATATCCAGGATATTGCAAGTAATTTTGAAATATAATAATTCCCAAAGTACAAAAATGTGACTCAGCAGAGACAGGATTTTTATATTCTTATAGTTACTATATTATTGACAAAATCAATACAAACTGGATAAATTTTATCTTCAGAAGAGGTCTGTGTAAGAAAATTGTAAGAGAGGTACATTGTATTCATTTTAGTTTTTTTGTTAAGAATTAGTGAGCAATATTGATCATGTGAGATTAGGTTGGGGAAAGGAAATGAACCAGTAAATTTCTTTAGAGGACTGAAATCCAGTACAAGAAATAATAGTTATCCTTCATGAAGAGAATGAATACTCAGTGGAAACGTGCATTTATATTTTTTTACAACAGTCTTGTAAAACAAATTAGATACACAATTCACAGTACAATGCTGCAGGGAATTCCATAGAATCATCTTCCAGTCTCATGGGATTGTCCCAAATTGAAAGGCTTCTGATCTGATGTTAGAATATTAATACAATAATTATTTCAAGGATATATTCTCGTCCTTGCCCCTCACTCCCTTTTTATCACTGTGGTGTCAAGAAATGTACTGATTTACTGAAATTAAATAAGATATCCATATAAAGTTCATCAGACTGCAGTTGCTAAAATGCATTTTATCCCTGTGGCTGTGAAAACAAATGCCACCTGTAAAACTGTGGTTGACCAGGATGAAATAATTAAGAAAAATTAAATGATTTACTGCCTGTCTTAGATTGACTACTGAACTATTTGATGAAACAAGAACTAAGTGTGATGAACTGATTTTTTTAAAAAAAATACTGTACATATATATTTAAGTTAACCTTTTCCTGTGTTGCGTCAACTCTGCTGTATCTAATTTTCATACGTCTGACTAAAGAAAAGTAACTTGTGGTGTCAATAACCGTTTCTTTAATAAAAAAGTAGTTATTAAAATTTTAAACTCCAGTTCAGCCATGCAAAGTGAGTGAGAGAGCTTTCTTTCAAGATGCTATTAAAACACATGATTTATTTTACACAGCAATATGCAGTGTCAGTAAAACATGGCCATATTTCATTTCTGTTTGTGCCCTGCACTAGTAATAGGGTTGAGTTTAAAAGTAACTACCTTGCTTTGATATATTAAAGTAGATATGTGCTCAGATGAAGGTCAAGGAAAGTGAACATCAAGGGGGACAGCTTGGTGCCTTGTTAAATATTCTGCAGTGAAATCTAAAATGTTATACTTTGGTTCATATTGTGTCATTAGCTGTCAGTAACTTACACATGCTAGTGAATGCTGGAAGCTATTTAATTCTTTATAGCACAATAATATTTGAAACGTAGCACTTCTGCTTTGCAGATATGAATTAACTAAATCTCACAGCGATTTTACTTTATACTTGAAAAGATAAGTATAATAGTCCCTGTTTTATGATGGAAGGCTTGCCCAATAGCCACACAGCAAAGGCTTGTTCCTGTCTCACTGAAGTCAGTAAGAAAACTATCTTTCACTTCAGTGGAAGTAGTATTTGTGACAGATATAGAGCCTATCAGGAGTAGAATTTAGGTGTTCCTTTTCTCTACTGATGTGCTCTGATAAATAGGTTCCTTTACAGCCAGAGATCAGGTCTTAGAGTCATTTCACTAAAGTGGTGCTATACTGGATATCTCTTATGAGATATGAAGTCTTTCTAAACTTTATGCTCTAATTCTCCACAAGTTATTGGGCTTGATACAGGTATTGTTTTATGACCTGTGTTATAAACGAAGTCAGATTAGATTATCATAATGGTTCCTTCTGACCTTAAACTCTAAGAATAATTTGACAGCACAATAACTTATACACTTGAATAAGGCTTTATATTATGGGTTAAAAAGAAAAGACTTAGCTGAATGCCTTTCAGGAGAGTATGTATGAGGACAGATATGCTCTAACACAACAGGTTGTCGAGGGTTCAGATTGCTGGGTCTGTGCCTCCATGAAATAAAATGGGAGGATCTAAACTCCAGTTATTGAATGAAAAGAGACAGAGTTCTGTTAATTTTTATACTAAAAATGGTCCCATTTAAGTTCTTAATATTAACTTTTCAGACTCCTCCTTTGAATCATCTAAAGTAACTGCCTCTGAACAAGACAGAGTTGAAGCATGTTCATCCCAATGTGCTCTGAAATAATTTTAGATTTAAAACCAACTTTAGCTCAAATCCTTTATAGTGGAAATGGGAAACATGGTGGTATTTAAATGGAAAAAAAAGCTGCAACGCTCATCCAGGTCCATCTGCAAGTTAACAGTTATACCTTGGTTTACTTTTCTATTTTAAAACTTTCTGTACCATATTGGCTTAATTCTATTTCTGATCTTGAAAATTTATTTCATATTAATATGTTAACTCTTCTCCCCGCATGCATCTAACTCAGGGAAAACTTGCAAGTGTTTTCCACAGTGCTACCAGTGGTGGAATCTATAGTATAGGCAGGCCACAGGCATATTTACCATAGTGTTATCTAGCCTTGCTCAGTTTTGCTGAGCCTAGTGCCACAACACTGTAAAAGCACCTACACCTTTTCTATAGTATATCTTTCCCCCTTGCTACAGTAAAAACACTTAGAAAGTTTCCTTAGCATTGGTTGAAACATGTTTACTGAGACATGGGTATGGATTCATCCCTATCCCATGACATGTTCTGTACTGTATCTGGCAGTCTTCCTACTGCTATCCTATACTGCTTTGCTGGCTACTTGGATCGAGCTGGGTATCCTCCACTAACCAGATATCACCTGCTGGTTTAAATGTCGGCATAAAGCCAGGTGTGACCCTTTGCAATTCCAGCTTTCGGTGAGTTCATACAACTGGAGTCAAATACCGATTTATACAGCAACTATACATTGTGCTTCTGAGTGTTCCCATTCTGAGGTCCTCAACTTCATTGCCTTCTGTGGAAAGGAGCATGCCAAGGCCCCTCTGAATAGCAGTCACCGCAGTGCACGGATCTATAAGCAGCTATTAGGACAAATGAAGGAGAGGGAGCACTCCTGGGATCTAAACTAGTACAAACTAGGGGGTCTGGCTGAGTTATAAGAATGTCTGGGACTGTGCATGGTCTGTAGAGACTATGATGAACTGGACTATAGTTTTGGCAAAGATGCCATCACTGAATCATGACATGTTGTGAATTCCATTAGAGAGATCCTCACTCCTGCACCATCTCTAAAGGCACCATCCCAGAAAATAACATTGTAGCATATCTTCCCAGTTTGCCTTCGGAATAAGATCTTCCATGCCTTTTCGGGACACTCCTCAAGATAACATCCTCTAAAATGAGAACAGCCTGCCCCTTTTGCTCCACGCACCCCAGAACCCACTGGTAGCCTGCAGAGATGCACATGTAATCATAACCATTCTCGCCAAGTGTCCTAACATTAATCCCCTCAGCCAGGTCTCCATCCCACCACAGACTCTCAGGGGTTCTACATAAAGAGGGAAGATTGTTTGAACAAGTCTTACCATCTCCAAACCCACTCCAGTGTGGGGAGGAGCACTTGGAACTAGAATCCAAAACTGAGGAAAAAGCAACCTGTTGTTACTGTTGAACTGTCAACTAGAATTTGGACAAGAATTACTTTTTGCTTCCTCTCTTTAACACCTGGCATGTGCCCTCTCTCTACGCCCAAAACAAGGATATTATCACTGAGTGAACATTTGGCAAATCTCCAGAGAAAGAGGACAAGGGATAAGATGGCTGCATCCCAGCAGAGGGAGAAAAGTCAGAAGACTGGAGAGAAGGTTTCCTTAAGTGTGATGCAATGGAGAGAGAAGGACAAGGAACTGTTTAGGGTCCTGAAGGCACAGCTGTTGAAGATGATAGAAAAGCAGACAACCATGCTGGAGCGCATACATGTCATAGGATATCACACCAGCCTACCTATGTCCTACAGTTCTTTCTCTCTGGGAACTCTTCATACTGGGATATGCCCTTCACTTAGGCAGCTCCAAGGGACATGCCCTTTCCTCAACATTGCACACCACAAGAAAAGGAGAATCCCTTAACATTTTGCCCCACAAGATACACACAACATATTTGACACCACGTGTACACACATTTGTGATCTTGCAAGTGCAAACTTGTGCTTACATAGCACTTTATTTAGTTTGTACTTTAGAGTTTTTTACTCTTTAAAACTTAGTGTATTTGTTTATAAAAATAATTTCAAATGTCATAATTTTGTAGGGGAAAAAAAGCATTGTATGAAGCAAAATAAAATCCACAACTACAGCTTAATAAAATATTTGCACCACCATACACAAGACATATTACTTAAGGGCTAACCATGAACCTTACATGAAGGTACATGTATTGTTCACAAGGTTGCCCTAAATCTCAAAGTAGGTACATAATGTTACCGTGACTCTGTGGCTTTGACCAGTTGTACCATTTTGTAGAGGCTGCCTTTCTGGCTGTCCTTAATGGTCAGCAAGCCAACCTAGTTCCTTTGCCCCGCCCCGCTTCAGCAAGGTTCATTCCTTTGCTCTCACATAGGTTATGCAAAGCACAGCAAGAAATTATTACACCAGACAGATATTGCTCATCTGTCTTTGATGTCCTTTGACATCAGGCATCTCCATCTACCCTTCGGTCTTCCAAATGCATCTACTATCATTCTTCAGCTTCTCCTCATGGCATAATTGAAAAGGCCCTTTCTCCTATCCAGGTGTCTAGTAAAAGACTTCATAAGCCAGGGAACCAGAGGGTAAAATGGGTCTCCTGGAATGATACAAGAAATTGCAACACCGTCAGTGTCCATAGTGGTCCTCAAAGCAAAAGTTCCATTTCTCATTGCATAAAACAGATCAGAGTTTCCAAAGATCTCGGTGTCATGGACTTTTCCAGAACACTTCACACTGTTGGTGAAACTTCCATGGTGATCAACCAGGTCCTGCAACACTATAGAGAAACAACCCTTTCTGTTTATGACTCTGAAGACTGATATGGAAAGTAAAGAATAGGCAGTGGTCCCTATACATTGCAAATCCACCAATAACTTCTTGTTCATTGCTATGCTTGTAATTTAGGATGCTTCCATTTAGCAATGGACACCTCCACAACAGTAGCTCCAATAGTTGATCTGGTTAACTACTGATCAGTAGCAATCAGGGATGGTGAGTTTCCAGATAGCAAAGGTCTCACAGTTCTCCTTGAACTCGCCTGCGATATTCCAGTACTACAGCTCTAAGGTGAGCTCTGCACAGATTTCTAGGAAAATGAACTTCAGAACACTGATGGTCTGCTGCCACTGTTGACCACTCCAGGTCTCCAGCAATATCCTGTCCCATGAGTCAATGCTAGTTGCTGGAGCCCAGAAACAGCAGTCCACTGAGTGAAGCTGCTCCAGGAAAAGATGTAGGAGAAGTATAAGCTCAATGTCAGCTGCCTTCTCCTGAGGCGTCTTCACTGCCCTGCCTCTCAAGCCATTCAATGACTAGAGATCTAAGTACAGCAGTCTGTTAACATTAATGACTATTAGGTTTGCAGTGCTCAGCAGTGTCTCCTCCATGCTGCCTGACAGTGCTTTGAAAGTTGTGCTGATTCATAACAAAAACCGAATCAGATGAATAAAGGGACTTACTTAGCTTGACCCTCAGTCCTTGAATTCCAGTGCCTTCTATCGCTTTCCTACAATGGACAGGAAGAAAAATCCCAGAATACCTGGAGGGTAGTAGTAGAACACTGCACCTTGGGATGTGTGTGTAGAATGCTGAGCACTTACTTCAAAACAATACAATGCTGTATGGACCCAAAGGAAAGTAGTTTAACTCAGGTTAGAAGGACAATATGTACACATTGATCACACAACAGTTGTTCCAGATGACTTAACTCAGATAACTTAATCTGGAACAACTTTTAAATGTGGATAAGCCCATAATGTAGATTGTAGACAATGCCTTAAGTCAAATAAATTTTAACTAAAATAATTTAGGTGGATTTTATCTACTTGTGTTTAACTCTATTTAAAACAACATGTCGTACCTGTGTTGCTTTCTGCAAAGTTTTGAAGGTCTCTCTTAGAGGCTTAATTTTTAAAAATTATTCTTCAGATGAAAAGAGAAAAAGAACAATTTATATTAGAACAATATTACGCTAACCAAGAATGTGAAATCTGAAAACAGCTTTCAAAATTTTCCGCTTTCCCTATTCTATGACAAGAAATTAGGTAATCTTATTTTTGCTTCTGGCCATAGTGGACACCTCTAGAATGATTTTTGTTTTTATTTTAATGTTTAATTTCAAAATATAGCTAGTATATTTATTGTTAAAACAAGGTGAAATAAGACTGGGATTTTAACAGTTTTAAATTAACATTGAGATTTTCTTTGCTTTTCTGATAGCTGTTTTGTTATCTACCAAAAAATATCTGGCTCATAGGTTGCACTGTAAATCTTTTTGAAAGTGTGAAGTTTTGACTTTATCCGGTAGTGAACAGTTTTATGTGTTTTGCGTTAAAAAGTTAGTGAAAGGTAAATTTCTGGAACGAAGAACGCTGGTGCCAGCAAAAAAATAAGAACCACATGTTATGAGTTGATTAGAATTGATTCTCAGTTTTTGTTATGTGAAATTGAATGTGGGTGAGCACAATGAGAATGGATGCTGGGATTAGTCAGTAAAATAGCTTTGAAATTCATTGTGAGGGGTGGGACCCAAGGGCTAATAGTGTCATGCAGGGACCAGTTGGATACTCATCAGCTGAGTGACTTTTATTAGTAGTCAGATGCAGGTTTTTCTCCTGTGGTATGAATGAAAAATAATGTGATTTTTTAAAATGTGAGACCTTTGTTTTGCTTGAATAGTTTCAGACTGCCAGTTTAGGCAATCACATGGCTGACAGCATAAAATATCTATAAAATGAAGGTCAAATGAAACCCAGAGTTTCTATATTAAAAGTCACAATTCATTTTAAACAGAGACTAGCAATTAAAGAAAATATCTAATAAAACAGAACTTTCTCCTTCTTCAGTATGGGTCCCAATCCTCCACTGGATTTTTGCATTCCCCTATGCTTCTGGTACAAAGTGGTCCTAAGCAGGTATAACAGGTCATGAGGCTCACCCCTTTCTAAAGTCCCTGCACCCTGGCACTCTCTGAGTATTATAACAATCCCTTGGAACCATTAGCAGCTGGATTATTTTAGAACAATATTAACATTGTTATAATTTAGATCAGGGAGCCGGTCCAATATGTAGCCAGGCCAGATATGGGGCTGGGGTGCTTAAAATCACATTTGCCCATACCTCTGCCAAGCTGCCTCATATGTTACTTGGCCACATCTGAAAGTTGGTGCCACTAAGTTTAAATACAATATTTAGATTATTCTGTGTTAGAGATCCTGGGTTCAGAAGTTAATGGCTGATTTGTTAAGTAATACCATGGGTTGATTTTTCCAGTGTTCCTTTCATCTCCCAAAGTACTTAGATTTGTACAGTAACTTTCTGAGACCTATGCTTCATGTCTGTTCCTCTGTGCTCCACACTGGAGTGGTGAGGATATAATATCTGCGATGGGAAAGCAGGGAGGTGCAAGATGCCTATAGAGAAGAGAAAATTATTTTTAAGACTAATGCAAGCCAGAGTTACAGTAATTAGATCATCTTCTAGAACAGGGTTTCTCAAATGGGTCCACAGAACCATGGGGGTCTTTGAGTGTACTCCAGGGGGTCCATGAGTCATATCTGCTGCCAATGGCCTTTCCTATCAACTCCTTCCGTTCTCTCCCAGTGCCTCCTGCACACCAGCTGTTCAGTGGCATGCAGGAGGCGCTGGGAGGGAGGAGGAGAAGTGGAGATGAGGCGCGCTTCAGGGATGGGGCAGGAAGAGGTGGGGCAGGAGTGGAGCAGGGGTGGGAAAAGGTGGGGAAGGGGTGGAATGGGGGTGGGGCCTGGAGCTGAGTGGAGGACTTGGGGCGGGGTCCGTGAAACATTTTAAATGAAAATAGGGGTGCTCAGGTTGCTAAAATTTGAGAATTGCTGTTCTAGAAATCTAGGAAGAAAATCTGGTGGTTAATATTTATACCAAATTTGGAGTAGACTAAACATTACAAAGTGGCATATTTTATGCCAATTAGCTTAATTGGTAAGGGAGTTGCTTAATTATTTATAGGTGACCAGTTTCTCTTGTTGTAATGGGTTTCCCAGTTTTCTACTGTAATGATTCAATCCCTGTCCACTAGGGGGTCTGTGTATTTGTATGCTGTACTCCTAGTACAGTAGAACCTCAGAGTTATGGACACCTTGGGAATGGAGATTGTTCATAACTCTGAAATGTTCATAACTCTGAACAAAATATTATGGTTGTTTCAAAATTTTGCAGCTGAATATTGACAATACAGATTTTAAATTTTACTATGCAGAAGAAAAATGCTGCTTTGAACCTTCTTAATTTAAATGAAAAGCACAGAATCAGTTTTGTCTTTTTTTAAAAAAATTTCCTTTTATTTTTTAGTAGTTTACATTTAACACAATACTATATTGTATTTTCCTTTTTTGTGTATGTGTCTGCCGCTGCCTGAGTGGTACTTCCAATTCCAAATGAGATGTGTGGTTAACCGATCAGTTCATAACCCTAGTGTTCATAATTCTGAGGTTCTACTGCAGGGATTGGCAACCTTGGCACGCGGCCCCGGCTGGTTTGTTTACCTGCTGTGCCACAGGTTTGGCTGATCGCGGCCCCCACTGACCGCATTTTGCCTCTATGGTCCTATGGGGACTGTGGGAAGCAGCGTGGTGCTGTTCTACTGTATGTACAGAGCCTCTGCTAAGCCTTTCTGTGTGATTAATTCCTATTTAGAAAGGATCCATTTTTCTTTCTCTGAAGGAAAGATTTAACTGTAATTTGCATATGGTGTGAGGCAATCTGGGATAAGGAGAATCATTTGCCTGTGTGCACTAACCCTGTTCAGGTTTTTATACAAGCCTTGCTGTGGCATTTGAACAACCTACACAAGATTAACCTGTGTGCATTTAAGGTTACTTTTATTTCTGTTTGTTTGCAATTGACTAGCTTTTCTGTGTTGCATACTATACAAAAAAAAAAAGATGTAAGTTGTAGTAAACTTCTCCATTTTCTTTAGCCAGTTTGTAAACATTATAAGGAAAACATTTTCTCTCTTCAGAATCCCATTCTTGCACTGTTACACAATTTTTGTTCATATTGAGGCCAATTGCTTCTTGCTTTACTTCTGAGAATAGTCCCGTTGGTTTAAATAAAAGTGGAAGACTATCATACTGGTGAGTAAGGTGAACAGAATCTTGACTGTTTAATATTTTCCCTGTCCTCTCTTCTCCTTACTCATAAGGCTATGGAGTTGGTTTCTCTTGAGTGGAAAATATCAGCTAAGAAACATAACCAAAAGAAATTCTGTGTAAAAGAATTGTATTTTTTTTTGTTTAGAAAACACTGTTTTTGCAGGGTTCATAGAATCATAGATTTCAAGGCCTAATTTGACCTTCTGAAAAACAGAGGCCATAGAACTGCCTCAAAATAATTGCTAGAGCAGATCTTAGAAAAACATCCAATCTTGATTTAAGAATTCTCAGTGATAGAAAATCCATAGTGACCCTTCATAAATTGTTCCAATGGTTAATTATGCTCTGTGAAAAATTTACAGCTATATTTGGTTTGAATTTGCCTAGCTTCAACTTCTAACCATTAGGTCTTTGTTATATTTTTCTCCTCTAGAATGAAGTCTGTTATTACATATATGTAGATACTTATGCTCCCCCCTTAGCCTAGTCACCCTTTGTCAAATTAAATAGATCAAGCTCTTTGAGGTTATCACAATAAGGTATGTTTTCTAATCCTTTAATCATTCTCATGACTCTTTTCTGAACCCTCTCCAATTTATCAACGTCCTTTTTGAATTGTGGGCACCAAAACTGGGTACAATATTACAACAGCAGTCACCGCAGTGCCGAATGCAGAGGTAAAATAACCTCTCTGTTCCTACTCCCCTGCTTATGCATGCCAGGATTACATTAAATCTTTTGCCCACAGCATCACACTGGGAGCTTGTGTTCAGCTGATTATCAATTACAAGTCTTTTTCAGAGTCACTGTTTCCTAGGACAGATTCCCCCATTCTGTAAGTTTGATCTAATTTACTGAATGCCCTTTGTCACTGAGGTCATCAAGAGATCTAGACTGGCCAAGTCATGGGATATTACATTGGAACTAATGACAGGCAAGAGATAAGTCTTCATGAGAGCAATACAAACTTCTTATGTAATGTATATTTATGTTATATCCACAAAAATACATTAAAAGAACACGGTGGTTCCAAAATGAAGCATTCAAAAGTTAGAAAATGTAAGAACTGAGGCTACCTTTTATTAAGGTCAAAATTTTTAAGTGTCTGCTGATTTTGTGTGCCCAAATTGAGAAGCCTAAAGCCTGCTTTTCTTTCAGAGTACTCAGCATTTTGTAACATTTGGTATGTTTATAGCAGTGCTATCAGTGTCCTCAGTTGAGGTTGTGAGTGCTCAAAGTGTCTCCGATTGGTTACTCAAAAGGAGGAACACACAGTGGCCATGTGTGAAAAGGAAGTGACTTGCCTAGCATCTGACAGAAACTCTGTGGCAGAGACAGGGAGAGAATCCAGGTTTCCAGGGCAGCATTAAGCTGCCTTAACTTGGGATATTTTTCTTCTGCATTCCCCTGCTTTAATTACAACACACCTTCCAACTTCTGTAACAAATGAGGCTGGGATACTACAAACAACAACCTCTTTAACTATACAACCTTTAATACCTTTCCAAAGCAGGTCCACTCTATGGATTAAATGACATGTAGGGTTCTGTGGAAAAAAATAGTTTTGATCATGTGATTAGCGTATCATGATTCAGACATATAAGAGGACTGAATTAATGTTGCCTAACTTTTGGGTGTTTGTCTTTGCATCCTTAATAACGTTCTTTTAATATAGTTTTTTGGGATGTAATTTCCTAGGTTTTTTAAAAAACAAAATGAAATTCCATCATCTGAAACCATACTGAACCCCATGTTGAGTCATCAGCAGTGTTGGAATCTTTAGATCCACAACACAGACCTCTGCCACTTGAGCTAATGAAATAACTGGTCACTGTAGAGAGTTGTCTTCTATGTGGCCCTTCCACTATGTGGGCTGGAGACATACATTTGGGGAGTAGGTTTCAAAAATAGACAGGAAAGGAATGTTGAGACTCATGAATAATGGATTCAATTCTAGAATCTGGAAGAGAGTGTGCTCTAGTGATTATAGATGCCTCTGCCCAGTCTTCCTGTCCTCTTCTGCCCGTTTGCCCCCACCTTTCCTATCCTTCACCTGCTCCTGCCCCACTTCCTCTACTTCTATCCTCCCCCTCATGACACAGGCTTAGCAAAGGAATGTCATAGGCCTTGTCTACACTACAGGGAAAAATTGATCTAAGCTACACAATTTGAGTTTCATGAATAGCGTAACTCAAGTTGACATAGCTTAGGTCTATTTACATATTTACTACATAATGTTGACAGGAGGCACGCTCTCATCGATTTTCCCTTACTCTTCTTGATTCAGTGGAGTACAGGAGTCAACGGGAAAATGATCTGCAGTCAATTTAGTGGGTCTTCTCTAGACTTGCTAAATCAACTGCTGATGCATCGATGGTTGCATGTTGATCCCCCAGTAAGTGTAGACAACCAGAGTCACTTTATTCTTAAAAAGCGTTAGATCTTTCTAAAATAACAGAAATCTTGAGATGCATCCTCCACTAAACTGATCTTGTCTCTTCTGTTAGTCTGAGGTCTGATCCCTCCTGCCTTCTTTCTCTTTAGTCTTGTCTGCTGGCATGTGGTGATGTATGGTCCTTCTTCTTAAAGAGCACCTCCCTTAAATACTTTGTCTTTCTCTTTTGTCATGTGCCCAGGCTGAGAAGTTGAGAATCAATGAACCATGCTGGAGTTCTTGTGTAAGACAATCAGTTTTTCCATGACGTTGGATCAGTAGTTGAAAGGCAATCTAAGTTGATGGCTCCAGATTGCTCTTTGATACTTTCTCAGTCATAGTCTTTCAACTTGGTGTCAAGCAACTTTTCCAGGTTGGATAACTGTCTGGAATATATCATCATAATGCCTTAGATGAGGTTAGACTTAAGTTCAACGTATAGCAGACAGTGGAGTTCCTAAATCCAAATAGAGGTTACAATACAAAATGAGGTCACAATTTGACCCAGATCTGTTATGCTGACAGGTCTAGGTATGGTGGTTGTGGTAAGAAATAAATATTATGTCATGTTATTTTCCAAACATATAATCAACAGATTTTTTTAATTTTAAATTAATACCTCGTCCCTTTTTTTTTTTTTAAAAAAAAAAAAGACTAACAAAGAGGAACAAATAAGAAAATACATTTTAAATAAATTGTGCATTGAATCTTGTCTTAATTACTCAAGCATAGTGTTCCCACTTTTAGAAAGTCCCAGATCAGCATCAGTATAAATGATTCATTAATTTGAACAATAAGCACGAAAGCTTTGTTATTGTTAGATAAGATAATACTAACAAACTAATGCTCCATAGCAAAGAAAAATGGCAGTTAGGAGTGCAGTGGTGCAAACATTGTAAACATATTTTTCTCTTGTTTGTCAAGTACTTGACAAACGGCATGCTGCAAACTAGGCCTCAACTCCCCTCCCATAGTGGTATTCACTATGTGATGATTTTATTGAGAATTGAAAGAAAGCGAGTGAATGAAAACTATGCTCAGGATATGTGGATAAACCTGCCTATTGAGATTAGTAAATATTGCTTCAGGTCTGTTATCGCTCCTGTAATTTGTTTGTTGATGGGTGGTATATTAGATAAGTTTGTTGCTATTTTACCAGTATGTTATTTTGTAAGAAATATTCTAAATTTTCAATCAGTTTAATTGTTAGCCATGTGAAATGGCATTTAACACAACAGCATGTGTATGCAATGATAAGACTGAAGATTTTAAGTGACAAAATTAAAAAAATTAAATTTCCATCAACAGTGTCAACTCGGAAATGCTCTGTATGAAGCATATTGTATGTAGAATTATGCCAGATGTATGTGTTTTAGATATGTTCACTGTGACAGAGATCATCTGGTACATAGTGTGGGAATTATAGCTTTTAAATGTCCTAATTTGAATGCTTTACGAACTTACTCCCAATGTTAAGATTTATTAGCATACCTGTTAACACTGAATTTCTTGATTTAAAAGTTGTGCATCCCTAATCCATCCTCCTGACCCATTCCACATATTAGTCTGATCTCTCTTCCTAGCAACTTACTGGAGCCCTCACCACTGCTGTGATATATGGAATCCCAATTCTTAAACAAGTGGCACTTATTTAAGAAATGAGTAACTACTACAGATCTAGGCAAGCGGACTTCCACTTTGTTTGAGTTTCAGCTTTGTCTTCCTTGTTTAAAGTTCTAGGCAAGGTGGCCTGGGCTCAGGTGCTCAGCCCCAGCTGCAGGCGGCATAGGGTTTGGGGGAGGGTGGTGTCAGGCCAATCCATGGGTGGCATGGGGCTGGGAGTGCTCAGCTCCTGCAGGCAGCAGGGGGCTCGGGGTCAGCCTCATCCTCAGTTGTGGTATGGGGCACAGAGGTCGGGGGAGGTCAGCCTGGGTGGTGGGTGGGTGTGGCTCTGTGGGCAGAGGGGAGGGGCAGCTCAGGTCCAGATGAGCCCCAGCCATCCCATTTTTACTTTAGGAAATATGATCACCCTAGGCCTGGTATACAGTGTGCAGAGGCCCCGAACACCTCTGCCCTAACCCCCGTTTGTTCCATCCTCCCTCCCTCTGTTGCTTGCTCTCCCCCACCCTCACTCACTTTCATTGGGCTGGGGTAGGGGTTTGGGGTGTGCTCTGGGGTTGTGGGCTCCAGGTTGGGCCAGAAATGAGGGGTTCAGGATGTGGGACAGAGTTCTGGACTGGGGCAGGAGGTTGGAGTATGGGGATGGGGTGAGGCCTCTGGCTGGGGGTGTGGACTCTGGGGAAGGTCCAGAGATGAGGGGTTTGGGGCAAAAGAAAGGGTCTGGGGCAAGGGGTTGGAGTGTTGAGGGTGTGAGTGGGCTCCGGGAGGGAGTTTTGGGGCAGGAGGGGACTCCAGGTTCAGGGTGCAAGATCCTAGTGATGCTTACAATGGCTCCCAGGAAGCAGCCACCAGATCCCTGCATCCTGTAGACCAGGGATCGGCAACGGTGGCACGCAGGACCGCAAGGTAAGCACCCTTAGCTGGCTCTTCTGCTTTATTTACCTGGCGTTTGGCCGACCGCAGCTCCCACTGGCCGTGGTTCGCTGTGTCTTGCAGCCCCCATTGGACCAGGACGGGGAGCCAGGGCCAGTGGGAGCCGTGGTCGGCGAACCACCAGGTAAATAAAGCAGCAGGGCCAGCTAAGGGTGCTTACCTTGCGGTCCTGCGTGCCAACATTGCCGATCCCTGCTGTAGATGCTTGGGCAGCCAGGCCCTACAGATCCGATTGGTCATGGTTCCTGGCCAGTTGAAGTTGTGGAGGCTATCCTTGGAACGGGGGCAGGACATGCAGCTTCCCTGGCTGCTCATGCATCTAAGGGCTGCAGAGATCTGGCAGCTGCTTCTGGGAGCGATGTGGAGTTAAGGCATCAAGGGAACCTGTTTTAGCCCTGGGCCCCTGCTGTGCCACCGACTGGAGCCGCCAGGGTCCCTTTTCGACCACGCATTCCAGTCAAAAACTGGATGCTTGGCAGCCCTATTACAAACTCTACCAAAATTGCCACCTGCATAATGTGGTTTTGTTTTGGTTCTGTTGCTGACACTAGAGCGTCAGAGGATAGGATGTTTAAAATTTTCAGGTGGCAAGAGATCTAGGGGAGGACCTAATCAGAAAAGTATCAAACTTTGTATTCAGGGGTAGCAGAAATTGCATAGTTTAAAATAGACGACCTGGGGGAAGGGCCACCAAATCATCAGATGGTTTGAAGGCAAAGATATCTTAAGTGGATGTCAGAACACTTGGAAAATAATATTATAAGATCTGAGAACAGTAAGATTTTGGAAAAGATAGGAATTCAAATTAGCATTAGGAGACTAAAAGTTTGCTATTCTGTTTGTGGGGTAAGGAAAATTTCCAGCCTTTTGCCTGCATGTCTTAATCTCTCAGAAACCTACTGCAAACATATTCGTTGACATGTCACTTGCATCAATCAGTTTTTAAAACTGAAAGTTACATTCTTCTCCTTTATGGCAATACAGAGAGTGTTTCAAAGTTGAAACTTCTGCATGCATCTGGCGTGGTTAAATCCTCTGGAACAGTGAGATGAACCTCTGCTTATGTCTGCAGGAGGGATTTAGTGTAGAACACATTTTATTTGTATGGCTCAATAATTGGTTTTCTTTACATGGAGTCAGATGCATCTCTTCATAGTGTAAAGCAGAAAGACCGTACAGTATTATCAATTTCTGAATGAAGTCCTCCAATAAACTGAATTAGTTCTGCCTAAAAACGGATACTACTACAGTAGAACTTCAGAGTTATGAACTGACCAGTCAACCACAGACTTAATTTGTAACGAGAAGTGCACAGTCAGGCAGTGGTGTGTACACGCACACACCTACACCAAATACAGTACTATATTATATGTAAACTACTAAAACAATAATAGGAAAACAGCATTTTTCTTCTGCATAGTAAAGTTTCAAAGTTGTTTTAGGTCCATGTTCAGTTGTAAACTTTTGAAAGAACAACCATAATGTTTTGTTCAGAGTTATGAACATCTCAGAGTTACAAACAACCCCCATTCCCAAGGTCTTTGTAATGCTGAGGTTCTACTGTGTATGACCCGAGGTGTGGAAAAGACTAAGATCCTGTTTAACCCTTCTCCTCCCTACAATATTCAGTTTGTGAGTTAACGTGTATCTTGTACCTGAGGGGAAAATGTTTATAACAATTGTAAGCCCATGCCATAAGGAAATATGCAGCAAACAGTTCCAATTGCTCTGCGATCCTTCCAGAATTTCCCCACACAATTTGCAGTAAACACAATAAAAAGCAAGGATAATTCTCCACAATATGTATTTGTCATGAGAATGAACAAATCACTCCCATCTGGCATTGGATAAGCAAGTGGCAAGCTGTGGCTTCTGTTAAACTGTTTTCTTTTTATTACCTCATCTTCCCCACCTATCCCTTTCCCTGTCCCATTTGTCTTTTTCATCCAGCTGTTGCATCCTGTCCCTTATCTAGCTTGTGAGCTCTCTGGGGAAAGGATTGTCTTTTTTGTCATTTGTCATTTGTCTGAACATTACCTAGCACAGTGGAACCCTGATCCTTGTTTGGGGTTCCTATATGCAGCTATAATAATGATTTCTCAGGCGATGTAGCGACACTGTATCCATGCCGCTTGGGAATCCCTTTACCATAGCTACCTTAGAGACTCTGTTTAAAGGCTGGGGGTTCCCCACTTTACAAGAAACCAGCACCGCGCCGCTTCCCGCAGCTCCCATTGGACCGGGACGGTGAACCAGGGCCAGCGGGAGCCGCAGTTGGTGAACCAGCAAGTAAACAAACTGGTGGGGCTTGCTAAGGGTGCTTACCCTGTGATCCCGTGTGCCAAGGTTGCCATTCCCTGGTCTAAAGTCTAAGGGCAACTGGGAAGGTGGCTGTTCTTGTTAGGAAATAATTGTTAGTAGGGTCAGGTGTGCCTGATTAGTCTCTGAAGCAACAAGCAAAAAGATTTTTCTAGTTAAGAGCTTCCCACCCTCTCTTCACTGTTGTATTATGTATCCCTGGCATATTGGGGGGCTAATATGAATGCCTCCATGAATCAAGGGATAGTGCTGTTTATGCATGGCTGGAGTTCTAGGCATTTTATGTCTGCACTGGGCAACATCAGTGGTTGTGGGCACATTTCTTTGTGAGGAGACGGAACCAGTTTAGATCCATGTTTTGTTTTCTGTTTATCCAATGTGACATTAATTTGATTGGGAACCAACAAAGCTGCATTTGGCTGTCTTTATTAATGTTCTGGAACATAGTTTTAATATAAATGCTTTAAAGCCTTTGCATAAAAATCTGCTGTTCCACTATGATTCCATGCACTTCAGCAGAGATATTCTTGATTTACACTGATGTAACTGAGAATAAATTTGACCCAGAGAAGTCATACATTGCCCGTCTTTCTAGAACATTCAAATATAATTCTCAATAGCTTAAATTGTTCTTAAATAGCTTATTATGAAAATACTATTTTAAATACCCTGATTTGAGACCTCTCATGAAATATTCATTGTATAAAATGTATGCCTCCGATCCTCAAATATTATTTACAGTATCTTGGATGGAATGATTTAACAGAGAGGATTAGAAATAGGATTTAAAAAATAGCTAAAGGAATATATATATATAAAATTTATTATATAATTTTTATATAAAAATTTATAATTTTATAAATTTATATAAATTCTCAGTTACATCAGTTACATTTTTTTATATATAGATATATATATATATAATATTAAAAATAAAATAAAGCTCTTGTAGATTCAATGCCCAGGGAATGAAAGGTGAATGAGAATGGGTAGCAATGTAGTTAGAAATCAAGAGTAAATAACATCAGGTTTTGTCAGTTTTATCCTGGGCAATTTCCCCATTTTCAATCTTTCAGTCCTCATCCTATTGTTCTCTTCTTCTATCTGTCATGAGGAGGCTCCAGCATATAAACCTAGCAACAGAATTAGACTTTCAACCAGAGAGCAGATTTGAGGATTTCTCATGTAAATTCATAAGAAATCGCTTGATACATATCAATAAAAGTTCTGTATTTGAGAACAGAATTTAACTCTTTGATAGACATTCTTAATAATGCTATGTTTAAAGTTATAACTTTTTTTTCTGGAAATGTTGATTTACTCCTTTTTAGAAGTGAACATTTGGATGTTCTGCAGTTTTTTATTAAAATATTAATTTCTTTCTTCTTAGATCTTTACACTTTTCATTGCTCTGTATTACCTTAGAAAGGGGAAAATTATATAAGGTATTTAAATAAACAAGGAAAATAAAAATGCTACATGCATCTGTTTTTTGTGGAAGAGGACCAGACATCTTTGAGAGCTTTAGGTAATGCTTTCACCTATGTCAGGAGTGGCCAAACTTAATGATCCTCTGAGCTGCATCTAACAATCTTCAGAAATTCAATAGCTGGAGTGCATCTGCCGGGGCTCGGAGCTTCAGCCCTGTTCCTGCTGAAACCCCGAGCCCCAGCAGGCATGCAGGGCTGAAGGCCCAAGACTCCCTTCCCCCCACTCAAGTCCTGCTGGGCAGAAGCCCCTACTCCACCACCCAGCTGGAAGGTGGAAGTCCCAAGCTCCCATCACAAAGTCTGGTAGGTGAAGAATGGGATGGTAGAGTTGAGGTGGGGGGCTTTGTGAGCTGCACTTTAACTGTAAAAGAGCCTTATGTGACTCATGAGTCACAATTTTGCCACCCGTGACCTATATCATTTTTGTTACAAAAGAGATATTGACTAACCAGCAGTTCTGCAAAATGGGACCTGGGGATTACAGTGGATGAGAGTCTGGGTATGAGTCAACAGTGTACCCATGTTGCCAAGAAGGCTAATAGCATATTGGGCTTCATTAGTAGGAGCATTGCAGCAGATTGAGGGAAATGATTATTCTCCTCTATTCAGCATTGGTGAGGCCATATCTGGAGTAATGTGTCCAGTTTTGGGCCTCCTACTACAGAAAGCTTGTGGACAAATTTGAAAGAGTCCAGTGGAGAGCAACGAAAATGAGTAGAGGGCTGGGGCATGTGATTTATGAGGTGAGGCTGAGGGAACTGGGCTTATTTAGTCCACAGAAGAGAAGAGTGAGGGGGGATTTGATAGCAGCCTTCAACAACCTGGAGTGGAGGTTCCAAAAAGGATGGAGGTAGGCCAGTGGTGCAACCTGTATGTGACCCATCAGGATAATCTGCTGGTGGGCTGCGAGACAGTTTGTTTACATTGAGAATGTGCAGGCATGGCCACCTGCAGCTCCCAGTGGCCGTGGTTCGCCATTCACAGCCAATGGAAGCTGCAGGAACTGGCAGCCAGCCCTTGCCGCTTCCCGGAGCTCCCATTAGCCAGGACTGGTGAACCACGGCCACTGGGAGCTGCAGGTGGCTGTGTCTGCAGATGGTCAATGTAAACAAACTGTCTCGTGGCCTGCTAGAGGATTACTCTAACAAGCCACATGCGGTCTATGGGCTGCAGGTTGCCCACCACTTAGCTAGGCTCTTCTCAGTGGTGGCAGATGACAGAATAAGAAGCAATGGTCTCCAGTTGCAGTGGGGGATATCAAGGTTGGATATTAGGGAAAAAAAATTCTCTAGGAGGGTGGTGAAGCACTAGAATGAATTACCTACTGAGGTGGTGGAATCTCCATCCTTAAAGGTTCCTAAGGCCCAGTTTGACAAAGCCCTGGCTGGGATGATTTAATTGAGGATTGGTCCTGCTTTAATCAGGGTGTGGGACTAGATGACCTCCTGGGGTCTCTTCCCGCCCTGATATTCTGTGATCATGTATGGCGCAGAGCACTGTACAAATAATGATCAATTTGGAAAATAAGTGTATTTCTTTCTCTAGGGGCTGATCTTCAAGTTTGTACATCTAAAAACCTTACATGTTGTACCAAGAAGATGGAGGAGAGATACCAGATTGTAGTAAAGCAGGATATACAACAAGTGATTCAAACATCAAGCTCTAATTTAAAGTTTTTAATATCTCATAATGCAGCTGCTTTTCAAGGTAAATATTTCTGCTGTACATTTCAAAGTTTGGTTAAAAAGCATTTGGTTAACTTTGTCATATGCTTAAACTGATCTCTGATTAGTTATCTATTTTAAGTTATCCATTTTAGTTCCTCTTACTGCTTATTGTACTTTATCAAAAAGAGTATTAACTGTGGAGGTCTTGCAACTACAGTGTGTGGCTGGTAACTAGTAGACTTGGAGAAAAATGAAGAAGTGGTTTTAATTAGATATTTTGTTTAGGATTTTATACCTTTTGAGTACCTAAAAAGTGTCATGATGAACTTCACTTTGATATGAATGCAAACTACAAAGCCTTCCCTCAGATCAATTAGTCCTTGGCAGGGTTGGTGGTGTAGTAGCCTTTAAGCAGGTTCTCTCAGTACAACCCCTCCACACTGGTGAGGGGTCCTCTGCAAAGGCTAATGAGAGGGGAAGTTGGGGCAATGAAAGATGGGAAGAACAAGGGCTATTTGAATATAAGTAATAAACTGGGAAAAACTAATGGAAAGAGAGAGAGTTTAGAGCAAAGTCCTGGTCTTGCTGAAGACAACTGGAGTCTTGCCATTTGTCATTCAAGGTACTTTTGTGGCCCTGATCATCAAAGTGCCTTGCAAAGATTCACAAATTTAACCTTACAACACCCCAGGGAGGTAGGGAAGTATTGTTATGATATGTGAGTGTTAGGTCCCTATAGCCATGGAAAGCTGCCCCTACTGTTGGGTGTATCATAATTTTTCAGCAAATGAAGTGAACTGATAACCCATCAACATTGACACTACATCATCATCCTGTTCAAATGTAACTCTACATAGGCTGAGACTTCAGATGTTAATTCACATGTAACTTGATTACGTGTCCACACTGTGTTCACGCTCCACAACTATAAACCGCAACACGAAATTCCCACTGTTATGGTTACAGGACTAGCTTCACTCTGTCCTTTTTCTGGTCTCTGAGTGCATACCTCAGGGGTTAGGCCTCTTGTCCTCATCTGTTTTGGGGTGGAGATTGCTAAGCCTTTGTTTGTCCAATGACTGCTGTCTAAAGAGTCAGGCAGCCATTTTGTGCTCCTCTCAGTGATGACTGTAACTAGAGGAGAGAAATACACTGGGTGGTTTCTGATATGACCTTTACTTTGGCCTTGCTTGTTTTTCTTTTAGTCAGAAATAAGTTATTCCAACTGAAAGTGTCTGCTTTTTCTTTGTGTATAAGAAAAAAACTCTTAAAATTGAATTAGCTGACTTTGAAGGAGCTTTTAATTTTGAGGCTTTAAATCAAACAATTAGTTGTATATTGAATTTCCTTTTTATAGAAGGAAGAATAGAGTCCATTGTGATCACCTAGTCTGACCTCCTGTATGACAGGCCATAATATGTCACTAAAATGGTTCCTAGAGTAAATCATTTAGAAGAAACATCCATTCTTGGTTAGAAATTATCAACGACTGAGAATCCACCATGACTTTTGGTAAATTGTTCCATTGGTTAATTACTCTCACATGAAAAATTTATGCCTTACTCCCAGTCTGAGATTTTCTAACTTTAACTTCCAGCCATTGAATTTTTGTATAGCTTTCTCTGCTAGATTGATGAGACTATTATTCAATATTTGTTCCCATGTAGATACTGTGATGGGGCAAGGCCAGATGGCTATAGGAGGGTGCTAGGGAACAGATATGTTAGTCTCAGGCTAAACAAATCCCTTGTACCACTGGAACCTTCTAGAAATCAGTAGAAACTACTAGCCTGATTGGGACACCTGAAGCCAATCAGGGACTGGCGGAAACCAGTTAAAAGCTTCCCAGTTAGTTAGGGTGGATGTCAGGAGCTGTGGGAAGAAGTTGTGCTGTTGGTGAGACTGAGTGGTAGACATATCATACACAAGGAAGGAGGCTCTGAGGTAAGGGTGAAGTGGAGTTTGAAGAAGTGGGGACTGCTGTGGGGAAGTAGCCCAGGGAATTGTATTATGTTTTGTGGCTAAAAGGTCAGCCATCTTATTACAGATGTAATACAGAGAGTCACTTCAAAACAACGGTTTAACTTTTTCCTTCTCTTTCTGGTCTGTAGTTCTTTGTAGTGAAAACACAATAAAATATATATATAAATTAAATCCAAGCACTTGACTATTTCACATTTCCTTGACTGTGTGGATAAAATTATTCTGGTTCAGATTATAATAGCACAAAAACTGATGGCCTGATTCCCTTAAATCATCTTTAGGCTCTGCAATTTTGGGGGCTGTGCAGAGGACTTTCTGGCACCCAATCTTTTGCATGTTCCCTCTGGCCCTGGAAAGCAGAGAATAGCCATAGAATCGTATGGTTAGAAGGGAATGCAAGGATCATCTAGTCTAATCACCTGCCAAGATGCAGGATTTGTTGTGTCTAACCCATCCAAGACAGAGGGCTATCCAGCCTTCTTTTTAAAACTTCCTGTGAAAGTGTTTCCCCAACCTCATGAGGCAGTTCCATAATCCTACTTTTCTTTCAGATAGACAGTTTTTCCTGAGATTTAATCGAAATCTGCCATGATATAGTTTGAACCCATTGCCTCTTGTCCTGCCCTCTGTGGCAAAAGAGAACAACTTTTCTCCATTTTTTTAATAGCAGCCTTTCAAGGATCTGAAGACTGCTATCTCCCTCACCCCCATCTCTTTTCCAAACTAAACATACCCAATTCCTTTGCCCTTTGCTTATATGTCTTACATTCCATCCCTCTGATCATCTTTGTTGCTCACCTCTGGATCCTTTCCAATTTCTCTGCATCCTTTTCTGTACATTGGTGACCAAAACTGGATGAAGTACTTTGAGGCCTAACCAGTGCCAAGCAGAGTGGTACTTTCACCTCCCGTAACTTGAATGCAACAGAATTGCATTTCTGAGTCATGTTGAGGTTGTGATCCGCCACAACTACCTGATCCTTTTCAGCAGTGCTGCTCCCATTCTGTATTTGTGAATTTGTTTTTTTTCCACAGGTGTAGCACCTTACATTTCTTTGTTGAATTTCATTTTGTTATCTATAGCACAATACTCCAACTTATCAAGACCTCTGAATTTTAGCTTTATCTTCCAAAGTATTGGCAACCCCTCCTTGCTTTGTATCGTCTACAAACTTGATCATTATGTTCTTGATGCCTACATCCATGTCATTAATAAAGATGTTAAACCACACCGACCCAGAACCGCACTTGAGACCTTCCTCCAATCCAATATCATTTAATTAATAGTATTTGTTTGCAGTTCTTTAACCAATTATGTATCCACTTAATGGTAGTTCTGTTGAGCCTGCATTTCTCCAGCTTTCTTATCAGAATGTCATGCGTGACTGTGTTAAAAGCCTTGCTGACGTCCAGGTATATTATGTTCACTGCATTCCCTGATCCACCAAATCAGTTACCCTGTCAAAGAAGGAAATCAAGCTGGTTTGGCATGATTTATTCTTGATAAATCTATGTTGGCTTCTAGTAATTACCCTTCCTTGTCCAGGTATTTACAAATAGAATGTTTTATACATTGCTCTAGTAGCTTCCTTGGGATCCAAGTCAGGCTGAATGATCTATAGTTTCCAGGCTCCTCCTTTTCCCCCTTTTTGAAGATGGGCACTACATTAGCCCTTCTCCAGTCTTCCAGCACCTCTCTTGTTATCCATGAGTCTGTAAATATTATTGCCAATGGCTCTGAGATTTCTTCAGCTTGGGTGCCCTGGAGTGAATAGCATCTGACCCTGCTAATTTGAATTTATTCAGATTGGTCAGAGATCTCTGATGTGTTGTTTACTTATCCCAATCTGCATCCCTTTCCTTTTATTGTATATGCTAGTCATTTCAGTTTTTTTATGAGAAAGCTGAAGCAAAGTAGGAATTGAACAGCTCTAACTTCCTATCATCTTCCATTACCAGCTCACCTTCTCCTCTGAGCAGCAGACACACACTGTCCTTGATCTTTCTTTATTGTCTGGCATATCTGAAGAACACCTTTGTGTTGTCAATAATATTTCTTGCCAACTGTAACTTATTCTTTGCCTTTGCTTTCCTGAATTTGTCCCTATACGCTCACTCTATTCCCATGTATACTTCCTTCCTGACAGCCCCCTCCTACTATTTGCTATATGTACCCCTGTTGTTTTTTAGATAGCTAAAAAGCTCTTTGTGAAGCCACATTGGCATCCTGTGGCTCTTCTTATCTTTCCTCTGTGTCGGAACAGCTTGATGTTAAGCATCTAGTCTTACATCTTTTAAGAACTGCCAGACCCCTTTGGGTCCTTTTCTTCCTGATTGGTCTTTCCATAGGACCTTGTCTGCTATTTCTCTGAGTTGGCTGAAATTTGCCTTTTTGAAGTCCAGTGCCCTTGTTTTGGTGATCTCAGGTCCTCCTTTCCATAGGATCTTGAATTCTATTAGATCATGATCACTTCCTCCTAAGTTCCTGACCACCTTCATGCTTACAACTAATTCATTATTGTTGGTCAAAACCAGACCCAAAATGGATGAGCCCATGGTTGTTTCCTCAGTTTTCTGAATCCGAAAGCTGTCCCCTACACATGCTAAGAATTTGCAGGATGTATTATGTTTTGCTGCAATAACTTCCCTGATATTTGTTGGAAGACTAAAATCCCCTATTAATACTAACTCACGTGTGTTAGCTAATCTTGATACCTGCTTGTAGAATGTTCCGTTCACTTCCTCTTCCTGATTCGATGGTCTATAATAAACTCCCACCATAGCATTGCTACTGTTCTTTTCCCTTGTTATCCTCACCCAGAGACTCTCAAGTCTGTTACTGTGAGGTTCAATGGGAAGTGATTAAGTGAATATAGTGCATAAGTCTATACATTCTTGATATACTTTTTTCTCATAGTCATCCTTTTGAAACAAACTATATTCTCCAGTGCTGGTACTCCAGTCCTGGTAGTTGTCCCACCAGGTGTCTGTGATGCCAATTAAGTCCTACATTTTCTTCTTATACCATTACTTACAGTTCATTCTGCTTGTTACCCATACTCCTTGCATTTGTATACTGGCATTGAAGATATTTTGCAGCCATAGTGAAGTGTACCCTCAGACTATACCTGTACTCTGGCCTTACTCTGGGGGCTGAGAGCAAGGCTGGTATGCCCTTAAACTATTCTACACCAGCCAAGCAGGACCTCTGCTCTGATGATGTTCTTAAGTGGCAGGTGTGACTGCTTTATGCTATCAGAATGGTGAAAAAGAGGTGTAGTGTAATCAGACCCAACTTGTTTGTATGTAGTTTCATGAAAAACACAGCATTGAAGGATTGTCAAAAGGCCAGAGTATTTAGATGAGTACTTGAAACTTCATTATTAATTCATACTTAGGCTTATATTGCAAACAATCTTATTTTTAGTTTTTGGATACTTATTTGCATACATTATATCTTGTGCTGTATATACCTCCTATAGGTTTCAGTTCTGGCTAGGATAGGGATTTAAAAGGGTTTGTAATGATTATGATTCTCTCATGTCACTCTTACTTTTACTTTTTCTTTTGAATTAATCACTTAATTGGTCTGTGCCTCAGTTCCCCAACTGCAATCTGGTGATAATACTACTTAGTATTTGACATGTTTATAGCACTTGACAGATATTAACTAATTAAACCTCATAACTCCTTTGTGAAGTAGGTAGGCAGGCATCCTACTTAAAGAGGAGGACACTCAGGCAGAGGTGAAATGGCTAAGGGTATGTCTATACTGCACTTTTGTTGGTAAAACTTTTGTCAGTTACAGGTGTGAAAAAACGAAAATGTCACCAACAGAAGCATCAGTGTGGACAGTGTTATGTCTGCAGGAAACGCTCACCTGCCGACATAGCTACCACTGCGCTCATTGGGAATTGCTTAATTATGCTAGCAGGAGAGCTCTCTCCTGTTGGCTTAGATTGGCTACACATGAGACCTTACAGTGGCACAACTACAGCAGTACAACTGTGCCCTTGAAAGTCAACAGTGTAGACATAGCCTTAGGTTGTAAGCTCTGTGGTGAAAGCACTGTCTCTCACTGTGTATGTACAGCACCTAACAGAATAGACCTCCAGTCTCATGAGAGACCTATAGGTACTAGTAAAATAAATAGGAATTATTTAAACTTTCCTTATGTGAAATTTGTGGGGCACAAGACTTTCTTTTTCAGATTTTTTCTGAAGTGCGGTTTAGTTATTTGAGGTTCTAATTTATATCAGATACAAAAGGTGACACATTTACACTCTGAAACATGGAAAATTTGGCTGACTGGTCATAAAAATGTATGCATTTGTTAACATAAAGATCCAAACAGTGCACTTGAAGGGATTCACGATGATATGAAGTAGGACAGTATTATATGGAAAACAGTGTGGATGTGAGGTTAATGGTTCAGAACAGACTGAAGTCCACTATAATCAGTGCAGTTTCAAAGAAGGCCATTTCTATTCTATAGCCTTTTACCCAAGGCAAAAGAAGTTGTTTTTCCAGTGTAAAACAGGTTATATAGTACTTGGAATATCATTCAATATTCTGATTTCCTCAGTTTTAAGAAAAGATATTGAAAGTTAAAAAGATGGAAGAGGAACCAGAATGATACGCTGATGTGAAAATATTATTTAGAAAGAAGGATTAAGAGAATTAAAAGTGTTTAGCCTAAAGAAATCATATTTTAAGTTTGACCTGCTAACCAAAATGTCTAATAGGGATAAAATAAAAATAAGGGTAGTAAGACAGTGCTATACTGTGCTAACATGGGACCGATATGACTCCTCTGATCTGACTCCAGACTTCCATACTGCATCCCCTTTTATAATCATAGATCCCAGTTTTGCAAACACCTGAGCATGTGCCTAATATTATTCACAAAAGCAATTCTATTGAAGTCACTGTGGGATTGTTGTCATAGAACATAGAGTTGTATTTTGTTACAGATATAAACAATGCTTATTTTTGATCTAAATGTTGCCCAAATTAAATATTTGCAAGCCAGTCATGTTTTCCAGCACTAATGGAATTATATACTGCATTTTCAAGAGACAAGAAAACCGTTTGAGATATAAATCTTCTTTCTAAGACTTGGTCTTGAAATTGGCTGATTGCTTGTTGGGATTTTATTTTTCAGTGAAAACTATTTTTTTTTAATCCAAAACATGCAAAAATTAACTTTTGTGTGTGAATGTTTTCGGTTAAAAAGTAGTCATTTTGACAAAACTGCAAATGAAGCAAAATGTAGAGGAGCTGTAATTGTATGAAATAAAAAGTAAACGTAGAAAACTCCTTTGAGCAAAAATAATGAATTTTACATTACTATAATTGTAGTAAAGATAGACTTTGTGTGTGTTTAAAGTAAATAATTCAGAAGGAAGGAGGATTATACATGCTTAGTGGTAGTATAAAACAAAGAACAATGGGCACAGAATAATAGAGGGCAAATTCAGCTTGGAATTCTGGAAGTACCCTCTGGTGGCAACCAGAAATGGACAGCAAACAGTCCACTTACTCTCCTCCTGTTCATATCTTTCCAGTTCACATGGAAAGTCACCAGCAGTACTGAACGAGACATAGTATTAAGGACACATGAGCAGTCCACGTTGAATAGGAAGTTTGATATTTAAAACAGAGGTTAGCAGTAACTATTCCCCCAGGATTCATATCCCTTATGTCTTTTCCCTGAATGAAGGGCTGTGAGGAAAGATGGGTCTTGTGGCATGACCAGAAGTCTGGAAATCCAGGCGTTTGGATAATTGTTGAAGGAAGTGACTTCCACAGTGATGATCCTACTGTTACTCCAACTGACCATTGGCTCATTCGCTATAGCAGATTCCAATCTGATGTGCTCTTTACTTTTGTTGTCTTGAATTATTTCAGTAGATCTGGCTGTAGGACCAGAATTTTCAGAAGAGGCAAATAATTTTTGAATACCTCAGGTTTTTTTATTGCCCAATATCAGCAGTGCTGATCACACAGTTCCCAGTGACTTCTGAAAATCAGATGCAAATGTCTCAAGTTGGGTATCTGAAAGTAATGGCTGATCTTGAAAATTTGACCTTAGGAATCATAAATTATGCTCTTGAGCACAGAACAACATTTGGTGGTAGTAAAGCCAAGAAGAGATCATTATATTTATGTGAGATTCTAAATTGTTCTTCCCTGTACATATTGTTAGTTTTGTTTGTTTTAATTTGCTTGGCAAATTAAGTCCAGTGTCCACTAGAGAATTTAAAAGGGAAGAACAGTATATTTGTAATGTGACTGGTGGTAAGCCAGGTGTATATCATTAACACATATTGTTTGAAACTTGCCTTTCTCATAAATTGAATTCTTCATTTACTTGCTCACACTATGTACTTTTCCTGCCATAATTATAACATTTATCTTACTGGTCTGACTTTCTTTTGAATGTTTTATCCCTGTGATGCTTTGTGTTTTAATAGTAAACTGGTCCCCTTTTGAACAATAAAGCAAAATAAATAATACTAACGGGAAAGCTGTTCTAGTCCTGTGTGATAAGCAAAGAAAGCATGATTTTATAGCAGAATTTATATAAAGGACATGGAGCTGATACATGTAATATTATGAATTCTGCTGTGTAATAATTTTATGAGCATTGTATGTTACCTGATTAGCGATGAGGAAATATTGTGTATTTGGGTTAGTGGAATGTTTATTACATGCCTATAATGCTTGAATTCAGTGGGCCGGTGGGAGCCACGATCGGCGAAACGGCAAGTAAACAAACCAGCGGGGCATGCTAAGGGTGCTTACCTTGCGGTCCTGCGTGCCAAGGTTGCCGATCCCTGCTGTACACTACACAGCTGCCCAATTCTGAAGGCAGCACTGCCACCAGCAGCAGCACAGAAGTAAGAGAAGCAGTACTGCAATCCACGCTACAGTAAACCTTGCGGACCCCCTGACAATTCCTTTTTGGGTCAGGACAACACCACCATGAAATTTTAGATTTAAATAACTGAAATCACAAAATTTATTATTTTAAAAATCCTATGACCGTGAAATTGACCAAAATGGATCATGAATTTGATAGGGTCCTAAGTATAGCTTCCGCTCACATCTCAGGGAGTCCAACCAAATAACTTCCTAATTTAGGAGGCGGAGCCAAAGTCTGTCCCCAAGTCTTGAAAACTGACTATTGCTCATTTGGGCTTCCATCTAGCAAAGCTTTTCAGCATAAAGATCACTTTAAGTGCACAAACAGTCCAAGACAGTGAATCTTGCTTAGAGCAATGCATATTTTAAGGCTTTGATATTTTGGGGCTTTAACTAAGGAATATATATAATTGTATTATGAGTAAACTGTTCTTGAAGTAGGTCAGGGCAGTCAATTTATTCATCTAAAATTCTGCTGAGATATTTGTTGATATTTGTAAGGATGGGTTGCTTTATATGGTTGCAAAATACTACACAAAGCAGTATTTAATAGGAAGGAAGAGGAGATAAAGGACAAAAAGAGCTGGTCAATGCCCACGTGGTAGGGAGGAAGAAAGGATGGTCCACTCTTTAGGGCACTAGCCTGGAATTTGGGAAACTCAGATTCAGTTCCTTGCTCTTCCACAGACTTGGTGTTTGACCTTGAGCAGGATAACTAGTCTTTGTGCTTCTGATTCCCATCTGTAAATGGGGATAATAGTACATCCTTACTACACAGGAGTGTTATGAGAATAAATAAATAGAGTCAATTTACATCCAGTGAAGTAGATAGCAAGTGTGAAAAAATCAGGACGAGTGGGAAGTAATAGGCACCTATATAAGCAAAAGCTTCAAATATAGGTACTGTCCCTGTAAAATCGGGACATCTGGTCACCCTAGAAGGAGAGAACTTGATATGTTTTTTGATATGTATCAAATGCTTTATGTGATTAGCTTTAAAATGACTCTAATTGAATTGATGAAGTCATTTATCCATACTATGTAATAAAGCTTTCTTGTGTTTTTGTAATAAAGTGAAAATAGATTTAAAAAGCAGCATGTACAGTAATCTCAAAATGTCATACGAGTTAGTTTGCATGTTTATTGCACATGAAACTTTGTTTTATTGATTATATATGTAAACTTCTATCAAGAAAACAGCCAGCAATGATTTCAAAGAAATTGTTTATTTTATCAATAAAACCTAAATAATGGATTACGCTAAGATTTCTGAAATAGACTCTAAAATTTCTGCTGAGGTACCTTTAAGGTGCATTAAAGCTGCATTGTGGTGAAACAAAATTTGACTGCTATGTAATTTAAATATTTCTTGCAGCATTTAATGTCTCATTTGCACCCTAGGAGAACATAAAATTAAACACATACTTCAAATTAAATATAATTTCTGGTTTAAATAAAGACATAGTACATATCTAGATTTAGGTAATGTAGGAGGTCAAAAAAAATTGTAACAATGGGCATCTAAAAACGCTCCCCCATCTCGGCTCCAGGAAAAAAAAGGGTATTATAGTTCATGTTGTTGCTAGTGGTTGCTGTTCTGTTATCGCATATTTCACATGCCAAAGTTAACTGGTTCTCATTGCCTGCTCGCCTTGTACAGTACTAATGAGATACCTACTTGCATTATGTAATACTGGCAAAATAAAAATAAGGTATTAGTTATTCATGAGGTATGCATAAAATGCAAATATTCCTGTTATTTCTCTGCCTGTGTTCCCATGCGCAGTGGGCTTCATCCCAAGCATTGCTCTGGTGCATCGGGCTTTCCTCGTTTCAGTGGCAGCAACAAAGAAAGCCCCCGTTGCGGGTGTGTCACTTTTGCCTTCAATAAACTCACTACTTTTATTCAACAGCTGTGCGTGTGCCTTGTTCCTACAGAACCCCAAGTACCCTGCAACAGGTGTGCTGAAGCCGTTGCAGATTAGAGCCTCTGTTTGCCCTTTCTAGCCTTAATTTATACAGTAGACTCTCAATTATCCAGGATAATAGGAAAAAAATTAATCCTGGTTAATAAAATCCCAGATAATCATCATCCATAGGAAATATGGAGGGGGTGTTGGTTCATCAGCCACCCTGTGCCGAGGGGAGGGGGTGTTGGTTCACTGGCTGATACCAGTGAACCCTGTTGGGGTTTTTTTTTTTTTTTTTTTTTTTGTGCTTGGGACAGCAACAAAACCAGAGCTGGCCCTGCGAGTTATACATATTTTTTTTGACATCCTGGTTAACCCAATTCTGGATAATCAAGAGTCTACTGTACCGCTGAGTTTGTTTTACATAGTTTGTCACACTACAGCTGTCAAATGGGAATTGTGAGTTAGACATTTAAAATTTAAAATCAGGGACATGAAGGAAGGACAGACATAAATCAAAAATCTGTGTTCCCCCCCGTTTCTTCTCTACTGCCTTTGGTCTGGAACAAAATCTACAGCGGAGCCTGCTTCTCCCTTTGCCTCCGCAGATAGGGCCTCATCTGTCAGTTTTAATGTACTCTTAGTGCTTTCTTCTTCTTTTCTCAATCTCTTCTATAGTTTGTTTTTGCTTTACCCTGCACATTACGTCATAGCTTAGGCTTTTGTTTCCCTACTTCCTGCCCTTCCTGATCAGGAATCTTTTCCCTTCACTCTTATGCCTGGATCTCCTGGGTGTAAGAGGTGCTTCTCTTGCCGGATCACCTTCCTGGTAATGTGTATTCTCTATCTGGGAGAGGGACATGTGCAACTAAAGTATTACGACTGCCATGACTTGAGCGCTAGGGCCAGAAAAGACTGGGATATTCGGTTGCGACTTCTCCTCCTTATGGAGAAATCACTGCATCCAGCATCAGACCCAAACCCGAACTCTCTCGCTGTGCAGCTTTCACACTCTGCGAAGTTGTTTGCTGATCCTCGTTCCCTGTGGCCCTCTAAGAGAAAATCATCTCTTTCCCATTCCGATGAGAAGAAATGGGTTCCCTCATCACTCTGAGGCACCACCCGCCAGAACACATTCCATTGTGACATCAGTTGCCTCAATATTCTCAGACAAGGGACATAGCTCCAGGACCTGTTCAGGTACCGCCAGTACCGGAAAAAAACAATGATCTGAAGACCCTAAGCGGTCAGAGCTACAGCCATCCACACCATGTCTCACCTCTAGAGAGTGAGACAGACCAACGTGGCGTTATCGCAGTGACAAAACCGTCGGCATCAGCTTCCTTTGAGCACCGACGAAGCAACTGGCACTGAATCAGTCCTCCACACCAAGCAAGTTTTCATCTCCACCTGCTGGCTGCTCAGGAAAATGCTTCTCTCCCTTGGCATTGATTCATGTATCAGTGCCGACTGATGCTCATCCTTCCTCCCCAGAAATTCAGATATCCTAAAGATCTATATGTATCTGATGTGCCGTGAGTCACCGCTGCTCAAACATGCACTTCCACCCTCCTCTCTAGACCTCTGATATTCTTCTCTTTCCCCTTCAAGGACAGCATTCCCTCTTCCTCAGCGACAAGGAGGATGATGAAGAAGAAGAGTGCTCCATCATGCCCTCTTACTCGAGACAGACACAAATGACTTCCTCTACATGTCCTCACTATTCACAATTCGTACCTGAACCAGAACCCTGGTAGGGATCACCATGAATGCAACTCCATGTTCTAATCCCCACTCAGTGGCCATACTGGGACCTCTGGCTCACGTTCAGGATGCCACAGAGCACAGTTTGGGATGCCTCCCTTGGAGCAAAGCTGAAGACCTACACCTTTGCCTTCTCCACTGATCTCTCACCCATCAGAGACCAAGCCTTCTCCGGTAATGGATCAAGAGGAAAAAGAGAGGAAGCTCTACCACCACTACATTTAGCTTCATCGGGGGAAGAAGAGGAGATCATGCCTCCACCTCCTGCTGCTGCTGATGACTGACTTCAAATATTTTCAATAATTATTTTGCAGGATTGTAGGCTCCCTTCCGATTCCTTTGGAGGAAATACAAGACCAGCAACATAAACTGCTTGATATCCTGCACACATCCTCCTTCTCCAAAATAGCCCTCCCTATTAACTTCGCCCTTCTCAGTCCTGCTAAAGTGCTCTGGCAGACCTTGGTGTCCATCTCTTAGGCCTGCAAATAGGTAGGCAGAAATATTATATACCTGCAAAGTGGGATTTCTTTTCTCTCGTCCCATTCCAAACTCCTTTATGGTTAATGCAGTGCAAGAAAAAAGAGCCAATATCACCCTCGATCCACCTGTCATGATGGAGACTGGAAATGATTGGATTTGTTTGGATGCAAGGCTTATTTGTCCTCCATGCTCCATTTTTGCATATCTAATTACGAGGCTCTCTTGGCTAAGTACAATTACCTCAACTATTCTAAAATACAGGAACTCTGCCAAGACGACCTTCCTGAGGACAAAAAAAATCCCAACACAACAACTCCAGGCACTAATATCTGAGGGACACCATTTGGCCCATATGGTCTTACAAGGCTCTTTAAATTCTGCGGGTACTGCTGCCTGTTCCATCGCAACTGCTGTAGTTAAGACATGGGCATCATGGCTTTACCTCTCCAGCCTTGCTAAGGAGGTATAAACCACTGTGGAGGACCTACATAATTAACAGCCTCCTCCTGTAACTAGAGCACTTTCCACCCACTTACTCTCCACCTCCATTACCTTTCTCAGTAATGTCCTAATTGCTGATGTTTGCAAATTGGCCACATAGGCATCACGGACACTTTTGTCCATCACTGTGCCATTACTCCACACACATGAGTAATGTCCCTAAGGGTGCTCCACTACCTGCCTTGCTCCCCTCTGCTTCAGACCTCAGACATAAGCTCTGCAACAGAGAATGGACTGGGGGGCAGTCGAATTGCACAGTGCTATATATTCAGTCCTACTCACAGCATGAGATGGGAGAGGTACACATGGGTGGGCCAATAGGCATTGCTGATGAAGATTTCTGATCCCAAGCACAGGAGTGTTGCCACTTCTACAGTGGAGCACCCATAGGGACACACTGCTTGAAGAACCTCAGGTACTGCACAGGGTAAGTAGCCTACTATTCTCTACCTAATCACTTGACTCTGGGAGGTGGTGCTTAAAGAACACTAATTATCAGACTCATAAAATCACGAGCATTTGAAACATTGACTATGTTAGTGGACACTTCCTTTCATTGCTATCACAAAATTCATTAGTTATAGTATCAAAACTTTTTTGTTTTTTTTTTTTACAGTAGTAATTTAGAGAAAAATGTTACACAAAGGTCTTTGAGGTGCCAACTGACATATTTTGACATTACCCAAATATCCAAGGTGAATCACTACCAACTGTTTACAGCGTGAAAGAGGCTTGTCTGTGCCCATCAGTGGAGAAATCTTCCCAACTCTTCCAGCTGCTGGCAGCACAGGTACTCTGAGCCTCACTCATTTTCTTTGCAGGCTAGCAAATTACACAGCCCTGTTTGTTACATATGAGTGTCCAGTCCCTTCTGGACACCGGCAGTGTACAACAAAACTGATGCCTCCACGGAAACAGGGCACTTCAGTTTACCAGCTTCTCGTCCGTTCATAAGACACTCAGAATGTCACCTCCATAATGGATAATATTTGTGCTCTATTTCCATCTGCAGTCTCAGACTTTTGTCTTTGTCAGCGCTCAATTTGGCATCCTACCCATACTGTAAACACAGGGCTGGGCTGGGCTAATGGATGTTAAATGTTCTCAGTGTTGATTGAATCAGCTGTTAGATCTACCCTACTACAGGTGACTAATTTCAGCTTCACTAGTTTTGCAAACCAATATTCTACATTTTACAGAACTCCAAAAATGTGTCCTGTACGAACACCCTACAACAACCAGGATAACCAGCTAATCTTTAGCTTTTGCTAGATGCCCCCTGGGTGAAATATTGAGAAGATGCTCAAGCACAGATGTAATATATCAGTGAGGACATGTTATACCACTGAATGATAATTCTAACTCTGTAAAATAATTATGCGAGTTTGAGTGATTTTGAGTGCTTTAGACACAGTGACAATTAGCACATAATTGGAAAATCAGGAAATTGCAAAGTGGGCAATTTGAATATTGAATTTAATAATTGTCTAAAATCCTCAACAAATGTTCACTTTATCTTATGCTGTCAGCTATTGATGATTTGGCTAAACAACTAACCACAACCTAGATTAATATCGAGCAGAATCAAGACCACTACAGAGAAAACTTTATTGAATAGAGAAATTATAAAACATCTGAAAGAACATCAATAACGTTTGTCAAAGAAAGCTAGAGAAGTACAAGAGAGACATTAGATTACAAAGTTAATCATGTGTACTGTTAGTCTAATCTTGCTTTCAGCTGGCCACCACTTCTCACAGCTCCCATGTGGCGAACCACATCCACTGGGAGCTGTGGGTGTCTGCGAATATAAAGAAACTGTCTGACGACCCACCAGCAGATTACCCCACTGGGCTGCATGCGGCCCATGGGCCACAGGTTGCCCATGACTGCTGTAGAGCAAACTCATTAATCTCTCTCAGTGGTCTCGGAGCCACTAGATGGGACAGAGCACCACACCCAGGAGGGTATGGGTTACAGTCACACAATGGCATTTATTAATAGTTATAGATTTCTGAATGTACAACTTCTGGGTTGTGATCTTGACAGGTCTTGCAGGGTTGAGGTTGGCATTTACAGTGTTATTCTTCCCTTACATAGGGATATTTTAGGAAAGTCCAGGTGCTGTAGGAAGTGATGTTAGTGATTCATTTGTGGCACCATTCTCTCTGAGCTAGTTTTGATCCAGAGCCCCATTTATAATACTAGCATGTGACTCTAAAGATTCTGATTATATGAAACCATGTTCTGTATGGCCAGTTCATCCTTTTTGACATCACATTCATATACCAGCCATATACATCTGGGACCTCATCACCAATAATAAATATATCCATGTGCCCATATATGAAATGGGTTGAAAAAAGAAATAGGATTAAACATGTCCACTGGCCCTCACAAATGAGTCATGTCCCTTCCTTGCAGTCTGTGGAGCAACTAGAGCTGTAAATCAAGGACCGACTAGTCATAGATTCATAGAGATTATGAATCTATGACTATAGATTTTATTGCCTGTATATCACAGGCAATAAAATTTTAGAGAGTAACCTCTGTATTGATCCTAATAACTTTGTTTTGGCTAAAGCATGACTTGTGTTGGGTTAAAGCATATCTTTCACAAAGGGATCCAAATCTACCACTTCCTTGGGAAGTATGTTCCAGTGGTTAATCACCCTCTCTGTTAAAAATAAGTCTTTATTTCTAATTTGAAGTTGTCTGCTTTTAGCTTTCAGGCATTGGTTCTTGTTATGCCTTTCTCCAATCCAATGTTTTAAAAAGTCCTTTAATAATCAGCTTTTCTCTCTCTGAAAGTACTTGCATGTTGTAATCAAGACACCTCTCAATCTTCTTTTTGATGAGGTAAAACAGATTAATCTCTTCAAGTATCTCACTGAAAGATATTTTCTCCAGCCCTCAAATAATTTATTTGGCTCTTTTCTTCACACTCTGAGTTTGCAACATCTGCTTAAAAGTATGGAGTATTCCAATATCAGTCTCACTAGTGCTTATACAGAACTAAAATCACCTCTTTTTTCCTACTCACTGCTCCCCTGTTTATACCTACAAAAAAGCATTTTTGCCAGAGCATTGTGCTGGGAACTCGAGTTGCTTGTCTACTATGACCCTTAAAACCATTTTGGAGGCACTGCTTTCCAGACACAGTCCCCCATTCTCTAGGTACGGCCTGCATTCCTTGTTCCTAGGTATACAACTTTGCTTTTGGTTGTATAACAACATATTTGGTTTGAATGTGCCCAGCTTATTAAGTGACATAGATCACTCTGTATTATTGTCCTGCCCTCATCACCATTTACTATTCCATCATTCCTTCTGGGATGGATACCTTTGAAAAAAGGACAGT
Source organism: Dermatemys mawii (assembly GCA_007922305.1). Taxonomy (NCBI): domain Eukaryota; kingdom Metazoa; phylum Chordata; order Testudines; family Dermatemydidae; genus Dermatemys; species Dermatemys mawii. The sequence goes on along the minus strand of ML677364.1, from coordinate 42,267,240 downwards.
TCCATAGCCCAAGCAGCAGCTTCTCTTTCTATAGTCCTTTAGCTTTTCCTCATCTGTGCCTGGATAATTGACAGGTCATCCTCTGCTGTGGGAATCATTCAGTATGGAGAGAAGGAACCATAATCTTCCTCATGAATCTGCCCGTGACAAATACTTTGAGCCCTAGTATGCTACTGTCTAACTTCCAAGACATAGCAAAGGCTGACCAGAAAGCACCAATTAGTCCTTTCAGTATTCAAAGAAGGTGTGATGATGGACAATTTGTACCTCTTCTTCCAAAGTACTTCCCTCTGGCATCTCAGTCCTACAAGTCTCCCCCATTCTAACATTTTTGTGAAGCTGCTGGGAGAAACTGTGAGAAGCTGTGGTTCCAAATGTCTGTGGATGATACTCAGCTCTACATCTTCCTTACCTCAAATAGCACTGTATCCCTTCTAACCTGGATGAAAGGTTGACACTGAATCCAGACACAGTGGAGGTGATGCTGGTGAGAAGGCAGTGGACGAAAGAGACTATAATGTAATATAACCCAAACCACTTCCTTCAGACTCTGAAAACACAATTATTATTGTTGTTTGTTTTACAGTAAACCTAAGATGATTAATGAGTTTCCTCTTATCCCCAAAGAAAGCAAGGAATACTTGTAGCACCTTAGAGACTAACCAGTTTATTTCAGCATAAGCTTTTGTGGGCTATAGCCCACTTCATCGAATGCATAGAATGGAACAAACAGAAGTAAGATGCATTTATGCACAGAGAGAGGAAAAAAACCTTTCGTAGTGAAAATTTAGTGGATCTCTCTGTCAATTAATTTGCAAATTGGACACTGTCAGCCAAGGGTTAAACAGAGATGTTGAGTGGCTTTTTCATTATACTAATTGAATGCATTTTCCTAGTTAAGTCTCTTTTACAGATTCTTATCAACTGTTAGACACAGAGATCCACTAAATTTTCACTACAAAAGGTTTTTTTTTCCCCCTCCCGCTTATAATGGTCCATCCAAATTAAACAGCCTCTTAGAATTGGTATGGTAATTTACAGCTTTTTTTTTCTTTCTGTGTATAAATGCATCTTACTTCTGTTTGTTACATTCTATGCATCCGATGAAGTGGGCTATAGCCCATGAAAGCTTATGCTGAAATCAACTGGTTAGTCTCTAAGGTGCTACAAGTATTCCTCGCTTTCTTTATGGATACAGACTAACACGGCTGCTATTCTTAAACGTCTTATCCCAGACAGTCTTTGCCCAGATGCCAAACCAAGGATCATATAGAAGTCAGGGACGTTGATGGTAGAGTTTGGGCATTTTGGGGAGGGAGAAGGTGAAGGAATATTGCCATCAGAGGTTGCTGTGGTAACAGTTGCTGAGCATATTCTTATCCTCTTTTTCTGAATTCCCCCTCTTCAGAAGACTGAGCAGGGAGTCAGCCAGGGACTGGAGAAAACACAGAGAGACCCCTGTTGTATGTATTTCTTGTAGGTTCAGGGGAAACTGGAGAGGAGGGCCAGCAAGAAGAAAGACCTCATTACTTCCTATGCCAAGACAGGCACTACTGCTTGAGGGGGCATGATTGATTATTTACTGTTTACTGTAAAATGGAGTATGGCAGTTTCCCACACTGGAAAGCGGATATTCTGGGATCAACTATGAAGACATGGAGGAAGACAGCATGGCCTGGAGTCAGCTAGCACTTGTTGTCAGGATCTGCACATCTATTTAATGAACATGCTATATTTTATTCACTCTTCCAAACTCCCATACTTTTCAGTAAACTCTGGTTGTCTTCAGTGAGTGGAGGGTCAGGTCCATTATTTGTATGTATAAACAGGACTTCAGCAAAAATATTGATTCTTATATTTTATATTGATAAATATTTCACTGCATTCAGCCTCACAAAGGTTTGAGTTGTTTCAGAGTCTGCATTCATGTTCAAATCCATCTCTTTATTTCACTAATATAATTCAGTAGACTTGTTTGCATAATAATTCATTTATTTAAAAACAAATTTCAATACTCCCCCACTTTGTTTCTTTGACTTTACACCAGGAGACCCTGCCACTGGGACCAGTTGCTCCTTGTAAAAAGAGAAGTTATGTACCACTCGTTAAATATCCCGAGAGGGAAAGATTTAGCTAATAAAGTGCTTGAGCTGTAACTTATAAAGATGGGAACTCTCTCTTTTATTGAGAAACTTTAGATTTAAAGGGTTTGTACAACTTGTTTTGTAGTGTGGACTTTCATTAGATAAAACATGTTTCTCCTTCATGATACCAATTTATTACAGTCTGTTTTAGTTTCTGAATGGCTCTGTTTGCATTGTTTGACTGATGCCCTCCTTTCCTGTTTTCTCTCACAAACATACACTGCAGATGAAACAGTGGAGAAATAAATAGGCTTTATTTTTTATTTCCTCTCAAACGATTCACCTGCCACAGGCTATTCGTGAAAATTCTAAAAAAACAGAGCCAGACATTGAAATACTGTTCTTGAGGATTTGGTAACTTATCTCACATATTGGATGAAATCCTGAAAAGGTCTAGGAGCACTAACAACTCCTACCAGTTTGTCAATGGGAGTAGTGGGTGCTGAGCACTTCTCAATATATGAATCTTTGTAAATAGATCTCATTTTAATACAAATTGAGATATATCAGGATTTTATCCATATGCAGAATGTTAACTTCTTTAGCTACTTTATGTTGTTTTTATGTCACTCTATTTTAGAGATTTATTTTTGTTTGCACTATTAACACACATTTTTTATGGTCACGCACCCCGAAAAGATACTGATATCTTGCAGGAATTGACTCCAGATTACCTAATTTTTTGCAATATTGTAAATGAGCATAAAACACATTTAAACAATTTATACCATACTTTCTAGACATTTCTGTTTTTTGCCTCAGAAAAGATAGTGTAAAACATCATCTTATTTTTGTTCTGTAGAATGATAGTAGCTACAAGTCCATACCCAATACTAATGTGGATATAGAGTATTGAGCAAAAAAGGGAGAAATTTAGAAACCCTCCTCCATTTCTCAGTACTCTATATACAGAATAGAAAACTGAGTTGTGTAAATGGTTTCTTTCATTTCAGCCTGTTTATCTTGTTTCATATAAACTTAAATTTCCACTTTTGGTTGAAAGAAGAAAAAGTCTGGCAAAATTCTGAATTTCACCTATTTGCTTTCAGAACCATGAATTTCACATGAGTTTCATGAAAAACCTAAATAAAAAAATTCATGAACCTTAGTAAGACTTTTGACAAACCATGCCCATGTTTTGAATTTGTAATACAACACTGTGCACTGTGTGATTTCAGTTTTCATTGTGGTCTCTTCATATTTTCAATGCCAAACTTACACTGCTGTGCCTCTTATCCTACTGTTGTTACCAGCTTTGTCTGTTATTTTGGGGTGTGCTCATTTATTAGGGTTAGGCGGGGGAGGGTATTTCTTATACTTCTATTAATGTACTGCTTGAGTCACTTGTGTTGTCATACAGAGCTCTAGTTCTCCCCACTGCAAGTTCCCTCCCAATGGAGCTATCCTGCAAGATCTAGATTCCCCAGGGCTGGGTTCTTCCAGCCCCAGAATCAGATGAACACACACACACATTAAGAGAGTGAGAATCAGGTTAATCAGCACCCACAAGCTGACCCCTTGTATGTCCCTGGATTCAGCAGAATAGGTCAAACACCACCTCCAAGCTGTTACCCTCATATGCCATGGGTATCGCACTGGATTAGAGCACACCTGATCAGGCTTGGTCGAGTAACACTTTCAATCTGCTGCTCTGATACGTCCCTGGACTCAGCAGACTGGGTCAAGCAGCATTTCCAAGCTGCCAGTCTCATATGTCCCAGGTTCAGCACATCCCTATCTCCACTTTCATGTTACAATTGTTCTGGTAGTAACCTACTTGATGAGCAAACCCCACAGGATTTTTGGGTGCTGCAGGGATCTTTTAGCTTAGTATGAGGAAACAAACACCCTCCCTCCCCACCCAGGCCAAACCCACCCACCCATGGGGGAGAGGGGGAGAGAGAGAGAGAGAAACCACCAGTTTAACCATGAAAGTTATTTATTGCCAGGTAATAACCATGGGGCAGCCAAACAAACAAAACAGTTATAATATTAAATCTAACTTAAACTTGATTATAAAACTCAGGTTTTGAAAACTATAACTGATCACACAAGTCAGAATCAGAAGGCTATACCGAGAGAGAGAGATGGGTTCTCACTACTCCATGAAGCTTTAATCCATTGTGGGTCCCAGGTGGTGATGGTAGCTCAGGGTTCAGAGTGCTGGAGATAGGCAGAGCCCCCAGCATGATCAGTCAAGGGAAGATGAAGTCCCAGTGAAACTGATGCAGATTTTGGATCAAGGCATCAGAACACTTACTTCAGCATAGGTAGGGTTTTTTGTAGAGAAACAACAATGGTTCAGTGGAGAACACTAGATTTGTTTGTGTAAACAAGGGAGTATACCAGAGTTGTTTTGTTCGGGCTAGACAATGGGAGCTGATCATTCCTGGATTTGGGTGGTTTTTCTTGAAGGAAGTTCACAATGCAACTAGGGAGCTTCACTATTTTGGATACACACAGAATTTTTATTACTAGAATTGGTCTGATAACTACTGAGCTGGGTGTATGTGCAGGTGTGGGTTCATTAACATCTGATCCCCCCATCATTCTGTGCTTCCCTGCTTTTCTGGTTCCAGAGTTCCATGCAGTTCTTGCCTTGGAATCTCTGTTCCTCATTCTGTATGCTAATGGGGGGTTGACCTAAAATACGCGTAGCTGAAGTCTCAGTACTTTAAATCGACTTACCTGGCCATCTCCATGGCAGTGAGTTGACCACGGCTGCTCCCACCCCACAACTCCACTTACTCCTCTTGCCAAGGTGGAGTACCGGAGTTGATTTGGGGATTGATTTGTCATATCTAGATGAGACATGATAAATCGATCCCTGATAAATCAAGCACTACCTGCCAATCTGATCAATAGTGTAGCTGTACCCTGATCCAGAGTTTTATCCCCCCTGATGATGGTGGTGTCTTTGTACACACAGCCTCGCTATGTTCCATTGCAAACTCCTCCCATCGTTTTGGCCAAGTTGCTTGTAGTTCAGTTTCCCCTTCTGTTTGATGAGTATGAATATATTTGCCTACCTAATAGGCAGAGTAGAAGCCGTAGTTAGTTCATTGGTCAAATTCTACAATCCTATTTTATTTCATTTGAGTTATTTCAGTTTTTACACTAGTGAAACTGAGAACAGAATTTGATCCCACATTTAGATTTTGAATGTGTTCATCACTGCTATTTATGCTCATATATTATTATTTGAAATACCGTTCTTTCAGATTTGCTAATAGTACAACAAAAGATGTGTTTTTGTTTTGTTGTAATGCTGCTAATCTTATATACCAGGATTTTCACCTACCACTATTCTGTTGTGTTCTGTTCATGGTGGTTGCTCATGTCTATCTTTTGATTCACTGAACCACAACAATGTGCTACACATCCTTTACCACATTTGCTAGATTGCCCACTATGGTTTCTAACTGTGTGTGTGAGGACACTAGTGAATGGGATGCACCAGGAAAGTAGTATGTCTGTACCCTTTTTTATTGGGCTCACATTTGTTGCTGATTATTCTAACATGTGCTGAGAGTTTTTAGATTTTATTGACATATGAGTAATACTGACAATGTTGACTTCTTGGAGGACAGTCAATTAGCAACAAGCTATACATAACCAGTCTATTTCTTTTATTTTGTGCTTTCTTAGACACTTTCCTTAATGTTTGTACCATTGCCAGCTCTCGGATACTTTCCATCATCACATATAGTGCATTGAATTCTGATTAAATCAGTACCATGAAGTTGTCTGCCTCTGTTAGAACACTTGCAAATCTGCAAGTCTTGCATGGACATACACTACAGAGAGCTATCTTTCTTGGAAGTCATTTAGCAAAGTTTCCTCTGAGGCACATATTTTATGGCTCTTTCCCACCCACTGACATCTTTTTTTCCATTTGAAATGAGAAGTTAGCCTTTACTCTTAGCAGTTACTCTTCCTGTCAAGTGTTTGGACACAAGGCACTTGCAAACATAAGACCCTTTTTTTTTTTTTTTTTTTTTTTTTGCTTGCTGGGGGGTGGGAGTGGGGAGTGCTAATACCTTGTCTTTGTTACTTCACAAAGCTATTCCAGCTCCTTCAGGGAAATTTAATCTTTCTGTTACACCATTGCTAGATCATTTTCCTTTTTGACAGCTTAAATGCCCAAGCCTATAATGAGCTTATGTTTCTCTGTAAAACACTCTGGTAGGCATTTCCTTCTGGGTTTTTAGTATACTATATTTACTTGTCAGACGTAAGATGTTTTAAAAACAAATCTCGTTATAGGCTCATTGTCACTGATATGTACTTATTCTGAAATGGCTTTTAAATTTTTGGGTTATATCCAATACCCTAATTGCTAATTCTTCCAGGAATCCATTTCATTTGGGAAATAATAATTTTGTAAAGATCATGTAGCAGGGGTATGTGCAATTGTATTTTGAATATCTGGAGGAAATTCTTTAAGACATTGAAAGTAATAGTCCATTCATCTTTTTAGAATGGTTAATAAACACTTTTAATAACATGCACAGGCTTTCTCTAGAATTTTCTGAAATATTATTATGCATGCCAGAAATGAGTAAACTGTGTAGTTTTGCTATTCATGAAGGCTCCTCCCATTCATGAATAAATGGAAACTCCAAAGAATAGCTAATAATGAATACATCAATGAATACACAGAGAGGGGGGGAAATCTAGTCCTATATAAATAATCGACTAGGACAGAAATAGTGTTGGAACATAATGAAAGAAAGAGAGACTGCTTACCATTATACATGCAAATCTTGACTCTTTTCCCCACACCTTGTTATGGGACAGGAATTTCAATGTGTCAGTGGACATGTAGCTATTCTGTTAATATATGTGTTTCAAAGAAAGAGAGTTCTATTTCTTTGAATCAGTGAGGACTAAATGAAATGTATGTCACAAGTTTTTAATGTTAACAGGCCAATAATTTTATTGCCATGCTTGGTCAAAGAGGTTATTTCCAATACCTTTATTTAGTTTGAAAAATTCTCTGCCTGGGAAGACAATCGATTTTAAAATCAAATATGGTGAGGGATATAGATGTATACACTGAATGAAATGAGTGATTGCAACATAGAACCAAGAGCTGAGAAGATCATTGGGAAGGGTAATTGGTGCAAGATTTGGCTAGACACAGAGAGTGATTTGTTGTAGAAGAAAGGAACTCGTATTCAAATTGAAGACTGTTATTATTAGATTTCCCCCTTTATAATAGAAAACATAAACCAAATTATGTGGTAGATTTCTGAAGAGTCTACTGAATGAGGTGTGGCAGGGTCACATTTCCATGGATATTGAAACTGTCTACCTGAGAATATTGCTTTCTGGAGCCAAGTAGCTCCAAGTGGCAGAAATAAAGGATTTCTGGAGCCAGTGTTTTACATAAAACCTTTAATCCCAAATTATATTACCTATATGTGGCTATCACTAGGGTGGAAGGCAGCAGCAAACTGGTGTACAATCCTTTTTAGACAATACCAGGGGAGGAAATGTTAGCTAAGGTGATAGGGTAAACTTTTACAAAAAGTGCCATGGAATCTTTAATGCTGGAGGAGAACAAACAGGACCTTGATTTTTCCATTAAGGTGTGTTGCTGTCTAATTAAAATATAATTATGCCAACCATTGTTGCTATCACTGCTGTATAATTGTAGGAAATCTTATACAAAATATAACTTATGGCCAGAAACAGTTAAGTAGCTTGCAGGCTTAATGTCCCAGAGCCCACCTTTAAAGTCCTGTTAGAAAGGTATGTGAATGGTAATTAGGGCCATTCATGGTAGATAGGCTAAAACTTTGAAATGCAAACCTATATTGTTATAAGTTAGATGTGATACCAATTGTTTGTATCTTTGATGCTAGCCATGTAAACAGACAGTTCCTGACTGTCACTATAACTATAAACTCAGAGATCAAAAGGGAATATTAACAGTTAGATGAATCTTAGGTGAAATAATGTCATTGTCTATATGTCTCCTTTAAGTTTGTAATAGACTGTCTGATGGATAAATTGCTCTATATTAATTTGTGTAACTAATTACTGATGGTATTTAGAAAGCAGGAGGTTACATCAAAAGTCTATTGTTCACACAGAACTTTATGGTCAAGTGGCTGCTAAAAAAATGTATAAAAGATCCTTGAGTCCTGATTCTGTCATCCCAGATCTTCTTGAGGTTTCATGCAGGGGAAGCTTCAGCCACAAGGACTGAGATCCCAGTACTGACTGGACTGCCGTGAAATATAAACACTAGACTATAACCCATGGACTATTTCTGAAAGAACTCTTTGCAACTACAAAGCTCACCATCTCTGCTATGTGTCTGAGCCTCAAGAATTAAACTCATGTCTGCATGTATATTGTTCTTTTAACCATTCTCTCTCTATCACTCTTTTCTTCTTTAATAAATTGTAGCTTAGTTAACAAGAATTGGCTGTGTGAGCATGTATTTGGATACAATCTGGCATATTGATTAATCTGGGCGGTAGAATCTGATCCTTTGGGATTGATAGAACCTTTTTCTGAAATCTTCATCATATCTGACTTTGGTACTTGGATGGAGGTCCAAGACTGTGTTACTTCAGAGGAACTATGGTGTTGGCTTCTGGGCAACAAGTGAGGTAATAAAGAAGCTGTTTTATGCTGGGTTGGTAAATCTAAGTACTGAGAATATCCACCAGTTTTGGGGATTATCTGCCCCATTCTTTGCTGTTCACCCTAATTGAGTGACCTCAGCTGGCTCCACTGGTATCCCAGTCACGTAAGTTCTATTTTCAGAGTAGCAGCCGTGCTAGTCTGTAAATTCTATTGTTGTGAACAGTGAATAGTTCATTCAAGAACAACAGAGTTCTTGTGTCACTGTTTCTGCTCATAGTCTGCAGCACAATTGCCTTCTCTTGGAAAATATTCCAATATTATCAGACTGTTAAAACATATTCCTGTTTCGGAAAAGCTGACTGCTAATGTCTAGATTGATGAGGAATAATACACTTCACTGGGGAAATATATTTTGGACTACATAAAATAATATGTGAAAGATAATTGTCCTTGACTTTATACCAGACCAACTACCAGGATCTCCTGATAGAACCAAGAGCTGAGTCTATGAAATTTAAGTGAGGAAAAAAGTACTTGTAATTTAATAATGTCCTGGGACTTCCGAATGTAATAAACTATATATTTATTGATTTGACCTTTCAAGTTCAGCCCTGGACTATGATAAAATGTGTTAAAAATGTAAACATTTTCTAAGGGCACGGCTACACTAGAAAGTTTACAGCTGTAGTGTAGACATAACCTCTGAGTGTGTAAGTTAAATCTTGCCTAAGGCAACTCATTAACCAGAGCAATTTATATAGCCAACCTTTCCTCACATGGCATATTCTGTTATCTCTACAGTACAGAACACTTTCAGGAAACACTTCACATTAAAGTGTAATGTGAATTTCTTCAATATTTTACATTGATAAGTGAGTCTATATACTGGAAAATGCTTCCCTTATCTGAATATTTTGTTTCTTTATAGTTTCCTTAGATCTCTCGTATTCGTAGATGGATCAAACAAATGTTGTCTTTGAATTAAATGTTTACCAAATAATTTATGCAATTGTATCAAGGAAAGGTCTAGGAACATGACGCTGACAGGGTGGGCTTTTATTGTTGGGTTTTACCATAGCTCTTAAAAGTTAGGAGCCCCATACAGGCTGACACTTGTCCAATAAGCCAGGCAGGGCCTGTGCCAATTCTCTAAGGCAGAGACCCAGAGACTCCAAGTAACCCTCCTGGAATACTCCCTGACATTTAGCTGAAATCCACATAATGCATTTACAATTTGCTTTAGTCATATTTATTTTCTGCATGTATTCTCCCCCGCCCTACACACACACTTCCCCTCCCACAAATAACATAACGCTCTCTGTATGTTCGGGAGTAAGTAACCTTCTTCTAGACTATATTCCATGTGCACCATCAAAACCTGTGGTGTTGCAGCCTGTAATAGACTCAAGCACCTTAGTCCTAGAATAAGTCTGCCAGTTCAGCAAAGCTTCTAACTTCTGCTGGACCAAGGAATGAAAGTCCCAATTGAATTTCTTAAAAACATATGGACAACTACTCAGCCACTTGGACAGACACAAGCTAATTAAATTTACGTTAGAAAGTATATAGATACTATAGAAGTATCCATTAAAATGTTTGGTACTGCGCCCCCAAAATAAAAATGCTCATGATCATATAATATTAAAACTATACTGCTGCATTCTGAAAACTGGCTGTGTATTTAAATATCTTCTTCAGCTAAATGAGGTCTTGATAGACATGATGATACTCAACATGTAGTAAATGAGGAATACTTGTGGTACCTTAGAGACTAGCCAATTTATTTCAGCATAAGCATTCGTGGGCTATAGCCTACTTAATCGGATGCATAGAATGGAACACACACAGAAGTAAGATGTATTTATATACGCAGAAAGCATAAAAAGTTGAAAATTAACATACCAATTCTAAACGGCTGTTTAATTTGGATGAACTGTTATCAGCAGGAGAAAAAACCTTTCGTCGTGATGATCAAGTAGGTCTGTGTCAGACAGCTGACGAGAAGATGTGAAGGAAATTTAACTTAGGGAAATAGATTAAATTAGTGTAATGACTAAGCCATTCACAGTCCTCGTTTAACCCTTGGTTGATAGTGTCCAATTTGTAAATTAATTCCAGTTCGGCAGCTTCTCGTTGGAGTCTTTTTTTGAAGCTTTTCTGTTTTAAAATTGACAACTTCAAGTCTGTAATAGAATAGCCAGGGAGACTGAAGTGTTCTCCTACTGGTTTTTGAATGTTATGATTCCTGATGTCAGATTTGTGTCCATTTATTCTTTTGCATAGAGACTTTCCGGTTTGGCCAATGTACGTGGCAGAGGGGCATTGCTGGCACATGATGGCATATTTTACATTGGTAGATGTGAATGAGCCTCTGATAGTATGGCTGATGTCATTAGGTCCTATGATGGTGTCAGCTGAATGGATATGAAGACAGAGTTGGCATCAGGCTTTGTTGCAAGGATAGGTTCCCGGGTTAATGTTTTAGGTGTGTAGTTGCTGGTGAGTATTTTTTTCAGGTTGGGGTGCTCGCCTGCACATCTACCAATGTGATATATGCCATCATGTGCCAGCAATGCCCCTCTGCCATGTACATTGGCCAACCAAGGGTTAAACAAGGACTGTGCATGGCTTAGTCATTACACTAATTTCATCTGTTTCCCTAAGTTAAGGTTCCTTCACACCTTGGTGTCAAGTTTCTGACATAGACCTACTTGATTATCACTAGAAAAGATTTTTTTCTCCTGCTGATAATAGCTCATCCAAAATAAACATCCTCTTAGAATTGGTATAATTTCCAATTTTTTATGCTTTCTGTGTATATAAATGCATCTTACTTCTGTGTGTTCCATTCTATGCATCTGATTAAGTGGGTTATAGCCCACAAAAGCTTATGCTGAAATAAACTGGTTAGTCTCTAAGGTGCCACAAGTATTCCTTGTTTTCTTTATGGATACAGACTAACAACGGCTGATATCTTAAACCTGTCAACATGCAGTGTATCTCACTCAGTGCAATAAATGCCCCAATAACAACCATGTGGGTGAAACCAGACAGTCACTACACTCTGGAATGAACTCACAAAGAAAAATGATAAAAGACAAAAACACCCTGTCAGCTGTGTATTTAGAGGTCCACTTGTTGCACCATAGAGACTATCCAATTTATTGGGGCATAAGCTTTGGTGGGCTAGAACCCACTTCATCAGATGCATAGAGTGACACTTTGAGTACCCTTTTCCCTGAAGAAGAGTTCTGTGTAAGCTTGAAAGCTTGTGTTTCACATCCACAGCAGTTGGTCCACTAAAAGATATTAGCTCACCCACATTGTCTCATAAATGTAACTATGTTCACAATAGGGCCCACATTTTCATGTCAAAAGGTGACATCTTCATATGTGTCATTGCTCATAGAATGATAGGACTGGAAACAACCTTGAGAAGACCAGTTCTAGTCCAGTCCCCTGCACTCAAGGAAGGACTAAGTATTATCTAGACCATCCCTGACAGGTGTTTGTCTAACCTGCTCTTAAAAATCTATGCTCACTGTTATTTATCACCTTATTATCTTCTAGGAGTTTGCAAATTTATTACGTAATTATTTGCTCCATTATCTTTCTGGGACTAAAGTTAAAATGACTGGTCTGTAATTCCCTGGGTAGTCCTTATTTCCCGTTTTATAGACTGGCACTATATTTGCCCTTTTCCAGTCCTCTGGAATCTCTCTCATCTTCCATTAATTTTTGAAGATAATTGCTAATGGCTCAGATATCTCCTGTGTCAGCTCCTTGAGTATTCTAGGATGTGGTTCTTCTTCAATAGAAATGGAATCAGGCCTATATTGTAAGGATACCATAGTAAGTTTCACACTTAAGGCTCTGTTGAGATTTGTATTTTAATGCATGGATTAATGTCCTTTGCTATAAATTAATAATGTTGTGTAACCCCCCTACATTTATGGTACACTTGTTTGGATTTTCTGAGAGTGTAGGAAATTTTGTTAATTTGTTCTATAATCATTTTACAAAGGACCCTAGAAAATTGATTTGGTGTATACTACCTTATTTTTTTATACTCTTGAATTTTGAAATTAGAAAATTGGCTGTATAATATTTTTAGCAGAATTCATGGTATTTCATTGCAAGCATTCCCAGATATGCTACACTGATCATTGAATGTTTTCATTGTTTTAATATTATTGTTACTACATGGATGGAACCAGAATCTCATCTTTAAAAAAAATGTTTCTATCTCTCTCAGCTGTGATGAAAGCCTTGAAAATGTAAATAAGGTGGCTAAAATTCTCACCTCATTGATGTCAGTGTACCACTGATTTCAGTGTTTTTTACCCAGTGTATTCAGTGCAGTGTTATTTTTCTTGGTCCACCAAGATACTGAAACTAATAACTTCAAAAGGTGTGAACTGCCTTATTCATTGTAATGTGGCTGTTAGCTTTGAAATCTAAATATCAACACTAAATAGCAACACTGACAGTCCACTGCTGATCATTTTAGCAGACCTATTTTATTTTATTTTATTTTATTAATAGAGTAGGGTTTCAATTTGGGTTTTTTGTTTTCCATTAGATATATAGCATCCCTGTAGAAATCTAACTCACTCTAAATCCGTTCCCCCTAAATGAATGCAAAAGAGATTTTCCTTTTAGAAAAGAGCTAGAAGGCTGCCATAAATCTGTAATGTTCTCCCTGTAAAAATACCGTTCTCTTTGCATTCTCTTTAAGAAAATATATTTTATTCTATAGAAAGGATCATTTTTGTTAACAGGGATCATATGCCAGATGTTGAACTTACAAAAATTAGAATATAACAATTTCTTGGTGATCTGTGAAGTATCTGTTCATGCTCATAAAACTCTTGCTCGGAAAAGCTGAGATATTCTAATTGTTCTATTTTCCCCCAGATCAACAATGAGTAAGAGAATTTCTGGAGGAATTTAGCCTTTTTTCTTTAACTCAGATCTGCCAAGCAGCATACCCCAGAGGATTTGCTGCTAAGCAGGCAGGGTCACATTCGTATCTACTGAGAAAACACATCGCCTGGGGCTTCTAACAACATTTTTATATAAATGATTTAAGATGGAAAAAGCATTTTAGTAGCATATTTGCAAAAACAAAAGTCAATTTTTTTGTTTTTATTAGTAAATGAGGTATTCCATGAAACACCCTTGGTTATGATTATGTAGAAAGTGTCTGGAGCCACCCAGGCTGTTATGAAATGGGAGGGGGGGGAAACGCCGGGGGTGGGGGCAATGTCATGTCTGGTACTCTAAATTGAAAGAATTACTATTTTTCTTAAGTAGCATACTTAGAAGAAGTGCACTGAAAAACAGTTAGATCAATTTAATTAAATGTCAGTAATGTTTTCTATCTACTACATGGGAAATTTCAATGTCAATATAATGCAAAATTATACCTCTTAGATAAAGGGGTATAATGAGCTAAAATTGTTTTCATTCTTTTTAATATACATTTTTAAAGGACATGGTGTAGAAATTTGGGACCAAATTTACTTACTTTAGCATTATTATAATCTGATGAGGAATAAGATCAGGATTTTAAATGTAGTCTGCATCAAATGCACACATGCCATAATTCACACTGTCAAAATACGGTCTCTCTCTGCTTTTCAGTGAAGATTTAATAGCAGAATGCTCTAGTGATGTGCCATATTATTAAGACTTCATTTATTTTACAAAACTTAGTATAGAATGTTTACTAGAACATTCTTCCTTATGAAATAAATAAAGCTAAACTATAGATGTCAAACAGTTGAACAAAATACAATTTGTGATGCATTATCCTTGATTTTTATTTGTTTACTTGCTCATCTGCAAAATTCTAGATATTCACAGTATGTTTTCTAACCATTACTCTGGATTAGTGTGCTTCTGTTGTATAATGTTAGTTGTCGAAGTGTGACTTCTCCATTTATGTCGGAGGGCAGTGGGTGCTGTGTGATGGTTTTTTTTAAAAAAAAGGCTAATAAATTAAGATACAAGTGGATTGCTAAACTTGTGCCTTGACATGTCTTAGGATGTAGATTTCTCATTAGCCACTAAATGAATTGATGCTTCACTTCATTGGCTATGTCCTATGTGCATATTCTATTCAATAACTAGTTTCGGTGTATGGGCCATATTTGTTTTATTTTGTGTTCCTCTGTTGGGCTTATTAGCAGGCCATAACCCATTTGTATATGGGGGACATCTCGATTATTTTCAGCATCAAGTCATGGTATTACGGCTGAGCCTTAAGACTTCACTACAATACAGCCTAGAAAAATCACGTGTTATCTGTCAAGTGAGTGGTGTTTGGGCACCCATAATTTGTTCTTTTGTTTTCCCACTAAAACTTTCCTTTTCTCCTTAAGAAAAGGTAAGCTTATGCCTGGGCTACACTAGCGGAAGGGGACGGTTTTGAATTAAGATATGCATCTTTAGCTGTGCTATTCGCGTAGCTGAAGTTGAAGTATCTTAGTTCGACTTGCCTGGCTGTCCCCACGGTGGTGAATGGACCGCGGTGGCTCCCTAGTTGACTCTGCTTACTCTTCTTGTGGAGCTGGAGTTCCAGACTCGACAGAGTGCGTTCGGGGATCGATTTATCGCGTCCTGATGAGATGCGATAAATCGATCCCCAATACACTGAGCATTACCTGCCAGAGGGGCGGGTAGTGTAGACATACCCTTAGAATTTCAAGATATGGCCTTTTTACTCCAGTGAAGCATAAAGAATTACTCCACAAGCAATAATAATTCTGCATAGGTGAAATTTACCCCTCTGCCTATGTTCAGCTTAAGCCCCAGTTAAATCTCATTTTAAGGACAAAGCCTTTTGTATGGGCAGAATGTGACTAGCTGTGCCAGAAATCATTTCAATATCAATCAGGTGGACTATGTTTCCTCCAACTAGTATCTTGTTCAGAGGTTGCCTGTAATAAGATGCTACCCCATTTCATATATAATGAAAATTCTTGGAAAGCCTTACCATCAAAATTTGCAATATTTTTCTTTAAAACCATATTTTTAAACAGGCTTAAAAAGTCATACTTTAATATGGCACCAAGTGTGTGTTTTCTTCCTCTGTGATGTGTAAAATGCAAAACTTTAAAGTGGAGTTTTTGATGAGCTGCATCTGATCAAAAGTTGTACTAGTGTGGCTGTTAGATCAGTTCTGTGTATATTATGCTGATTTCATCTCCTCCACTTACTTGGCTCGCCAAATAAATGGTTGATTAGAATGGTGAAGTGAAAGATATTTTTTAATTTTCCTGGTGAGCATTGAACTATAAGACTGATAAACAAGAGACCAAGATGTTGTTTTTCTACATTACATCTTCTAGACATGGCAGAGGAATGTGTTTAGATGGCAGGAAACACTTATAAAGCCAGTTAACTGCAAACTATTGAAGGTGGATAAGGAGTTAGGAGTGAGAATCACTGCTGAAGTAAAATACAAGTGCATTCTATCTAATAAAAAATATTTTCAATGTGTAATTTTAAAACCCAGACTAAATCAAAGTATAATCTGTATACAAGAAAGTAATAGAACATGCCAAAATGGTTTACCACTTAATGAATGATGAACCCTATGTCAGAACTGATGTAGCTTCAGTGGCAGTGGAGGTCTATATATGGGGCTTGAAAGCTTGTCTCTCCATCACCTCACCAACCTTACCTCTCCAACAATGACCTCTTCATTGTAACAATTATGAAAAAATAATTGTATGGCTCAATGATATTACATTTTTTAAAATGAAAAGTTAGCAGTGATTAAGAGCAATTGTGTGTCTATTTGGAATTCCTTTTTAAAAAGTTCTTGAAGTCCAACATCCTCTTTCAATGAGCTGTGGACTGGGAGATCCATTGGCATTTGGGAAAGTTGGAATTCATGTACAAGAGAAGAGTTACTTTATGATTGCTAGAGCAGACAGAACTGGAATGACTACTACCACTGTTCTACCATCACTAGAGTGTGGAAGGACAACTAGGGTGGATACTTTGGCTTCACCTGACCTGTGTCATGTATCCTAGAACCTGCTGCATGCCGATATGTGTTAAACTTCCTGGACACTCATAGGACATATAGCCACTGCATGGCCTGTCCCAAAATATGCTTCCATCTCTGCAGTGAAGTTAACTTTTTAAAAAAACTATGTATTAAGGGAATTTTCACCTCCCCCCACTCCTAGAATTGACTGAAGTAGGATGAAGTTCTGTGTTTTATTTAAAATCACTAGAAGTGGATCCATGAAGTGCCTTCCTCCCCTGAACGAAGCAGGACTATGGAACTGAAAAACTTTGCACTAATCTGAGAGAGATTTGAACTTCCTCTTGGAGTGTTAAACTTCTTTAGAATTATAAAATAACAAGACATGCCTGTCTGAACCCCTAGACACTTCAGACAGCTATTTTAATACATAATATGCTATTACTTTTAATATGTCTTTGTCCTACATGGGAAATATGCTTTAGGTTTTCTGTTCTGTTGCTTAGGTTCTTAATATTATACCCTTCACTGTGGGACCTGAGCACCTTAACTAAACTGTCTTATATTTTATTATATTTCTACATATTGAACAATTCATATTAGTATTTAAAGCATTAGTTTAATAGTTTAATAACAAGTAGATACGTCTTATTACATTTTCTAATGAAAGCGTAGGGGACACACGCAGGTTGAGTCTAATTCTAACAGTTGTTGGACCAAGACTGATTTGGCAAAGAGACTGAAATAATCTGTCGTTAATAGAGATGGCTCATTCTGGAGAAATTTGAGATATATCAGAGGAGTGTAGCAAAAATTATATTGATAGTCCCCATTCTGTTTTTGTTCTGTGGATAAACAGAAGATGTTTTGTTTCCAGGGATGTCAGTCTGACATGTTTAATAAGCACTATTAACACAGTTGATTAAGAAAGATTGCTGATAAAACAAATGAACAGCTTACCAGTGGTGAAGATGTTAACATAAAATACATCTATCCCCCTTTAGTTTGTGAAGAGATTAAAAACAAACAGGTGTGGGATAAAATAAGAATGATCAGTTACTGTGACCTCTGTCTCTGAGCACCTGTCAATACTGCATGCAGAAAAAACAATGACTTCAATGTTTCTGATGGTTTTCTTTGTACATCTAAAAATATTGCATAGATGTGTTCTTACAAAGTAATCACTATGAAACTGACCTCTTGCTGTATGGCTTTGGCAATTCTTGTAGTAGGGGTTTCTGTCAGTGGTAAGCGATTTATGAAATTAGACCCACAAGTTGATTTATAAACTTCATAATTATTAGAAGGGTTATTAAATATGATTAGGTATGATTAATATCGCAATGAGTAGGTTTCATAGAATGAAAGATATTGGAACTGATCTGTTGTATTGAATTAGGCAACACATTTAAATAAAATTCAGTATAGTTTATTGTCCAATCTTGACTGGAGCATTTTTATAGATAGTACTTCCACAATCTCTTTTGGCAGTGTTGCCATAATAATAATGTTCTTTAAGGATATCAGGTTTTTAACTGAAACTTTTCTGCTTAAAGTTAGAATGGGTGGCAAAATTATTGAGTATATGTGATTGGGTGTGAGGAGTGGGAGTGGAGTTGTTGTTTTTCCTAAAAAAATGCCAATTTGCCAAAACTGAAACTGTTCTCAGGAAATGGGCTAGTTTTGACAAATCTTCTGGGTAGAATTTTTTAAAAAAAAATGTTTAAAAAATTTCAAAACATCCTATTTCAATAATTTCTAAACAAAAAGTTTTGTTTTTCAGTTTAAAATGACTTTTTGTTTTGATATTTTAGTTAATTTATCCTTTTAAAGAGTCATAATTGAAATATTTGGTCAAGACATGAAAGGCCATGAAGAGAATATATTCTTCAGTGCCAGAAATCTGAGTATTAAACAAAAGGAATTGAAAATGCTCATTTGTTGGCATACAGTCAAGCTAGTTTGTATTACTAAAACCTGGTGGGAAGATTCACATGGTTAGAATGTTGAGTCACTGGTTACAACCTATTTAGGATGGATTGAGTGGGTAAAATAGGGAGGGCACTCTGTCAAAAATTACGTTACCTGTTTAGGAGTCACTGACAATTTAGAAGTAGGGCTGTCAAGTGATTAGAAAAATTAATCATGATTAAAAAATAATTGTGGTTAGTTGTGCTGTTAAAGAATAATATGATACTATTTATTTAAATATTTTGGCTGTTTTCTACATTTTCAAATATATTGATTTCAATTACAATACAGAATACTAAGTGTACAGTGCTTACTTTATATTTATTTTTATCACAGATATTTGCACTGTAAAAGCAAGAGTGTTTTTCAATTCACCTAATACAAATACTGTAGTGTAATCTCTTTATCATAAAAGTTGAACTTACAAAGGTAGAACTACGTACAAAAATAACTGCATTCAAAAATAAAAAAAATAAAACCTTAGAGCCTACAAGTCCACTCAATCAGACTTTTTGTTCAGCCAATCACTCAGACAACAAGTTGGGTTACGCTTTACAGGAGCGAATGCTGCCCACTACTTGTTTACGACTTCACCTGAATGAGAACAGGCATTGACATGGCATTGTTGTAGCCAAGGTAGTAAGATATTTACATGCCAGATGGCTAAAGATTCACATGTCCGTTCCTGCTTCAGTCATCATTCCAGAGAACATACATCCATGCTGATGACAGGTTCTGCTTGATAATGATCCAAAGCAGAGTGGACCAATGCATATTAATTTTCATCATCTGAGTCAGATG
Organism: Dermatemys mawii; assembly: GCA_007922305.1. Lineage (NCBI taxonomy): Eukaryota > Metazoa > Chordata > Testudines > Dermatemydidae > Dermatemys > Dermatemys mawii. The sequence continues at coordinate 42,247,719 of ML677364.1, read as the reverse complement.
CCACCAGAAGAAAGTTGATTTTCTGTTTTGGTGCTTCAGGTTCTGCAGTTTCCACATCGGAGTGTTGCTTTTTTGAGACTTTTGAAAGCATGCTCCACACCTCGTCCCTCTCAGATTTTCGATGGCACTTAAGATTCTTAAACCTTGGGTGGCGTGCTGTAGCTATCTTTAGAAATTTCACATTGTGTTTTGTCAAATCTGCAGTGAAAGTGTTCTTAAAATAAACCACATGTGCTGGGTCATCATCTGAGAGTGTTATAACATGAAATGTGGGTAAATCAGAACAGGAGAAATACAATTCTCCACCAAGCAGTTCAGTTACAAATTTAATTAACACATTCTTTTTTTTAACAAGCATTATCAACATAAAAACATGTCCTCTGGAATGTTGGTTGAAGCATGAAGGGGCATATGAATATTTAGCATATCTGGCATGCAAATGTCTTTCAATACCGGCTACAAAAGTGCCATGCCAACACCTGTTCTCACATTCAGGTGATATTGTAAATAAGAAGCAGGCAGCAGTATCTCCCTTAAATGTAAACAAGCTTGTTTGTCTTAGCAGTTGGCTGAAAAAGAAGTAGGACTAAGTGGACTTGTAGGGTCTAAAGTTTTACATTATTTTATTTTTGAGTGCAGTTATGTAACAAAAAACCCCTATACTTGCCAGTTATACTTTCATGATAAAGAAATTGCACTACAGTATTTGTAAGTGGTGAACTGAAAAATACAATTACTTTTGTTTATAATTTTTACAGTACAAATATTTGTAATAAAAATAATATAAAGTGAGCACTATGCACTTTGTGTTCTGTGTTGTAATAGAAATCAATATATTTGAAAATGCAGAATAAGATTGAAAAATATTTAATACATTTCAATTGATAATCTATTGTTTAACAGTGCAATTAATCATGATTTTTTTAATCACAATTAATTTTTTAGCGTTAATCATGGTTCACTCACATGATTAATCGACAGCCCTATTTGGAAGCAAATGACCTTAAGCATTTATGGCTTAGTATTCTAACAGATAAAACACAAAATGGGGTACTAGTTGGGGTCTGCTATCACCAATTCACACTAAAGAAAAGGATGTGTGGCTCCTTAAGCACCTGTGCATAATGCATTAGGAAAAAAGAGCTACTTTATCACAGGGAATTTCTGATGAGCTGCTTGGTGGAAGCACCATCAGTACCCCGCAGACCACCAGAAATACCTCGGTGGAGCCCAAGATATAGACCTCTGCCATGAACAGCAAGGAGGAGTTTCAGGGAGAGGTGAAGGGAAGATCCAGCTATGCCCCAAGTCAGGATCTGTTCAATACTCTGCTGCAGTCTAGCTAGTACCACCAGCCAAGCAAGGACAAGCCCATCTGTCAGAAACAGGGCAGACAGCTCATCCATCCCTCCATTCATTTTACCCAAAATTTTCCTACTTCTTTCCTTTGTATGTTGTATTTCAAAATAGAAATCACTAGCAGTTTGATCTACTTCCCACTGAAGTCAGTGGAAATCTTTCCATTTGATAGTGGGCAGGGGGTCTGGCCTTATAAGTCTATCCATCTCTCTCTAAGATAGAGGGTTTTTTTTCTGAAACTGGGAGATTTAAATTGTAGTAACTGAGAGTAGAAGCTGACCCAAAATGTTTAGTGTTGCTCCTTAATAATCTCCCTCCTTTTTCATTTACAAATTGTGAACTTGATTAGAAACTGCTTCTTTTTAATTCTTTTACAATACAATAGTTTTAATATTTGCATTTTGGGGCATATTTATCATTTCAATAAGTATATGTTCCTTGTTTTACTGGGCATTGATAACTCTACAAATTTGATTTCTCCATTTTTTTCTCCATGCTTTGCACATTCTCTTCCCCCTCTCACACCTAACTCAGTAATGATCATTCTTACACATATTTAAGATTCTGAAAAGCTGTCTGGTGTAGATATTTATAGATGCAAAATAAAGCAAAATGCTCATGTTTACTTTCTCTATATAATCTTTAGACATACTATGTGACATTTGCCGAAAATTCTTGAACTGCTGATCTATATTATAGTGATGGTAATATAAACCTGACATCCTTCAACTAATGTGAGGTCACTCAGTGTGCAGCTTTAAGTTGTGATTTGTAAAATATTGTGGAAGAAAAAAAGTAATAAAAGAAAAACATTTTGTATATTCTCTAGCTATACGCTGACAAGGATTTTCAGGAAAAGGCTGCATGATTCCACATTTTAAGTTCTTTGCCAACTCTTACTCCAGAGTAGTAACTTGGCTGACTTGAGAAATGGTTAGTATTCATGGCCACCCTTTTAGAAAGTGATGGCTTTTTGTTTCCAGCAACAACTGTACTGTGGAAAACTACATGTTTTAGTACATTCCACACTTTCCTTGTCTCTCTTCCCTCCCCTCCTCTCACTTTCCAGACACTGAAAGTGAACCTAGGAGTAAACAATCAATCCTAACCTCAGGGGACTTAGACAGAAAATTCTTTGTATTAAGAAGAGTATACGGTTTCTTCTGTGATTGATCATATTGAACTGCAGCCATTTTTGGTATAACAGTCATAGTAACCTGGCTTGTGGAGCTCTGACACCAATACATTTATAGTACCACTATTTTTATTTCTTGCATATGTAATCCAAAAAGCTTAAATTACATGGTTTTGTTTAGGAGAGGAAGGCTGTAATTTTATTAGCGTTTTTCATATAACAATTTCTTTTCCTAATTAAGATTTTTAGTTTATAAAACTTTGTTCTATTTTGTAACACTTCTGTATATTCAATTTCATTTTCCATTATATACCCTTACAGGAATTCTGCATCACTGTGCAATTCAGAATTTGTGCAGAAATTAATGTTATGCTCAGACTTTCCATCCCCCCTCCACAGAAATGGGTTGCAGAGCTGCTGGTCCCCACTAGGGGTGCTGGACCTGGTGGAGCTCAGCTCACAAATAGAGGACACTGACGTGGGGATGGGGAAGGAAGCTGGAGCAGCTGCAGTTCCTGGAATGTCCTGAAGGAAGGAGACAGCATACAGGAAACTCCAAACAAGCCTGGGAAGCGGCATCAGATTGTTCCTCCTCTGGATCCCTGGACTCTCAGCGGGAGGGACTGTGTGTGTCTGGGCTGGGGAGGCCCTGTGGCTGGGCTCTAGGGGGGAAGGGGTATGGGTGTCTGGCCCCTCTTGCTGGGCTCTGGGTTGCGGGGGGAGAAGGGTGCAGGGAAATGGGAACTGGGTTGTCGTAGGGGTTGCTTTAACTCTTTCCTCTGCGGGAATTTTTTTGTCTGTATTGTTACAGACATAGGGCTTGGTTACACTGGTACTTTATAGCGATATAAAGCCCCCACGAGCGCTATAACCTCCTCCCCGTCCACACTGGCAAGGCACTGAGAGCGCTATAACTGTGGAGTTATAGCGCTCCTGGTAATCCACCTCTGCATGGGGAGTAAGGGCTGTAGCACAGCTGCTGTAGCGCTGCAGCAAGAATGTGGATACCCACTGCGCTACAAGTGATCTCTTGAGATGCCTAGAGCCATTTAAGGCAATTGACGTCTCTTCCCTTTCTTTTGAATTCGGCTGGAGGAATGCGGAAGTACCTCTTTAGTTTCTCTCTTAACTCGGCAGATAAGCAATGCAAATGTTTAAGGAGGGAGCCTGTGTGAAAACAAAGCCCTCTGTGAACGGAGGCTCGCTGCCAGGCTTTCAGAAGAACGGAAAAATCACTGGCTCTCTCCCTCCACATGCACACAACACGTCCCCTCTCACCTCCCTCATATAAAAAGCACGTTGCACCCAGCTGAATGCTGGGATACCTGCCCTAATGTGCTGCTCTTAATGCCGCATTAAGGGCCCCAAATGTGGCCGTGCTATACCGCTGGCGCGTCTGAGTGTGGACATACAATAGCGCTATACATATTACTGTATAAGGGGACCGCGATAACCAATAGCGCTATAATCTTGTAAGTGTAACCATACCCATAGTTGCTGGTAGGTATTTTGAAATAAATTACCCAAATAATTGAAATTGGCACTGATTATATAGTGTTACTTTGACTAAAAAACTTTTTTCCTATCTAAGTTTATGGCCAAATAAGCATAGTTAGTCTTTAAGGTGCCACCAGACTCCTTGTTGTTTTTGACAAACAGAATATGCAAAATTTTGCAGATTTGTAAAATATTGTGTGAATTTTTAATTTTTTGGCACAGAATTTTAAAATTTTGGCACAGAATTCCTTTAGGAGTACTTATATGATGTGTAAACTTGATACATCAGGTTTTTTTAAGTTACATACAATATACTCCAAATATCTGTGGGCCAGGAGAAAATTTCAGCTTCACTAAAAAAGTATATCATAGATTAGAAAGGCATAGACATGTCACGCTTTCAAAGTTTGCTACAAGTTAACAGAGCACCTGTTTTTGATTCTCAAATATACTATCATATTTTATGTAGCACTCCTGCTGACCTCAGACCCCATGGAAACTGAGATATTTGTAGTTTTTGTGGTTCATGCCACTGTAACACGTTAGCATAATGATTCCTACTCCCAGAAACTGGAAACATCTGCTGGAGACCTGAACAGCACATTGCCTGTGCTTGGCAGCAGAGCAGCCTTCAAGATATTGGCTGATTTTACTCCCCAGCCAGTCAGAAATAATTTCAGAAGGATGGAGAAATAATTACCATAGTGAAAAAGTGAAACATTTAAACAAATTTCAAAAGCGAAGTACTTTTGTACTCTATTAAAACGGGATTTACAATAAGAAATATTTGTTTTCGTTGGCGGCTTTATTGTAATGTCTTATTTATCTCTTCTACAAGATAATTGCAAAAATAAAGCAAAAATAAGAGAATTACACCTAACATCCTTTTCTACATGATTACAACACTGTCATTGCCATAATATTTTTCTTGTGCACATTTAAATATTTTACTTAAATACTAACTTAATGGCAAAACTTCCATTGACTTCGCCAGGGACCGTCTTTCATTTTGATTAAAACAAAATTTTGTCTTCAGTATTTTTCAAGAAATATTTCAAATTTCTTTTAGTTCTTATAAAATTATTTGCAAAAATAATATAAACATTTCTCAGAAGACAAATTATGAAAATAACAGAGAGAAAGAATCGCACGAATAATATGGACACAAATTTATACATATTAAAATAGCAAAAGCAGTAGAAAATGCTATAGTTAGAGATGAGTTCCTGCTTTCATTATAAAACCACTTTTTCAGCTATTGATACTTTTCTAAACAAAAATCTTTTGGGGCTGAATTTTTCCAAGCCTGGACTCAGCCTAGAAGTTAATATTTTAAAGAGAGCTTTAGCATAACAAGTTGATCCATTTTTGATGTATGTGAAAATACATTTTCCCCATACATTCTATTAACGTTAGCCATCCAACGCTGAATATATTTTGATTTTCTTACAAAGGGATTTGTGTCTTTAGGTTTCAGTACAATAATTTACACAATGAACGGATCTAGAGGACACCTATTTTTTCAAGGAAGTTTGGGTTACTAATATTGAAGTTAACAAATATTCAGATTTTCACATGCATGTGCAATAGGTTTAAATTTATATTTTACATTATTTTCATCAGAACCTTATAATGCAAGGCCACACTGGCAGGTCATTGCATCTGAGTCTTGTTCATTCAAAACTCTTAAACTTTGAAGGATTGAAGTGGTACTCCTGTGTAGCTCCACAATTCTGCAAGGATGAGGTGGGTACTTTGGCAGCCATAGTGGCAGAAATTGCTATTTCTGGTTTTGATTTTTCTTTTCTTCAAAAACAAATAAACAAACTTGGAATACCCCATGCAAAAATGTGAACATTATTGTATTCAAATGTGAGGATGTGTTTAACTGAGCTGGGTACTCCTAGTTTCAAAAAATGCGTGTACATACATTTTATAAGCCTTTCATGCTCAAAATCACTATTTGCATAGGATTAGAAGGCAGAGGGACACAAGGAGGTAGGACAGTTCGTTTGTTTTTTGCCTTTGGCTCCAGTTCTAACTTTAATAAATTCATGGATCTAAAATAATTTTGAGATCTTCAGAGAAAAAAATGTTTTACTAGATTTTATTTAAAGATTTCTCTCATTTTTGGGGTGGCTTCATATCTATCCACTTTTTCTTCCTAATTAATTTTGTCAAAAAGGAAACTTTTGCATCAACATTGTGATGTTTCCACTACAAAGTGAACTTTCCTTGAAAATGGGCTCTTTCTGCTACTATTCACAATATTTTTTTTCAGTAAAAATGGGACATTTAAATTTTTGATGGAGTGTGAAAAAACCCATGCCCCAAGCAGTCTCACCTCTTGTTGTCAGTATTGGACATCTCTTCTGTGTACATGCAGTGCATTAGATTTTTAAGTGAAAGGTCTGTGGCCCAAGCACATGATACATGTATGCACATAAACATAAAATGTGTAGTACTTCGTAGGAAGGCATGACAGTTCAGGGATTCTGTCTATATTCAAGTTATGATTTCCAGTTGGATTTTATAAACTGTATCCTTATGTTATGACTGTCTTTTACTGTGTATTGCCCCTTGTGCTAAGGATAAAAGATGGTGGTGTATACATCAATAGGCTGATTATTAAGGATATCAGCACCTGAATAGATCTTATTTGGGGAGAACAAAATAGTAACTGCCTCCTAGGAGAAACCAGGTTTCTCCAGATCTCTGCAGGAAGCTTGTGTTTGGAGAGCGGACAATTCCCAGCAGCAGAAGAAAGGAACCAGATGGTGGTGGTAGGATGTACAAACTTGAGGGACACTCAGAGCAGGAGAGAAGAAGCTTTGAGCTAGAGAGAGGAAGAGAGCGGAGAGGTAGGTCTGTTTAATTGACAGACCAGCTGAGGAAGAAGAAAGCCTGCTGACTTACGGGAAGGGGAGAGATTCCATGATTTGTAGGATATTCTGATGTCCTTACAGGACTCTGACTTAAGTCCAAAGGATGCTCAAGAGTGGTGAGGAAACTCAGGCACAAAAATACCTTTAGGTGGAATATTGTTTTCCCTACATTTGAGTGTATCTTATGCTGAATAAAGAGTAATTGTGCTTAGAAAGCATTGCAAAGACTGTGTGTCTGTTTGAGTTTACAGTTCACCTTTTCAGGGACATGTGACAGCAAAGCAAAGTGCCCACAATGTTGGAGCTCAGGGAAAGAGTGTGCTGAAGCTGCTGTGGCCTCTTGGGAAGTCAGCACTGGTCCTCGTGCCTGAGGAGCTAGCCTGCAACATCCCATTTCTATGAAGTAGTAACAGAGTGCCTGTGCCCAGAAAATGTGCCAGAGAGGCTAAGGGGAGAAAGTGCTACAGCCTCCTGAAATTCAGGATCTAGCATATTTAGACCCAAACACAGCAGCCTGGTGCATGTCCAGAGGAGAGGGTTTCAACCAGAGCTGTGTGCAACAGATGGAAACAGCCTTTGTTCTTAGAATCATAGAATATTAGGGTTAGAAGACATCTAGTCCAATCCCCTGCTCATAACAGGACCAATCCCAAATAAATCATCTCAGCCAAGGCTTTGTCAAGCTGGGCCTTAAAAACCTCTAAGGATGGAGATTCCACCACTTCCTTAGGTAGCCCAAGCATGGGTTCATGTTCAAGCATGAATGAGTGAGATATGGTATGAATGTATTTTTGTATTAGTTGGCCCGTTTTGCTTCTACAATTAGTAATTTAAAAGTTAAAATGTACATTGCACATGAAGATCATGGGAAAGGGTTTTGTTTTGTGGGGGAGGGAGGTTGGAAGTGGCTGTTTGCGCCACTGGCCCGTAGACCATCTCTCTGCTGCAAATAGTGCAAGTGACTTTCTGTATTGGCTGTCATCTGGCATCTATATGAAGATCTTTATCTTAGGGTACAGCAGAGACTACAGTTTCAGACATTGTAACACCCACAGCTCCCTTGTGAGGCCATTTATTTTTCTCACTTCTCCCCTTAGAAAAATGTTTTAATAAATAAATAATTCTATCAGGTGTAACATACAAATACTCAACAGTCACTTGAAAGAAAAAAAATGCTGAACATGGGAAGCAAACCAATATGTGTGTGGATGTATACATAATGGCACTGTGTCACTGTCTTTCTCATGTACACATTCCTATTGGTATTTTTCAAGACAGCCACTAGCTCTGTTGTCAGTTTCTGATGGAACAGAACAAATCCATAGGCTATGCTGAGAGCTTAACCAGACTTGTCAAGTTTCTCCACACTATAGTGGGTTTAAACAAACCAAACTTTGAGCAAAACTCAGTGGTTAGAGACTACAATGAAACATAGGACTTTTAATATGTTTTAACCAATGTGAGTTGAAACCTGAAATGTTTCCATACCTGTAGTTATTTTTGTGTTCCCCCTGTATTACTCAATTACTATATTTGTTTGTAGGCAGTAGCTCCGGTGGATTGGTTAAAAGGTCATACATTTAAAGGACACCATTCCCTTTTGATGTTGGCTCCATAGACAGATAGTTGACCTTGGTGTAATGTGTTCTTCTCCTGGCTTGGCATGCAAGTCTCATTTCTGAGATCTATTATCCCACGGTAAAGCACACATTGACAGGATCTATCGCTCTCAAATGGTTTTAAAAGGAGTTGATGACAGTTGGAAATGACAAAATGAAATAAAGGGCCAACAGAATCTGAAATATTGATAACATGACTGATAAAGCTTTATCCACCTATTTGAATAACTATATGATTGTGCATTGTTTATCGGTAGCCAAATTATTGTAATGCTTACCCATTGGCAATAACAATTAAACTTAGATACCATGCCTTTAGGGTTCTTTTCCCTCTTGAAAGTGCTTTTGTTTGACTTTGGCACTCTTTCCCCCCTTCTGTTAATTTTAATGATATTTCTTGACTGTCAAATCCCTTTATCCTTTTATCTTTAATTCTGAATAATAGCAAACAATATAGCTACTTGATGGACAGGTGTTATCTCATGAAGCTTGACACACCTTTACTGCTGGGTCAGGAGCTCATCAGTGACATTTCAGGGATGTGCATCAGTATTCTGCCTTTCTCATCTCATGTGCAGTTTAATTTCCTATACAATATTTGGTGTGGTACCCAAGAGCTTTTTGATTGATTTTATTTAACCCTTCAGCCATTGCAGCTATCAGAAATATTATTTTAAAATATCACCAGCTTCTGAACTACAAAAGATATGAGGTTAGAATGTTATAGCTTAGCATAGTCAGTCAAAGCCCTCTTTTTAGTTTCAGATATGTAAATTGATTAGTTCTAGAAATTGTTTTCAGTTTAGTTTAAAAAAATTGTTTAAATGCTATGAATGAGCTTTTGCCAATGCAGAAAGTTCTATAAATGGCACATGTATCTTGCAAACATCCTACAACTTTAAAGTGAGAGCATTGTTTGGACTGGGTCATCTAGTCCATTGCGCTCCTCCTACCAAAATTAACAGATTTATTCTTAAACCATACAAAGTACCATCGGTATTGACAACTCTAAGCACTCAAAAATCATAAGATGGGCCTCAGAAATCTTGAAATTAATAGTGTATTATTTTTGTCTTCTGTTTCTGAGCCTTTAAGGCAGGAGTGGGCAAACTTTTTGGCCCAAGGGCCATGTTAGGGTTGCAAAATTGTATGGTGGGGCCAGGTAGGGGAGGCTGTGCCTCCCCAAACAGCCTGGCCCCACCCCCTATCTGACCACCTCCCACTTCCTGCCCCCTGACTGCCCCCTCATAATCCCTGAGTCGTTCAGTGCCCCTCTCACTCCTTGTCCCCTGACTCCCCTCTCCAGAGACCCCCCGCCCCTAACCACCACCCCCAAGATCCCACCCCCATCTAAGCTCCCCTGCTCCTTGTTCCCTCATTGCCCCCTCCAGAGACTCCCTCCAGAACCCCACCCCCTACCCAACGCCCCCTGCTCCCTGTCCCCTGACCTCCTTTCACACACCCACTCCCTGACAGACCCCTGGGACTCTCACACCCTGACTGTCCCCCTAGAACCTCTGCCCCATCCAACCACTCCCTCTCCCCAACTGCCCCAGGAACTCCTTGCCCCAACCCCCCTTGCTTCGGCCTCAACTACCTTACCATGCCGCTGCCGCGCTGCCCTGCAGGAGTGTGCTGCCCTGGCCCCAGATTGGTGCCCATGTGGTGCGCTGAGGCTATGGAGGGACAGCAAGGAAGGGGCCAGAGGAGCCACCCTGGCGAGCTTCAGGGCTAGGCAGGACAGTGCCGCAGGCCAGATTTGGCCTGCGGGCTGTAGTTTGCCCACCTCTGCTTGAAGGTATGCTTCGTTCATATTTTCAAGCATTCATCTGCAAACCATTCTGGCTGGAAATCTATTTCATTTTAAATGAAAGCTGAGATTCTCATACAATCACTTGATTGATTCCATGAGTTGAGACTCTAAGTAGAACACAAAATCTTGCAAGAATCATGATAAAATCTTGAGAGTTGGCAACATTGTGTCATGGGTGCTGAGTGTAGCTTTGACTAACTCCATGGTGATAGTGTAATGTTAATAGACTCTGGTTGTCAGTGGACAAGATTGAACTTGGGATCTCAGTGCATGAGCCACTGACTACCACATGAGCTCAAAGCCAACTGACTATTAGCTAAGGCTGTAGAGTAGACTCATTTTTATCTCTTTCTTCGAAGTGATCTCAGTGCCAGTAGATGGGACAGAACTCCACGCCTTGATAAATGTTTAATAGAAACTTTCAATCAGATATTGCTAAATATTTATGGGGACTCTAAAAGGTGACCTACTTCAAATAGCCGCCTTAACAAAATTGGCAGTGCTACCTTTCAAAATTAGACTGGTGTGGAAAAGACAAGGGCTGTAGCAGTTTTAGTTATCCTTGTTTATTATTCATGACTTTCTAAATTTGTACAAAACCCACTGAAGAATCTGGATTTCCAACACACCTAATACTGCCCAGCTTCATTTCTTATCGTTGTTCAGGCAGTTAACAAACAATAGATCTGTTGAAAGTGCTAGAGACCAACAGCTGTATAAATGGCACATGTTACTGTTTGGTTGGTTTCTGAAAGAGGGGCACATTATCAGTGTTGTCCCAGGGTCTGCGAATATACAGTTAGTTCAATTCTGTCCTCTGATGTGTGTATGTGTACAAATCAAACTCAGATAGAGGGAGACACATATGCAAAGATGGAATTTGGTCCATCTTGTTCAAATAGTTAATTAGTATGATCTAGATACATTTTTTTCATTAAGATTTCCATCTAATCTGGCAGTTAGTTATCTTGGCCAGAGGCAGAATAGTAAATTGAATTTGTCAGTTGAGGAGGTAGAGGGAAGTGGGTTTGGTTTGCTGCCAGTTGACAGCACTTGTTCATCTGTTTTTCGCTTCCTTCTGAAGATGCCTAAATATTACAATAAAGAATAACAATCTAATGAGAAGCCCTCTCTTGTGGGAGTGTGGATTTCTCAGTGTATCTCGTCATCTTTGTGTCTCTTTTAGGACCACCCCACAAAAGGAACCATGCAGGCAGATCCTCCCCATCAGTTTCAGTAGGGATCCACACAGGTGCAAGGGTCTGTCTGTGAGTGGTTCTTTTGCAGGATCAGGCATTTACATTGTAAACTCTTCAGAGCAGGTGGTTATTTTAATGTTTGTGTCTTGTATGGGCTTGAGCATGTCAAAGCTGAACAAACAGTAATAGGCAAAATACAAAAAAAAAGTCTCTGTTTTAAGAAAAGATTTTATGCTCTACAGGAAACACAATGTGCAATATATGAAGTAATTGTTTTGGGTTTAGAAAGACTACTGCTCTGATTTACAAAGCACTTAAGCACTTGCCTTCAGTTTCATCTGTGCAACCCAAATGTTTTCAGTGGACAGTGAACAGAGTAATTTGATCATGAAGTTGGATGCATGAATAATTGTTCATGGCGAATTTGTGAACCAAAATAGAAATTAATTTAATGTTCTGTAGCTGCTGAGCGAGTTCTGCACTAACAGGAGCCCAATTGCCCCCTTACAGCACATTCTAGTCCCCTCTAGGAATAAAAAGACCAAAAACTCTGGGTGAAATCTTGGTTCCACTAAGGAAATGGGGGACAGAATTTCACCCTCTAAAGTTGATTTAACTCCTCAGAGGGTACCACCTCTAGAATGTGCTTCTCTAGTTGCTCGCCAGACAATTGCAAGAGTGTTTTTCTGTTTTTAATTTAATGAATGTTTTAATTTTTGCTCTTGGTTTGTAGCTAAAGAGTGACAGATTTATATTATCTATCTGCCTGAGACTTCAGGTGATCAGGCTGAAGTTGCAGGATCTTTAGGGACGGAGATGAAGAGCACACCAAGTGACTAAGTTTTAAAGCTTTATTAACCAAACAGAAGTGAGTGCCTGGGTGTGCCCCACCTCACTCAGAGGAAGGAAGAAAGTGCTAGTGCCCGAGCCCTAACCCACTTTGATGCTCACAGATGTGCAACCCAGGGCTGGCCAGGCCTGAGTGTAACGGAAGAAGAAGAGACGGGGAAGGGTGGATGGGAGTTCTGCCCTGTGCACAGGTTGTCCGGTTCCACTGTAGATCTTCAACTTGCTTCGGCTCTTGGGAGGGCTTTTAAGCCCTGGGTGTTTCTGGGAGCATCTTGGCTACGGGAGCGCCCCCCCCATTTCTCATGCTCTCTGCACCAGTCCAAATCGGCTCTCCATAGCTCCCCTAATTTTACCAGAACACACCGGCTTCAGGGTCGCAAGGCAGACTGTTGAGTCTCACCGAGCTAGGGTGACCGGATGTCCCGATTTTATCGGGCAGTCCCGATTTTAGGAGACTTGTCCCGTGTCCTTATCCTACTTTGGTCAGGACACCCTTTGTCCCAATATTGGGACCTTCCAGAGGCCGGCGCCGTGCACCACTTCTTTGGAGTGTGCTCCTGCCGGCAGGAGCACGCCCCACTGCCACAGGCAGTGTCAGGGCAGCCAGGTCCCAGCCCAGTGGAAGTCTCTGCTGCGGTGCATGCACGGGGCTTCTTGCAGATGCCAGCAGAGGGTGGCGGGGACAGAGAGCCCCCAGCCACCCCACCCCCAACCCAGTTCCGGCCAGTCATTGGCCACACACCCGACTACCCCAGGCAGTCTGGGTGGCAAGGTCCTTCCCAAGAGAGGTCTCTGCCACTGTGGGCGGGAGCGGCTGAGACACCCCCTACCCCCGGAACCTTCCCGGGAGAGGGGCGCGGCGGCTGGGCGGTCTCTGCAGAGGTGTGACAGGCCAGAGCCTGGGGCAACAGCACCTGCATGGCAGGATCCAGCCAGGTATCTGGCAGAGAGCCCCTGGCTGACCCCTGCAATCCTGCTCCAGCTGCCCCCTTGGTCCGACCAACCCCAGAAGCCAGAGGGAGGGACACACCTACCTACTGGTGCCGGAGACTTCCTGGGACAGGACAGAGCCACCTACTGGTGCCAGAGACTTCCTGGGACAGGACAGAGCCACCCCAGGTAAGTATCGCTGCGGGTGGGTGGTCCCGTGCTGCTGGCCTGGGGCGGGCCTGTACCCAGCCCCAAAGCGGGGGTGGGGTCCTGGGCCGCCGGCCCACAGCAGGGCGCCACCTGACACCAGAGCCGGGGGTGGGGGTCCTGCTCTGCCGGCCTGCAGTGGGGCTGCGCCTGACCCCAGAGCCGTGCGGGGGTCCTGTGCTGTGGGCCGGCTTTGTATCTCCCCCTTACCCCCATGGGTCGTCCAGTGGCACTTGGGGAGGATGAGCCTGTGGCTCCCCCCAAAAAACTCCCCCCTCTCCTCTCTTCTGCCCCCTCCCCAATGTGTTCCAATATTTCATTGTTGTCATCTGGTCACCCTACACCGAGCCAACCTTTGCAAATGTGTAATCTTATCAGTTCTGCAACTTCTTCAGTTCTGTTTGTCTCAGTTCTCCCGACCATCTGGGGTTGGGAGGCGGGTCTGTAACTGCTTGGCATGCAGAGATTGTGTCTGTGAAGTCCTGGGACTTCTTATCTCTGGTCCTGGCAGAATTTGCAGATGAACCCGTTCCTTTCCCCTTCGGCCTCCCCTAACCTGCAAAGGAACCTTCCATTCCACACTCACATCTTTATCCCTTTCCAAGCGCCAATCCACTGCATATAAAAGCGTTAGCAATGTATGCTGCTGGTGCTTACCCAGGGGACCCCGGAGGAGTAGAGGAGAATTCTTACAGTAACTAAAGGGCCTACCTGCCATTGCAATAGGTTCTGTAGAAACATGTAAAACAAAATGTATGGCCCAGCCCCTCCCTGCGCCCAGCTCTACCCCAAGCCACATCCTTGGTTCCCAGTCCTGCGCCTGGCCCCGTTCCCAGCCTCAACATGGCCCTGCTCCCGGCCCCGCAGCAGCCCCCAGCGTTGGCCCTGCTCCCAACACCAGATACACCCCCTTACCCTGGTCACATCTCCCAATCCCCCCATGAGCCATGTCCCTGCTCCTGGCCCTGGCTCTGGAGGGTGGGGGAGGGTGCAACCCTCAAAAGTTTGGGGACTGCTGCTCTAATGTATACAGTTCCTTTGAAGCTGCCAAATGTGATAAAGGTAGAGACAATCCCAGGATTTATTAGACTAGGCTGAAATGGAAAAAGACTGGGTAACTCAGGGGTTTCTCATTTTTCTAAAGACTCTGATATTTAGGATAAACTAATGACACAAGCATTTAGAGTTAGAAAGAAAAACTGAACTTCATGTATGTTAATTTTTTTGGTTGAAAGCTAAAGCTGAGTTTCCTTACTTAACTTATGACATTATCCATATATAACATGGGATTTCACAGTTCTAACTGAGCTAATGTGATACATTTACAGCAAAGCCCAGGTAAAGCATTGCACAGTAAGGATAAGCACTGAGACTTCATTTTGTTTGTTTTTGCTTTTGTGTTGTCACATTCTTCTCGATGGCTTTTTGGATGTTGATTTGCATGTATGTTTATCTGAATTAGTATAAATAGCTTCTCATTTACATATATTTTGCTTTATTTCTTTTATGTTAAGATGATGAATCTATAATTCTTTATTCCACCCACCCCCAACATATGGCTAATTGGCTATGAGCATATTTCTTGAAACTTTTATCTTTATTTCATAAGTGGCTTTGGTTTATACAATTCATTATTTTTATATTATAAACAATCGTCCTGTTCTAAAATAATACCCAATTTACTTTAATGAGAAATGAAAATGTGGAAAAGAAAATTTAAGATTGTACTGTATTTTTGTAATGTCAGAAAAAGAGAGTGTTCTGGCTTTTGATTACCACTAACTACCCTTTTTATTACAATCCAGATGGAAGAATCTCTGTAATCAAATCTTGCAAAATATTTTTATACCCTTTCTAAACAATTCAGTGTGATAGAAAATTACCTTTAACTCTGCAACATGGTGTGAGAAAACAAAGATTTCAGATTTAATTATTTAGTTCAGCTGAAAGCCTACTAAGCTTTCCCTCACAATGAAATGCAGACCAAATTTTCTCTGTGAACCTAGTATAAAACTGAAGTAACACTATTGTAAATGAGAGCAGAATCTGGCCAGGTAATTTTAACCCATGTTTAATTACCTTTTAGAATGATACAGAAATCTAATTTACCACAAACTTTAAGTAATATTTAGTTGTAAAATGCTTCTGTTCTTTAAAAATGTGTATAGCTACTTGTTATTTTTTAATTTGACATTGTACTCAGAATTGTCCTCTCCTATACAGTATGAATTAACAACAACAATACATCTTGGATTGGAAATTGATCAGGGCTTGCTGCTAGACTGACTAACGCATCTAAACTAGCCCTGGTTTTCAAAGAACATTCAGAGTTTGCATTTTAGTTTAAACAGAGCTAGGCCAATTTCAGATCCATTTTGCTGGCCTTTCACTCCTCCCCATTCCCTGCCCCGCAATACTAGCGGGACCTAATATGAGGCTTCTCTCAATGTCATTGTCTGTGCTATAGACCCACAGAATCACATGAGATACTTCAGTTACAACACATACTCATTTTACAGTATTTATAGTGTGGAATGGTGCCTTTACTCTGTTTCTAAACCATATTAAAACTCTAACATTTTAGTGACACTGTTGAATCTGATATATAATCATATGCTAACCTATTCCATGGAAGCAGGAGAACCTGTACAGTTGATACTATTTATTTATATTACATAACACCTACAAGCCCAAGTTATGGACCAGGATCCCATTGTACTAGATGCTGTACAAACATGGAACAAAAAGATAATCCCTTCCTCAAAGAGCTTATGAAGACGTCCCTAAGATTAGAGCAGTTCTAAAAATTGTATTTATGTAAAATTTTGTCCAGACTGTTTCCATTAACATTTACATACAAATTTCTTAAATACATTTTGAGCTTTAATTCTTAAGCAGCTGTAATGAGAGAGATCCAATATTTCAGTCCCTACTGGTGCCTTTGTCAAAGGATATTTACAAACCTGATAAGATATTTATATAATTACTAACCCCCAATTCCTTACAGATAATTATATTCAGTTCCTAATTTCCCACTATAATCTGTACTTGCAACTAAATGAAATCATGTGTTATTTATCATCATTTGTAGTATAATGCATAAAGGAATACTTTCCGCAGGTACCTTTACAAATGATAACTGAGTAGGTAACTAGGAGAGGCTAAGAATTCTATAGCAGGAGGAGGGATTAACAGGTCACTAGCAGAGGCAGAAACAGGTCCCAGGTTTCCTGATTCCTAGTCTAGTGTTGTATCCACTACAACAAGTTGCCATGAAAACCAATGTAAATAATTGTAAAGTTAAGAAAATGAATTTTGAAAGTAACATATCTTTATAACTAATCTGTGAAACTTATTGCTGCAGGATATCATTCTGACAATAGCTGAACAAAATTTTTTTTTATTAAATATTTGTATGGAAGAGAATCAATCTCTTACAGAGGCTGGGATAAAAATTACAAAGGTTTCATGTTTCATGGCATAAAGTGACATCATTTATATCAGAAAGAAGTTCTCCCATATTACACAAGTGAGCAAAGCATATTATGGAATATTTTTTGCATTCCTCTGAATCATTCTCTAGACACCAATGGTTGAGACAGTGTACTGAGAATAGAAATACCTTTATTCTTTTCTGATAGCTTTATTCTTATGTTCCTTTATTTGAAAGTAGACAGGTACTGGACGATTTTTACAATTCTGTTCCACCAGCGTTTGGCCTTGGGGCTAAGGCCCTGGCTAATTTTAAGCATGAGTAGCTCCACTGACTTCAGTGGAACTACTCATATGCTTAAAGTTAAATATATGCTTTAAGTGCTCTTCTGGATCAGAGTCTAACTGAGCAAGGGTCGGAGGACTTGGCTGAATGGATTTGCTTCTATATATGTTGCAACTGTCTAAAACATGCTGGAATTGTATTTTATGGTACCTAACGTATAGATTATAGTATTGTTAAGCTACAGGGCAAATGGATTATGTTTTCCAAAAATTTGGAAAACTATATATTTAATTACCGTCCCAGTCCAATGGGGCAGCGGGAAGCGGCGCAGTGCTGGCTGCCACTTCCCGCAGCCCCCATTGGACTGGGACAGAGAACCCCGGCCATTTGGAGCCACAGTCAGTGAAATGGCAGGTAAACAAAGCAGTGGGGCCCGCTAAGGGTGCTTACCCTGCGGTCCCGCGTCCCAAGGTTGCCGATCCCTGTGGTAGCACTTAGAGTCCCCAAATGAGATTGGCAGTGAAATCCTGGCCCCACTGAAGTCAGTGGGGAAACTCCTACTGACTTCAGTGAGGTCAGAATTTCATCTTGGAAGTCCATTGTGCTTAGCACTGTACAAGCACAGTCTGAGATGTAGTTCCTGCCATGAAAAATTTACAGTCTAAATAAACAAGACAAAGAGTGGTAAAGAAAACAGAAGCACAAGACAGTGAAATGACTTTTCCAAGGTCACACAGGCAGTCCATGGCAGAACAAAGAACAGAACTCAGCTTGTCTGACTCCCAGTTCAGTGTCCTATTCAATAGACCACACTACTTCTGATGTTATATTTAGTACCGTTATTCTCAAACAGATATTATGATGTATTACTTATTCACAGTTTTAGAGTATTTTGCCAAAAATATGATAGGATTTCCTACTTCAAGTATTTAGGCATCTACTTCTTTTGAAATACCTTAAAATATATAAAAGGTTGATTGTTGCAGTAGAAATGTGGCTTGGTGTTTTGCATGTCTTTGCAGTAGGATTTTCTGTAATCTTTCCTGTCAAATATTGGATTATACCTGTCATCCTCCATGTAGATTGGAGAAGGCATACTGGTAATGCTGTAGAGTCCCAAGGGTTTCTTTGCATCTTTTGAATAGTGTCGGCTATTTTTCAGTTCTTTTGTTCTTGAGATTTTTGTACTGATCATGGATTTTCGTGAATCAGCATTTGTCTAATACACAAGAGAGAGGAAAAAATTTCCATTGAGATAAGTAACCATGAGAATTACTAGGAGAGCTGGTCAGGAATTCT
Source organism: Dermatemys mawii (assembly GCA_007922305.1). Classification (NCBI taxonomy): domain Eukaryota; kingdom Metazoa; phylum Chordata; order Testudines; family Dermatemydidae; genus Dermatemys; species Dermatemys mawii. The sequence goes on along the minus strand of ML677364.1, from coordinate 42,229,209 downwards.
CTGATGAAATGGATTTTTGTCAGAAGATGACAGTTCAGCAAAAACAGACCTTTTGGCAAGAAAGGTAAGGTTTTGATGAAACTTTTGTTGACAAAGATTTGTTCTCAAGTCCAAAACAGAATTTTTGGTGTGTGTGTGACCAAGCTTTGCTTGGTAGTCAGGGCTCAAACCATGGAGAAAAGTTCAAATTGCTTATCTATCTGACTTGGAGTAGGGATCTGAACCCATACTTTCCACATTCAAGATGAATGCCCTAACCACTAGACCAGGGATCTGCAACTTTTGGCATATGGCCCATTGGGAAATCTGCTGGCGAGCTGGAACGATTTGTTTACTTGCTGTGTCTGCATGTTTGGCCGATCACAGCTCCCACTGTCTGCAGTTTGCCATTCCAGGCCAATGGGGGCTATGGGAAGCGTTGGACAGCAAATCTCTCAGCCCACAATGCCAAAGGTTGTAGATCCCTGCACTAGACTGTTGGGTAGTCTGAGATAGGTGTCTCTTTTTTCATGAAAATTTTCAAAAGGTCTTGAGTTTGCTCTGCTCTAATTACTAATAACAATTTGAGGCTATATCCTTTATTTTAAAATTTACATAAAAATCACATCTTTATGTGAAAATAATGAATATTGGGACATTTTATTTACATGAAATTGCTGATACTAACCATGTGTGTGGAGCTCATTACCAGGAACCCCTGAACTCAGAGTAGTGCCGTATTCCTGGGTGTAAAATGCAAGGGGATGAGGGCCCTAGTAGCAGTTCAGTACTGTCAGCTGCTAGGCAACAGCCATCCACAGCATTTTGAGGATTGCACAGATCTGAAGATTCTGGATATTTTTGGTGGGCAAGAGTACATATTCAGTAAAGATAATGGGAGCAGATTCAGTCATTATTTTGGAGCTTATGTCTCTTCCAAGTCTTGGGTTATAAGGATTTGTGAAAAAGGAATGGGATGCTACTATGATCATGAAAATTATTAGCTTTGGTTTTATTTATTTTAGGTGTATAAACAAACACTTCTGGAGGGAAAAGATGTCATAGGATCTTTTTCAGAAGAGAAGTGGATTATTATGGGGACAAATTGTATTTTGGGGTGTGTTTTTTGGCAATTCCATTAACACGAGATAAAAATATTGTGCTAGGATATGGCTTATGCTATATGTTAGCCAGTTTTACATTTGTTCCTGTATTTAATATCGCATCTAGAGTGACTGAATATGTGATCTGAGCATTACAGTTATGAAATTACATATACCTGGGCTTCAGATTCAAGCCCTAATTCATAACAGTATAAAGTGTTTTAGCTAGATGAATGGTACTAGAGCAGGGGTAGGCAAACGTTTTGGCCCGAGGGCCTCAGCTATTTGCGAAATTATATCGAGAGCTGGGTAGGGAAGACCCCTCCCCCAATCCAGCCCCATCCCAATTCGCACCCCCAACCATCCCCTGAGAATCCCTGACCCATCCATCAACCCCCCTCATCTTGTCCCCTGACTCCCCCTTCCACAGACCCCTAACCACCCCCCAGGACTCCACGCCCTACCCAGTTCCCCTCCTCCCTGTCCCCTGAGTGCCCCAACCCTTATCCCCCTTCCCGCCCCCTAACCACCACCCCAGAACCCCACCCGCATCCAACCAACCCTGCTCCCTGACTGCCCCCTCCAAAGGCCCGCAACAACCACCACCCTGGAACCCCTCCATCCCCCATCTTACCATAGCAGCCCCAGCCCCCAGAGCTCTGCCTGCGTGGCGTGGCTCCGGGGGTGGGGCGAGCATGCAGCCCCGCCCCCGGGGCGCTCCCCGTGCGGCGCAGCTCTGGAGGAGGGAGCGATCAGTCCCGGCCCCCAGAGCGCTCCCCGTGTGGTGCAGCCCCGGTCCCCAGAGCTCCCCACGTGGCGCGGCTCCGGGGGTGATGGGAAGCATGCAGCCCCGGCCCCTAGAACGCTGCCAGCACGGTGCCGGGGGAGGGGAGGGCGTGCAGCCCTGGCCCCGCAGCGGTGCCCGCACTGCACAGTTCTGGGGGAGGGGCCCGGGGCAGCCTCCGTGGGCCAGATGGGAAGGTCTCGCGGGCCGGATGTGGCCCAGGGGCCGTAGTTGGCCCACCCCTGTACTAGAGCATTAACATTGTTTTTGGTATCGATTTGCTGAAGTTCAAGAACTAATTTTTTGTTTTTTCTTTGTCCTCCTGGTTCTGATCAGTTTTTATTATGCTAATGTATTGAAGGTATTATAGGCAGATCTGGTAGCATTGTCTATCATCAAGGACCATTTACCCTGCTGGTCATCTGCCCCAGGATTTTTTTTTTTTTTTTTTACAATTTCAGCCAAAATGATTTCTCAGAATGGTGTTTTTGTATATGTTGTATCTCTGGTGATCTTTACTTTGAAAAATTCTAGTGCTGCCATGCTTTGGAGCAGGGACTTGAAATTTGGGAAGGGGAGACAGACTTTGAGTCAGGGATGTGCTTTTGCTGTCTTTCAAAATCCATCCAAATTTGGCCAAGAAATAAGCCTTTGAAAAAATTGAAATTTGAATATGCTCAGTAGAGATTTCTTACACTTTTATAGCTAAATTCCATGAAAATTCCATCTTTACTGAGCATATGCAGCTCTGAGCTCCTGCAGGTTGTACCAGGTCCAGTTCCAGGAACTTGAACTGAGAGTGGAGAGACTGTCTCTTCTGTGCCCTCAGTGTTCCCCATGCTAAACTCAGGCAGTGGGGAGGAGGAAGCTGCCTGAATCGAATGCAAAGGGGACAAAGCTAGATGTTCAAGGTGGTTTGTGGGGAGTACATTGGGACTGAGAGCCTGGAAATTCGTAGAAGTGGAGAGGTAAACTGGGACTGCCAGCTGAGGTGGGGGGTGACTGTGACCGGTTGAGCAAGGAAACTAGACGAGGAGCCAGGGTGCACAGTGAAATTAGACATGGAGCTTTGGGCAGGGAGATTGGAATGGGGAACATGGGTGAGGGGGCAAATGGAGGCCAATATAAGGAGAGAGAAAGATCTGATGAGGAGCCAGAAAGGAGGTAATGGATTGAGTGAGCAAGAAGATGAGGGACAAGGAATAGTGGAGGAACTGGACTTGCTGAGCAAAGAGGGAGGATCTGGGAGTAGAGATTGGGTCAGGCTACATGAGGAGAATAGGACTGGGACAATGAGCCAGTAGAGGAAAAAAGACAGGAGTGTGACAGGATCAGGTTGGATGGGACAAAGGACAAAAAGTTAAGAGGGACTAGGAGAGTCAGAAGGGTATGTGCCCACTTACCTGCTCCCTTCCAGAGACTAGATTAAGGTTGATCCAAGTACCATAATTCAAGCATTTCCTACATTTTGAGTGATTGACTTTGCAATCTTAATCATGTGATTTTTATCATGAGTTTTTGTATGTGTAATTTAAGATTATATATAGAACTAGCATCAGTTAATAATTTAGGTTAGATTGTATCATTTTCTTCCCAATTATTTTCCCCTCCTTTTATTCTTCCTAACAAGTATTGTTGGAAGAAGGAACAAATATCTTCCTAAAAATCCTATGCTATAATGCACTGATTGATTAAACTGAGATTGTTTAGTCTACAGAAGAGAAGAATGAGGTGGGATTTGATAGCTGCTTTTAACTACCTGAAAGGGGGTTCCAAAGAGGATGGATCTAGACTGTTCTCAGTGGTACCAGATGACAGAACAAGGAGTAATGGTCTCAAGTTGCAGTGGGGGAGGTTTGGGTTGGATATTAGGAAAAACTTTTTCACTAGGAGGATGGTGAAGCACTGGAATGGGTTATCTAGGGAGGTGGTAGAATCTCCTTCCTTAGAGGTTTTTAAGGTCAGGCTTGACAAAGCCCTGGCTGGGATGATTTAGTTGTGGTTAGTCCTGCTTTGAACAGGGGGTTGGACTAGATGACCTCCTGAGGTCCCTTCCAACTCTGATATTCTATGATTCTATGATTAGTAAATTGCTGCTCAGTAACATTCTTTTTTTTTTTGCAAGACTTTTATCACTCTCCTACATTTAAACCTGTCAGCACCAGTCCAATTCGGTAGCTAGTTATGGAGCTAAAACCAAAGGGGGTAGGTAAATGAGTTGTTGTAAGAAGGAAGGTGGCGAGAAAGGAAAATCAGGAAAAGCTAAAGAGCAGTGTTACTGACTGAAATATTATGGTGGCTGTTTAAGCATCTTCTCTTTATGAGCCTGATCTTGCACAACTTAGGGATTTTAGCCAATGACTTTAATGTGTACAAGATAAAGTCCTATTTGAGGTGTCATAGAATTGTTCTTTAGAGATGTGCAGGTATACCTTGGCAGAGAGATGCAATAATGTAGAAAACAATTTGGAGAAAAATTAGACTTACTGTTGTTTTAAATTAAAAACCAGTCAATGATATGTGGCAATTGTGTGCAATAATTTGGAATACATGTCAGAAGTTTTCCAGAATTACCCCCACCAACAAAATGAAAAAAAAAAATCCATAATCCTATTCAAAATTGTAAGGAGAGCATTGTTTTTCTTAACTGAGCCTAAAATGGCACAATCTGTTCTGTACTCTGTAATACCATAAATGTAAGCAAAATCTAAGGGGGAAAGGATGATTTCTTTCTATATATTTAAAGGCCTACAAAGAAGTCTAATGGCAAATAATTACATCTGGAAACATAATTTGTTAGTTGGGTAGCAAAGAACTGATTAATATAGAAATTAATTTAACATTAAAAACAAGAAGCCTGTAGCATCATGATTTTATTTTGCTAATTTTCAGTATGTCCTATAGAACGGAAATGCTGTTTATTACATATTTTTTTCTTTTAAAAGCTTGTTTGGATTTGTAACAAATGAGTCAAAGCCTTGCTTAATTTTGCCTCTGCATTTGATAAGGAGCATTTTCAGTGCCAAGTGAAGGATTTTAGACATACCATTACCACTAACACTCTTTGTAATTGCTTGGAGCACTGCAATGGAAATCTAACCTCAAGAGATAATTAAGGAAACCTGGCTGAGGGAGGCAGGGAAGAAGAAAGGGTATGTCACATTCTTTCTTTGCTACTTTTTCTGACTTCAGAGTTTAGTCTTGACTACAATAAGAATTTTACCTGTGACAAGATGTGTGCAGGATGATAGCTGACTATTTATTCCTATGGATGAGTTCAGTTAAGTAATCATAAATATTATCAAGATACATTGTCAAAATTATTCAAATTATGTGGTTTTTACCCTTTTAGACATTTGGCCTTTTGGGCTGTCATTTTACATCACTGATTTTTCTGCCAATTCTTTAGGAAAGTATAAAGAGTGTATTCTATCAAAGTACTATATGTTATAAAGCAATTTTTCTCCCCCTCACTAAAGTGATGTCATCTCATCTCTGTATATTTCACCTAGAGCCCAAATAAAGAAAAGAATATCAATACTCTCACTTCCAAACATTGTGTCTCTTTGGACATTGCTGTATTAAGACTGAAAACTAGAGGATGTTCCATCTGAAGGAAGTAAGATGGAGGGAGTAGGGTCCATATTTGCTCTCGAGTCCCAGGCTAATACTTAGCATCTGATCTGAAAAAGTCAGATTGCTATTATAGTTTAATAATCACAGACACATTTTTATCTTCTTTTTGCACTGATAATGTATGCAAAAATGCAGTATGTTAATCACCCAGTGTAGAAGATAAAAGACATTTAGGTCCTGATCTAAAGCCCAATGAACTCAGTGGGACTCTGTTCATTAATGTGAGCGGCAGAAACTTTCAGTGAGTATTTCCATTAGCAAATATTGGATGTCATGCTATAAGGGGCTATATGTATAATAGTTTGGAATGAAAAGGGAGACCTCTGTAGTTTTTAAATTTCACAATTTTTAAAAAATATAACATAAAACTATGCATCTTTGGCCTTTCTACTGAGATTCTTAATGCTGATAATTATGGAGCAGTTTCCGAGCTGTGAAAATCCATCTTGCAGTAAGTTGACTAAGACCATTAGCATACTATTTTACGTTTTTTTTTTTCAACCATGCTGATTTGACAAATACTAGTGTTTATTATCTAATACATTTCTTTCCTCTGAGAAGTTTAGAATGGTCAATAAAGCATTCACCAAGATTTAAAATTCACTTTTTAAATTTCTTAACTGGTTTATATGTATAAAATATTTCTGAAGGAAACTGATAATAGATGTGAGGGAGAAAAAAAGTGATACTTGGGAAATATGACGTGACAGAATTTCTCATGACAGACATTTTGGGGGGGACTGCAACAAATAGCAATTATTCAAACCACAGTGAATTACACATTTCTATAAGATGTATCATTTACACAGGCAAGGAAATACACAAGTGTTTTGAATGCAAAGGGCATATTTGTGCTTTTCTTTTTATCTTGTCCAATAAAATGTTTATTGTAAAAATTCTGGCACCCTGTTGTCAAGCCTACAGAGTAGCAACCCTTAAATATTTCAGTTTTATCTTTGCAACTTTGCAACCACAGTGTTCAGGCATTCCCTATACTTCCCTATTGTTATACAGAATACTGCATATGAAGCCATCTACAGTAGACTCTCGATTATCCAGGATTGGGTTAACCAGATTGTGGATTAACCAGGATGTCAAAAAAAAAAAAATAGGCATAACTTGCAAGGCCGGCTCTGCTTTGTTGCCGCCCCAAGCACAACAAAAAACAAAAAAAAAACCCTCCAAGGCGCAGGGCAGCCAATGAACCAATATCCCCTTCCCCCGGCACAGGGTGGCTGGTGAACCAACCCCCCCCCCCCCCATTTCCTATGGATGGTGATTATCCGGGATTTTATTAACCAGGATTAATTTTTTTCCCTATCATTCTGGATAATCGAGAGTCTACTGTAATTATAAAGATAAAGGCTTTAAGGGCAATTTCTGTAATATAGCACCTGTTATCTTCTGTACTGGACATTTAGCATGCAGCCCAGCTTCCTTGCAAAAGAATTAAGTGATGGGATGCTGCTAAGTGTGCGATTTCTCTCTCCCTCACCACTTCCCCATGAACAGTGTCCAAGATTTATATTTTATTGGCATTTGACAGTCTTTTTATAATTAATTTTGAGTAAGTTTAGCATATGTTAGTTGTCCAAAAAGTACTATTTGAGACTGAATGAAAAGAGAACGAGCTAAATTAACCCCTAGTTTAATTTGATATAGTTAAACTAAGGATAAATTTGACCTAGTACCTCAAGTTGTTTTTCTTACAAAGAACACTGTTCACCTCCTTAAACTTTTGGTTGGCTCAAGAATCTGATGATGGTGCTTAGCAATGTCTTTCTGAGTTTGAATCAGACCATACACTGTAAGGGGCTAGTTGTTTCTGAGATGGAAGTGTAATTTTCTGCCAGGTAGAGTTGGCAGCAAGAGGGGCTCGGTTCAGTGTTCAGAGATTTCTCTTGACAGTAGAAAATAGAACTGGCTAGAGCCACCCATTAATCTGGGAAAACTAAACACCACCCTGCGTCATTTCTGAGGCAGTATTTCCCCTCATGCATGCAATGAGTCTGTACACAGCAAAAGAAAACATTAGTTTGGAAAATGCCACAACCATAATTTGAAAGCATGTGATCATAGGCAAATACCCACACAACAGTGCATTGGGCAGTGTCCTTTGCCTCTGTTTCTAACCTTGAGGTGTGAAAGTCCAACAGACAAATGTCCCTTAACACATCACTCCCCTGATTCATAGTTGGCGATCTGTGGTCAGCAAAGACCCAGAGTTCAGAGGTGCATTCGCTTGGGCGGAGCAGGGGAGGTGGGCACTAATGGGGGACAATGAGCAATGCCTTGGTACTGGCTCACAGCTGCCATTGTCTTTCTGTTGCCTCCGGTCACTATTGCTGCCATCCCTCTGCCACCTCTGTCTCTCTCTCTGCTGCTATTGGGCACTGTCTTGCTGTCATCTCGCCCTCTGCTTCCACTATTTCTTTGCTGCCACCCCTCTGCTGCTGCTCTCCACTGCCGCAATAACATCACATTCTGAGGTTCCATCACTTAACTCAGGTCTCAGTGATTTCACCAGGTAGTGTGGAACCTTCATGCCAGTGCAGTCTTTGTGTTTCCTTTCACTGTGCTCACATAAAGTCTAAAGCATAGCCCCTTGCTCAGAAATGAGAACAGCTCTAGGGATCACCCTACTGGAAACAAGGATTCTTAATTGAGTGTAATCAGCTCTATCATTAAACTTTGGAGATGGACAGGTCACATTGGGTCCACAGCAGGTAGGAACACCTATCCCCACCCCCTCTCATTTCCACTGGGATTTGGCATCCCTACCCCCGTCTTAGCAAGAGAGGTTCAATTTAGGGTGACCCCCCTCAGTCAGGACATGCTAAGCACAGTTCTGCTGCCCTTTACTCATACAATCAGGATAACATTTCATTACCCTGCATTCAAATACTAGAGTGATTTGTAATCCAAACCAGCCAAAATTGGTCATTCGACAAAGCACCTCCATCATGCTGTCCACCTAGGCAGAGTAAACATGTCTGGGAAAAGTCTGAGGTCTTTGCCCAGACATGCCCCCCAGTGCATTAGTAGATGCCAGGGGGAGCTCATTCAGTCCCCGCTTACAGAAGGAGACAATATAAGCCTTCTAGTTAGTATTTAACTGCACTGGAGTTTTATATTTAGTATGTAAGTGTGTCTAAATAAGCAGTTTAGCTGAATATTTCTCACATATAACATAGGCTTTACACACAATGTTTTCTGTTCAGATAATTAACATTTCTATGTCCCAACATCTGCTATTTGATAAAGAACTATGTATGTTTTTCCTAATACAAGTAGTAAATATGAGATTTACTGTATTCCTTACACCCATACATGTCAGGAGTAACTTCACTGATATTAATGGAGTTACACCAATGTAAGTGAGATCAGAATCAAGCCCTTTATCCTTTAAAAACAAAGTATGATTAATTAATATTAATAGAACACAAACAGCAGCACTAACTCTTGTGAGACTCCTCGACGCAAGTTCCTATGCTACAGTCACAAGTGAGGGAGTGGCACCTAATCATCTATCCACCATCTAATCTGGAGAGTTATGCTGCCATTTGTGGAGAGAATTCTGCATACAGGGGCTGTTCTCGAAGTTCTCCACTGGTGCTCAGGCTCCTTTTGAATTTACAGGTCATTCCCCTGGTCCCCTCCATGCTGCCACAAATTCCTCTTCCTGCATTGTCTTGAGAAGATTAGGATGAAGCTCTACAAGTTTAATTAGTAGCATGTTGTCTGCAAGTTTTACTTTGAACAGGTTTATCTGGGGAAGAGTAGCATCTAATCTGGATATTTGTTAAACGTGACTAGGATAAAGTCACTGTTTTTTCAGGAATTTTGACATGACTATAGTACACACATTGTGGAAAGCCAGAAATACTCCCATTGATTACTCCTGGACTACTTATGTGAGTAAGGGCTGCAGGATATGGCCTCAAATGTTTGTTATGATGGTTCCTTGTGTCTCTCATTTCGTAGAAGTGAAATTAGGAGTGAAATCTTGGCATCACTGAAATCAATGAGAATTTTGCTGTTAACTTCAGTTATAATAGGAGTTTACCCTAGACCATTAAGGGCTCCTTTGTCTGGCTGGTACTCCAGCATTCAAAAAGGGGCTTGGATATCAGAATAGTACATCTGATGATGTACTATCTTTTAAAAGGCTGTTCCATAGAATTTTCTTTTAAATACTATTTGTGAAACTTTCAGCTGACTATTTTTGCAAAATCCTGTGTCCTTTTTTGTGTCATGGTAGAGATTTTCATGGTATTATATATAATTCCTGATTCAAAGGGGAAGCATGACACAAAGAAATTGAAATAGTTTAACTTGACAATGGAAAAATAGCCTGGGGATATAGCATTTTAAAAAGTAAGCAGAGTAACTTTTATAAAATCCCTTTTCCCCCTCATGCATTTAAGTTCTATGCTGAGATTACTTTAAAAGAAAAAATAGAGATTTTACTATTTTATTTAGATAAAGAGAAGTTTTTACATGTATATTTTATGAGTGAAAAAAAAAATCTAATCTAGCATGAGGATGTGGCCTGAGTACACAAAATATTCCAGCTGTAAAAATACTCTTCAAAAGAGGAACATTGTGGAAACTATTGCTTACTTCCTAGACACAGTTTAGCTTTAAACCTGTAGAATTGAGGTTTCAATTAATTTGATGTTGCTTTTCATAATTTTTTCATAGTTTATAGTACCTGTAAGGTTTTCAAAATCACTATATGATTTCACATTTTCTATGCTAAAAGATGCCTCCCATTTATATAGCCTGCTTGGAAAATGAACCATAATAGGACTAGCAATAAAACTGCAGTGCTGTTAACTTTCCCATCAGAGAGCTGAAAGGTACCTTCCATTGATTTATTTTTATTGTTGGCTCAGTCTTTCCATGTCTTAATGTTTGCATTTCTATTTGTTTTTGCTCCCAGCAAATGTTCTTTTTTACACATCAGTGAAGAAAAGTTTCCATTCTTAGCACAAGAAGTCCTGTTGTTGTTGTCTTTCTGTCTATCTTGAGCTCAGAAGTATCTAAATGTCTAAGTACGGACATTCGGAGACAGTGGACCAGATTCTGCTCTCGATGACAATTGTGAAGTCAATAGAATTACTTTGGATTCATACCAGTGTCACTGAAATCATAATCGTTCATAGAGTCCCAGTGGTGATATGAACTTAGTGGTGGCATTATCTAAAATCATGAAGCTGCAATCCATGGAACTTTTTATTCTTCTCCCAAATCTCTCACTTTTCACTCTTTCCTGTGTTAGTAGATAGTAATCTTGTAAGCTTCTGCATATCCCTCAACTAATGAGGGGGTCTCCACAACGTGCCTGTTGTTGATTTGTTATTTAATTAGTTGGTATGGTTGTGTTTGTGGTTAATTTTTTTTATATTGCTTGTGAAATAAAACTGTTCAGAGCAATGTGACTTCAAAAGTACAATCAGCTAAGGCTTGTAGGGAAAAGATAAGGGTAGCAAAACAACGACAATAAGTAGAATAAATTAATTCTAGCTAAACTGCTTAGGGTCAATAAAAAGGCTTTTACAGGTACATTGGTGGAAAAATGAATTTGAGAAATGGTAAGCTTATTGATATATGAGAAGAGATCAGATTAAAGATTAATGTCTCTAACCTGGCTAAGCAGTTTATACTTTTTAAAAAATCAATATTTTTACACAGAGACATACAGAAAGTAGCATGAACAATTAGGACTGCATAGGCACCTTGGCCTCCACGAAGAGTGAGGTGCAGTGTGCCGTTGCACTGCTTCAGGTACCTCGAGAACAGTGGTTTTCAACCTGCAGCCTGTGGGCCGCTCACGGCCCAATCAGCACACAGCCATAGCTCATGTGACATCCTTAAGATAGTATATATATTGTGTGCATGTGGCCCACATAACACAGAGAGCTGCATGTGTGAGCCGCAATGGTAAATTGGTTGAGAACCACTGCTCTAGAGCAAGGACTGAATTATGGCTCTCAGAGTCACAGGTTGGTCCCTGCTTCCTCCTTACTTCATGTGGGAAGTAACCTGCATCAATTCTTGCTCCACTGTTTCAACTGCACTGGGTAAGATGGTGTGGTAAGGTCAATGTCCTACCTGTGTGGCAAGGGAAGGGACAATTTAGTAGTGGCTACTTTCTCCGTGATGCTACCTCCAATGCTCATAGTCTGTTCTGAGTAAGCAGGGAAGCTACTTATGCCACTTAACTCCCCCGTGCAGCATCATGATCTGTCCCTTACAAAGTGTTTAAATCAAATTATATTTAGCAAATAAGAGAAATTTAGGTAAGAGAACTTCATACATAAGTTATATAAATATGAAATGACCGGGACGTATATCTTCCTACATCAAAAACTGACGTTAAGATGATTTTTATTCAAGATCTCAAAAAATCCTTAGGGTGGGAGTATACTACCAAGCACAGAAACATTGCAGAGGGACCTAGAGAAGTTAATGTAGGTATAACAACAATCTGTAACAGTGAGAAATTTGGAAAGTAGTCACAATCTTATTAAACTTGGCACAGGAACTTTGCCTTCTCTTCAACATAATCTTCCCTACAGTGATGTCATGAAGTTCTGTACTTCAGAAAACTTACAAATATTTTTTTCTATATTTTTGTATTTTTGGAGAACCTTAGTTTTAAATGCATGCCTTCCTTCCAGTAAGTGCTGGTAAAAGATCTGTCTTCAAAGTCTCCATTAATATTGTGGAATGTTTTTAGTGGGGTAAATACATGCTAAATCATTCTTATAAATTCAACTGCCTGGCTGAATTCTCCAGAGTGATTTATGGTAGTGAGAGGTTTACAAGAATGCATTGCTCGTTTTCTGGGTAACCATGCCAAACATACAGCACACGGGGGAAAGAGCTAACTAAAGTAACAGTGCAGTCACTTACGGGTTGAGCACAGTACATCACTAGTATATGTTTGCAGCAGAAAAGACAAAAGGACCAATATTCCTTATCCAAAGATCTGTGGATGTTCCCTCTTTAGCAGATTCGGGTCACTTCCTTTTCTGCCGGCTGGGCTGTGGGAGGTTGTCTGATAACAAACTGCAATGTGTGTGCTGATAAAACTAACCATTTCACAGACTCCTATTACTGCAAAGTACAGTGTGATGCATTTGCTTCTTAGGTTACTATTAATAGAACTGAATGAGTGAAAAGCCTTCAGGCACTTGTCAGCGTTCTTATTATCACCAGTTTCCTGTGTGTGAAATTACTTATAAGCTTTACTGGGGTCTGGAGTCTCCAGGTTATAAAACACCTGTACAGTAACTTTTCATAAACCAGTAAAGAAACACACACCAGAAATTCAAGCAAATAATAAAAAAAAATCTTTGTAAATGCTCTTTAAAAAATAGTGGGAAGAAGCTACCGTAATTAGATATTCTGGTAGCAAGGTGATAATTTGTGAGCTTTGGAAAGGATACATTCTGTGACATTCATATTAAAAATTGCATTTCAACAAAGATTTGTACACTGTGCTTAGCTACTGCATGTGGTTGAACATCAACAGAGAAAAAACATGTAAAACCCAGCTCCATGCTGGGGCAAAGTCAGAATACAAATGCGCAACAAACAGCAACTGGTCATCCCAATGATGATATTACAAACATAAACAGTCTGGAAAAAATATACAGAGTGAAAACTTTTGTTGGGATTATTGTATTAATATACCATATAGACTAAAACACAACTACTCAAATCAGATGGCTCTCCTCTGCAGAGAGATTGCATTCCCCTAACGGTTCCTCAGCCTCGTTAGGATTCAGTGGATGTCCCTCTGAGTCCCCAATGAGTCAATCGTTCCTCAGAGTTTTGGGCACAGAATGAGGGGTTTGGAGGAGACAGAGCAGGGATTGGTTGTGCTCCAAGACATTGTCCTTGAAACCAGGCCATCCAACGTTCTGCCAGGAAATCCAAATAGGACGTAATACAGTTTGGAACTACTCTAACTGCCTTTGGTTTGACTTAGAGTTGCCACAGAGCAGATGCAGTAGGACTGAGCTAATGGAAGTACCAGGGCCGGCTCCAGGCACCAGCATAGCAAGCAGGTGCCTAGGGCGGCACTCTGTAAGGGGCAGCATTCCGGCTGCACCGCCCCCGCTTTGCTCCTCCATCTGCGCCACTCCTCCCCCCACGCTTTGCTCCGCCAGCTGCGCCATGGCCGGGGCGCCGCCCCCCCCGCTCCTCTGGCCATGCTGTGGTCCCCCCGCCTCTGCCCCCACCCCCTTTTTACTTCGTGTAGCAAAAAAGTTAGAGCCGGCCCTGGGAAGCACATAACTCCCTTTGCTGGTGCAATGGAGTGGTGGGGAATGGTCAGTGCTGGTAGAAACTTACCTGTACATAGATCTACTCGCCACAACAGATCTGGTGAAACATGTCCCTTTCCTGCATATTTCCTGAATTAATAGGTCTCTCCCTCTGTGAACTCCACAGTCCCCATCACACCTTTTTCATTTGATGGCCTAGCAGGAAAGTGGAGGAAGAGCCTCAAAGTTTACCTGACTCTCTGGCCTTCTCTTACAGATTTCTCTGGTAGGTGACAATCTGGGCAACTGTATGTAGTATTGTTGACTCCAGGCATTCAAAAATCATGAATCAACCCCCCTGCTCAAGTCATGAGATTCATTTAAAATTCATGGGATTTTAAGAAAAAAGGAGGTGATTAGACATCATGAGCAGGGGCTTTAAGAAAACCACCAAATATCATGATTCTTGCAATAAAATCATGACGGATGGGATTTTAACACTCTTGCAATCTTCTTTTTCAAATAGCAGACTGGCAGCAGAAGAACACAGAACAGACAAATGTAGATGTGATTCTGATCTGTTGTATCAATATAAATTTGAAGTATCTCACTTGACTCTCGTGTAGTTACTATGGTTTTGCATTAGGATAACTGAGATCAGAATCTGTCTCTAAATTCAGTCACTATCTTTTATTTCTGCTACCCTTTTTGACCTTGAGTAGTGCCTTTCACTATGAATAGTTTCATTGGTTTCCATGTCAGTAGGGACCAGAACGTGGTTCTTACATTTCAAGTCGGAAAGTTGTAATTATTTTGTCGCTGCATATGAGGTAGCATCTGATTAAATGTACTTCTTTCAGTAATTACATGAAGTGAGGTAATATCTTTTATTGGACCAACTTCAGTTGGTGCGAGAGACAAGCTGCTGAGCAACACAGAACTCATCTTCAGGTCTGGAAAATTAAGCTCTGTGTAGCTTGAAAGCTTGTCTCATAAAAGATATTATCTCATCCACTCTGAGTCTCTCATATCTGGGACCAAGATTGCTACAACAACATTGCATACAGTAGTTATATGTTTAGTTTTACAAAGGAGAATTTTGCAGGCACACAAGAAAATCCTGGTCTGACCTTTAATGGTGTTACATTTCCTTCAAAAGCACTTTCTCAATGTAACATTTTCAGACAATACAAATAGTGTTGAATTTCTAAATCAAGTATACTGTACTTCATGTTATCATGGTTAATATTGCCATTTAAAAATATGTCCTATATCCCATGTTGTTTACTTTCAGTCTAGTTTTCTAATAAAGAAAATGCTGAACTGAGAACATTTTTTAATAATAAGGCTTAATATAGCAAAGAACAAAAAAAGTAAACTGAAATCAAAAGTAATGATTAAAGTTTACAATGTGGCTTTAAAACATATATAAAAAGTAATATCTTCATCTTCATATAAAATCAGCTGTTTTACTCTAGAGTTAGTGGGTAAAACAGATGAAAGTAAAACATGTTTTACTCTGTAACTTTGTCTTTGTTGTTAAAAATTAAGCATATTATCATCATTAAAGGGAGAGTACAGAGGTTGGCATCCATAGCCTTGATTCTTAGCACATGCTAAGTTCCTTTGACTTCAGTGGGACTTTTGCACAACTGAAAGATAAACACAAATTTGAGTGCTTTACTGATTTGTACCTTGAATGTAAACTGCTTTGGGGATGGATTGTATTTTACTGTATAATTGACAGCACCCAGCACAATGAGGTTCCATCCTACGTAGAGGTTTTGAGTGGTGCTGTAATAGAATTTAATAATAATAACAATTAATAATTAATGGTAATAAACCCCTGCTCACCTGAATGGTGAAAAAGTCCTCATGACTTATTGTGAGAAAAGTGAGCAGAAGTTACTATATAATGGTAAGGTTGGGAAAAGAAAGCACATTGCTATGGCATAATGATGTAGTAACACACATACGTTTGTCAGATTGTGTCCTAAATATCAAACTGCTGAAATTTATAGTTACTGATTTTCATATCCTTTGAACATCCCTTTGTGCTTGCATTTTTAACACTTTTTAACATTTTCATCTAATTGTTGTATACCTGCTCGGACAAAATTATCCGTATTCATTTCAGCTTTAAGACAATTGAAGTCCACCAAGCTATACAAGAGATGAATGTGACCTAATAGTGTTTTGCCAAAATAATCCAGAGAAACTAATGAATATTCTGGATTAAAGGTCTTCACAGCTTCAGTTTGAAAGCAAAGCTCTCTTTTACATTATTATAACATAGTTATTTTTTTTAGAAAGCTCATAAAGTGTCTTAAATTATTATAGGGCTTTTTAGTAGTTAATGTGCGCAAAATCCATTTGATTTATTTATTATGTGATACTACAATTTAGAAATGCTTTTTTAAAAAAAATCTCTCCTTCAGAACATCTTTTTCTGTTCAGACTTCCGTTTGCTGATTTTAAGCCCAAATAGATCCAGGCTCGGAGGCTTATGATGGAAACACTGATTTCACCATATCATTACAAATAGTGTTGCAAGTACAATACTTGAAAAATCACGTTCAAAACCATACGTCAGCTCTATTTGCTACTGAGTTTTGATAGAGGACCACACTGTCTTTTTTTTTTTTTTTTAAATCATTTTATAGGTGTTAGTTTTCTCCTTTGTAACATTGTCTTTAGGAACTGTACCTGGTAAAGCTGTTTGTGTATGCATGCATAATGTATTTGTTTACATATTGTTTTATAGGACCCAAGGTTCTTCACAGAAGGTACAGAAAGACAAGGGACCCAGTTCATAACTGACACATGCAGACTTATACACTCTCTATCTTTGTCTAAGGGAATCTAAGTCAGTGTAAGCAGCCACCAAAAGGAGTAAAAAGGTGTAAATTACAGTAGACTGGAAACTACTTTACCTGCACTTTCTTAAACATTGTGGCTTCTCAGCATGTCATTTATACCAGTTTGGACTCCCTTAGTCACAGGAAGAGCAAGTATAAGTTGATCTAGTGAGCTAAGTGAATGTAAGGGAGTCTAACCTACACTGTCTTATTCATCACTTCTGAATTTTGTCCAAGATCTCTATCTGAAAGAATTTACTATCTAAATATTAAATATGGCATGAGAAAGAATGATGAAGAACAGGGAATGATGGGTGCAGAAGGACAAAGTTTACAGCAGTTATGTAGCCAAGGGCTGAGCTGTATAAACACTTAAAAGTGAATGTGAGGAGTTCCAACTTAATGCAGGGGGAAAAAAAAAAAGAAAGAAAACCTCAGCCAGACTGAGGCCTTCAGAAGCAAAGAGGACAATATGGACCTTACCTAGATAGATGGGTTTTCTTTTAGTTCCTAAGCAGTCATTCTTTGGCATAAATTTTAGAATTTCTCTATTTTCTGTTCAACGTTTTATGCTGAAGGGCCTGATCTTGTAAATGATCTGCACACAGAGCTTCATTGAAGGCAATGGCACCTTTTTTGCCAGGATTGCAAACTTTCTCCCTATTTCCCACTTTTACAGTAGGTCTAGAGCTAATTGGTATTTTGACTGAATCAACGGAAGAATGATAATGCCAATGAATCAAAGGAAATTACTCTCATTAGAACGTGAAATTCAAAAATCACTGCTTTCCAGAACAAATATTATTCAGAAAAAAATGTTCTCATTTAAAGAAATTGCTCTCTCTGGTATAGTAAAATTCATCGAAAGAGAAACATCTGGCAGAATCATATAACTTACTGTAGCATAACATTTAAAATGAATAAAGTTGCTTTATTGTCACAAAGTGCTTTCTGGGTTTCTCCATATTCTGTCCATATTTAAACTTATCAGTGTCTCGCAGTATGTCAGTTACTCATATTTTACTAATGTTTCTTTTAAGGTCACTGCAATCCACACATAACAAAGTGTGAACAAATCCTGGAAGGTGGAATACATCAAAATAAAAGAAAGTTGAGGCAAGGCACATGCTGCTTTAACATTTGTGTGCAGTTGCACCCTTCATCCCAAAGTGCTTCACAAAAGCCTCTATGTACAGAGACAGTACAATGCAGATGCTTCTGTGGCAGGAGAAAGGCTCACTACACAACCATAAATGGCAGGGGAAAGACTTCCTGGGGACATGGAGCAATCCTCTAATTGAATAAAAGGTGGTACGTGATATTTATTGTTCAAGGAGCTTAAGCCAATGTGTTCAAAAGTGGCCACTAGTTTTGGATGTCTCAGTTGTTCGGTGTCTCAAATTAGTAGCCATTTTTGAATATTTGATTGCTTCTTATTAAGTTATCCAGTATCTTCAGCTGAAGTATTCCTATACAGTAAATTGAATGGAACTCAGTTTAATCTACTTCTGTTGGATTCTTATTATTTTTATTATTTATTGAATGCTGACGTGCTTCTTGGGATACTAGTACAGAGAAGGGTTCAGTCTCCACAGTTTGTTAGACATTGCACATAGGGATAGGTCAACCCACTGAATTCTTTACCTGTGCTTCTGGGAAGTCTAGGTATTTCACACCTGAGGTTGCTACCCACGTGTGTATACGACATGTATTGACTGCCATTTCTGATATATTAGCAATTTTTTTTTTTGGTGCAGCAATGTATTTGTTTCTGACTCTGAGTGAAATGGATCAACCTGTGGTGTTTGTGTTTTAAGTTGGACAAATCTTATTTATTCTGGTTGGCTGGGGCAGAGGGATGGAAGGAAGAAAGCTTTCAGAAAGAAAGAAGTTGGCTGCATACAGGAAATGGAGGGTGGGGGAGATTATTCACAGCAGTAATATTGTAAGCTAGCAGAAAAAATATAGTTCAGGTCAGCAGGGCCTTTTCCTCAAAAATTATTATTCATAACAAAGAAGAAAAATAATTTAGAATAATCAGAAAGCATATAGGAAAAGCTTCTATCTTAGAATTCATTCCAATTCACTCTCTCCATTGCCCTTTTCTGGGGCGTGGTGTGGCAGGGCCATGTGACCTCCAGCAAGAGGGGCCTTAGGGTCTAGTCCATCCCTGCACATTCCACAAAAAAGTGAGACAATAACAGTTCTATTATAGCTTGGTTATTACAGTACAGGCATGTCACGTCTTACGCTGATTCAACTTACGTGATTTCCACTTTATGCGGTTTGCAAAAACAGAAAAAGAAAAGGAGAATTTTTTAAAAAAAACTTCCTGCAGGGGGCGCAATTTCACCTCCCATTGAAGTCAATGGGTTTTGGCTATACGCAGTTTCTGCTTTACGCGGTAACCGCAGAATGGAACCCTCGCGCAAGACGCGACACGCCTGTACTTTTTGTGTTGCAAAATTAGTTATCTGTATGTGGTAACTGTAAATAAATATATACAGTCGACGCTCGATTATCCAGGATTGGGTTAACCAGATTGTGGATTAACCAGGATGTCAAAAAAAAAATATGCGTAACTTTCAGGGCCGCGTAACTCTGACTTTGTTGCCGCCCGAAGCGCACACACAAAAAAACCTCACCAGGGTGCAGGGCAGCCAGTGAATCAACACCCCCTCCTCCCGGTGCAGGGTGGCTGCTGAATCAACCCCTCCATATTTCCTATGGATGGTGATTATCCAGGATTTTATTAACCAGGATTAATTTTTTCACTATCATCCTGGATAATCGAGAATCTACTGTATATGTGTGTGTGTGTGTATATATATAAATATGTATATATATTTACACAATTGCCTTCTCTTTTGGGAGAAAGAATAAAGTTAAAATATTCCATTGTATTATATTAAGTAAATCTCTTATCTTATTAAACTTTCTAGCAATCAATCTGCGATGAGATATTTCAGCATTTATCATCTTACTTAAATTGATCATTCTTTTTCAAGTATGTTCAAAAATCCACTTCATTTATGAACAAATTTTCATGAACCTAACTAGCTTCCTTTAATTTAGAAACTTCATATCATAAACAATGTTTCCAGCATAATCCTATATGCCAAGATTATAAATTGCTTTTCATCAGATAGGCCCTTTCCTTTGCTCCGGCTAGGTAAGGCGGACATGAATTTGTATCTTCTCATGGTTGCTATTTATCAGGCTGCTCTGTCCTCTTCAGCCAGCCTTGCAAGAAAACGAATAAGTATGATGTTGAGAAAGCAGCTGTGGTATATGAATTTGACAGCAAAAAACCGATCACCACATCAGTCAAAAAGAGAAGATTTACTTCCACAGAGGTACTGTGGTTCAAGGCCATGCTGGTAGCTTGAATGCTAAATTAATAGGTATATATTTTCTAAACTTAAAAAGAAGAGTTTAATGGGGAGGGGAATTAACGGATATATGCTACAGCACAGTCATGTTCGACATGCATCAATATGCAGTCATGATTAGTTATATTAATGCAATACCTTACTACAAAGATCATAAATCAGTAATATTTATTTCTCCTACAGTAGTTCCGAGAAGCCCCATTGTACTAAGTTCTGCACAAACAGTACATAATTTGCATACAGTAGTAAGGAGCAGTCCCTGCCCCAAGTATACAATCTATATAGACAAGACAGACCATATGTGGAATATATGAAGCACACTGACCAGGAACTGAGGAATAGAAACATTTAGTGACTTAGCTACAGTTACACAGGGAATCTCTGGCAGAGCTGGAAACTGAACACAAAACACTAAAGTTCCATCAAGTGCCTTAATCGCAAGATCTTTGTTAACAGTCAGACTCAAAACAGCTCAATTTAAGAAAAAAAATACTGTTTGCTTAAGGAATAGAGAAAAAACACATACACACAAAGTCATTAGAACTCTCACCTAGCCACAAGCTGGGAAAAGCCAGGATGCAAGAGACTACAGGAGATTGTCTGTATGCTGAGTTACTGCTTGGCAAGTTAGGGTGGGAATCTACAACATGCTGGCCTGCCATGCACTGGAAGTTCTGTAGTGGTTTTTGACAAACTCCTGTTTCAAACAAGAATATGTCAAAGTGCATTACAGAACTTCCAGTTGTGGTGTTTTAGATGCTGCTTGTAATTATTAGAACTGGGAGTCTGTAGGACAGGAAACAGGAAGGAGGGGGGAGGAGTTGAGCCAAGTCTGAGTTAGACCTACAGAGGGGTGCAGCAGCAGCTTTGTAAGAGGTTTCACTATTGTTAAATAAAGTCTGTTAAAGTTTGTTAATACCTTGCCTGCATGATACAACACCAGTGTGCAGTAACAGGATCAAATTAACATACTAGCCTGCTGCACATTCTACATTCATATCCTGGCTTGCTATTCATTAACTTGCTGGGTAGACAAGCTCTACAACTTAATTTCCAAGGTTACAAGCCAGTAACTGAAAATTCTTTCCCTTCTCAAAGCCTCTCATTTTCCAGATCCATGGTGCTCAGAGCCAGCCCATCTCTTTCTTGAAACTAACAACCAGACACTGAAAGTCCTTTCACGGCTATACAGTTGCACCTGGGTTTAGTATCCTTCCTTTTAAACAAGACACACATTCCTTTATCATGGGCAGAGGCAAGTGTCAAAATGTCATTAGCATATTGCATTATCATTTCATCCTTGATGCATGATGACAGTTTTGCCAGTACATAATTACTCACCTTTCCACTACTGAACTTCTTTTGAAATACCCTATGCTTTTTTCAAATTTGCTTATTTTTTGTTGTCAGTTCAAAAGGTATCATGACCTTCTGCTATCCTCCACGGTGGTTTCCAGTATACAACTTTGTTCTAATCAAGTCTTAATATTTTAATCTTTTTTTCTTAGCACAGGTGGTCTTTCTATATTTCCTTGATATCACAAACTTGCCCAATTTGTTATAAAAAAATCAAATTCAAAAAATGTGTAGTTATATGTCTCAGTTTTTGTTGTTTATCAGATAAATATTTTTCTTGGAGGTCATCCTTCCATCATCCTTAGCCTGCTGGAGTTGCAGAACTTAGTGGACTATAGACATTTTCATTTACTTATCTGTGAAAAGTCATGGAAGACTAGGGTGACCAGACAGCAACTGTGAAAAATCGGGACAGTGGTGGAGGGTAACTGGAGCCTATATAAGAAAAAGCCCCAAATATCGGCACTGTCTCTATAAAAGCGGGACATCTGGTCACCCTCTGGAAGACAGGAGATATTCTAGAAGACTGGGAAAGGGCAAATACAGTGCCAACTATAAAAAGGGGAATAAAGATAATCTAGGAATTACAGGCCAATTACATTAACTTGAGAACCTGGAAAGATAATGGAGCAAATAATTAAGCAATCTATTTGCAGACACCTAGAAGATAATAAGGTGATAAGTAACAGTCAGCAAATCCTGTCAAATCAGCCTAACAGCTTTCTTTGACAGCATAACGAGCCTTGTGGATGGGGGGAAGCAGTAAATGTGATCTATCTTGACTTGTAAGTAAGACATGGGGAGTAATTCTTCTGTTCTACTCCTCACTGATTAGACCTCAACTGGAGTGTTGTGTCCACTTCTGGGTGATGCATTTCAGGAAAGATGTGGACAATTGGAGAAAGTCCAGAGAACAACAACAAAAATTATTAAAGATCTAGAAAACCTAGGCGGGAAGACTGAAAAAAATGTGTTTTTTTTTTTAATCTGGAAAAGAGAAGACTGAGAGGGGACATAACACTTTTCAAGCAAATAAAAGGTTGTTACAAGGATGAAGGGGAAAAATTGTTCTCTTTAACTTCTTGAGCACAGGACAAGATCAATAGACTTAAATTGAAGCAAGGGCAATGGAGGATGGACATTAGGAAAAACTTCTTAACTATCATGGGTGGTTAAGCACTGGAATAAATTGCCTAGGGAGGTTATGGAATCTCTGTCAATGGAGATTTTTAAAAGCAGGGTAGGCAAAAACCTGTCAGGGTTGGTCTAGATAATACTTAGTCCTGCCTTGAGTGCAGGGGACTGGACTAGAAGACTTCTCAAGGTCCCTTCCAGATCTGTGATTCTATGATTTTATATCCTTTCCTTACCGTGACAGGTTTCAGAGTAGCAGCCATGTTAGTCTGTATCCGTAAAAAGAACAGAAGTACTTGTGGCACTTTAAAGACAAACAAATATGAAAGCTTATGCTGAAATAACTTTGTTAGTCTCTAAGGTGCCACAAGTACTCCTGTTTTTTTTTTCCTTATTGTGCGAGTGGTCTATGCAGTAAGTTCAAATATCCATTCCATATTCATTTTCAGTGCTGGAGACCAAAACTAATGAGAACCTGTAACTCATATGGATTATTATTGTTTATAATTTAAGGTAATATCTAACAGTACTTAGAAAAGATACAGGGTCAGATTTTCAAAAGTAGCCTCTAAGATTGTAGTCAAAATTTTGTACACTTAAGTTTTTACTCACAGATGATCTCTGATTTTTTTTAAGTGCAACCTGCGTTTGTGCATGCACACAGTTTAACTGGAGAAACTGCACTCACAATTGTGGAGGCCAGATAGAGATGCCTTTGAAAATTTGGCTCCTAATATCAGAAGTTATAAAACCAACAGGAGGAAAAATACGTTTATTAACTTATTTGCAACTTTTTCTTGAACCTCTGTTGCATAGACCTGTGGTGTGGGCTGTGCCCAGGAAGAGCAATGTCGCTTACACATTCTTTTAATTCTTTTACTGTGAAAATGAAATTATTAAACCAGATTTAGTTTCACATTTATTTTGAGTGTGGCAAGTTTTCAGGATCGGTGAAAAGGACATTAAGCAATTAAACTAGAAGAGCTCGGTGTAAGCTCGAAATCTTTTGTTTTCGCCAACAGAAGTTGGTCAATAAAAGATATTATGTCACTCTCTTTGCCTCTCCAATGTCCTGGGACCAATGTGCCTACAACACTGCAAACAATTAAACTTCAAACAGTTAAATCTTTTGTATAACACAGTGAACTAAACAAGCTGCCTCCCGTACAAATAGAAATAGAGAATAATGAGAACTAGGATTATTTAGTGCTTCTTTACCCCAGAACCAATCGGGATACTGTGTATGAAAATTACAATTCCATATAGATTATTTGTAACATCTTCTATTGCTCTGTATTCTGTGCCATTGTTTATCTATCAGTAGGCATTGTTTTTCCATAAACATTTTGCCACAATCGATAATTTGAATGTTTAGGTACCACAGTTCTTATCAGTTCCTGAGGTGTGGCTGAGCTGCCACTGTTATGTGTGTAACACTAGAATATAAAATACTCACTGTTGCTGTTCTCCATCCCAGGAGGTATCAAAGTCTGCAGCAAGATTATCTATCTCTGCTCTGTTGACAGCTCTAACAAATGAAGTAGCTTAGTCTGCAACTGTTTGAACATCTCTCCTCTTGTGATGTAACTGATATTTCATCTTTTCCTAGATGGAAGTAATACAGGAAAGTAACCAAAATGAGAGTCAGCCTTTATCTCATTTACAATTTTTAATTTTTTTCGTTAATAAACAATTAAATAAGAGCAAGGAGCCACTCATGAACACATAGTGAGATTTAACTTCCAATTCTGAGTCATTTTATATGTGAAGTATGGACATAGAGATACTTATATTTTGCTGTGAGATATCAAATGTAATCCTCACTAATGTGTTTGAAGAGCTTTAACAGTAATTCCTTTTGTTGTGAAAAACTTAGACGTGTCTGCTTTTACTTGAATATGGACTCATACCGTTTTTCAAAGAGGAAGAAAAGGCTACTGCTAAATGCTTTGACCTCTAAGTTATGCTGAAGATTACAAGTAAAATTTTCAGAAGTACCTAAATGACTTAGGAGCCAAAGTCCTATTTTAAAAAATGACTTTGGAACTTCGGGCTAGATTCACAACAAGATTTTAGGAGTCTAAATATCAGAATCAGACCCCATTGTGATTAACAAAATCCATACTTAGCTGCCAGTAGTAAAAGCTTCTTAGATGTTTATGTTTCTGCCTTTGAGCATACGTACTGCTGCCTTGCACTATGAGTCTGGATGCCTAAGCCCCAGAGCAATATATAAACTGAGGAAAGACAGGCATTCCCTTCCTTAAACCTCCTGCAGGGCTCAATCCAATCAGTTGGCTCAGAATTTGCCTGCTGGATCGGGAGCTCATATAAAATAATGCGAAGGAAGATGACCTCTCTCATAACTTGCAGCTCAGTGCTTAGCATGCTCACCTAGGATGTAGGAGACCCTCTATTTAATCCTCCCTCCATCAGAGAAGAAGGGATCTGCTACCACTCAAATGAGTGCCCTCACCATTGAGCTATTGGATAGTCTGATGAGGGGCTCCTTCAATCACTCCTGTTGAAACCTTCGACTTTGGATAACCAATTAAATGAGTCATTGTATGAGAAAGAGAGCAAGCACAAGAGAGCATGAGAATGACTCTATAGCCTGGTGGTTAGAACACTCACCAGGGAGGTGGGAGCCAGTCCCCCTGCTCCAAAGACCGTTTACAAATTATTTATCCACAATGGAACACCTTTAATGCAGAGATTGAAGGAGCCCGACATCAGATTATCTGATAGTTCAGGGGGTAAAGCACTTACCTGAGAGGTGTTCAAATCCTCCCCTCCTTCCTCAGGTCAAGGGAAGACTTGAACCAGAGGTCTCTCACATTCCAGGTGAGTGCCATAACCAATGGGCTAAAAGTTATGAAGGAGGTAGCTCTTCTGGCTTCTTGCAAAAATAGTGTAGGCACCTAACTCCAAGGGAGGGTATGCAGCTGTGAATTCTAAGCAGAGGGAGAATACCAAAGTAGGGTGAGGTTGGGGCACACCTCTGGCTTTGGCATCTTCTATTGGCTAGGTTAGCCCCAGAGCCACCTAGAATGCTGGCTTTTGTGAATCCCATTCTCTTCCTCATTCATTGTATAGGAATCCCAGGCATCTAATTTAGCTTTAGTTAATCCCTAACTGTGTGGAGGAATGGATGACACAGTATATCAGTTACTGTTTACAGATCACTAACGTATCTAGGCACAATACAGTAGGTTATTAAATGGCACTTTGAATTCTTTATTTAATTGAGTTAGCAAGTGAGATTTCTTAGAGCTGCAGACCATGAGTAAGGGTTGCAAATTTGGACCGTTAATTATTGTAGCAAACAAAATAATTAACAGTACATTGTAATCATTTCTGTCTGATAAAGCAGGGATCTTTTACAACATAGGTTTGCTTGGAGCACATTTTAGTCATCTGTGAAAAATAGGGCTTTTATAATGGAATGCAAACAGAATCTGAACAAACCCAGCAGGCAGCATTCTAGTAGAAAATTTTTTTACTGAAGCTTTGCTTTCTCCTTCTGAAACTAAGCTATAGTCAGTTCCTGGTATTGTAGGCTCCACCAGGAGATCATAGTCTGCTGTGTAAGGTATGCAGCTCAAGGTGAAGATGAAGACACATGTAAAGTTTCAAGGACCAAGCATTAATAAAAAAGTACAGTATATCGCAAGTGAAACAATACTAAAATATAATTTTCCTTATTAAATTACACAGCATGGAAACTATGTAGTTTGGAGGATTGAACAGGATCAGGAGTCTGGCTTGAGTTCCAGTCAGTTCTGGATCTGATGCTGATTGGCTGCATGGACTTGCCCAAGTCCATGCTCATGGACTGAGCCCCTTGCCTCAGTTTCCCTGTAAAATCTGAATGATGTTCTGCCTATAAATGACATTTTCTCTAACAGTCATCTCATCCCTGGCTACTGATCAGTCCTAATTCAACCTGCAGAAGGTAACACTCTGTAAAAGAAAGTAATTTGTAATAATTTTCTTTTGTAATAGCATAGAGTGAAGTTGAGACACCTGCTCTTGCTGGGCCACACAATGCCATCAATTTTTAGTCAGAACTCTCATTGATTTTAATGAGAATTTCTAATTAAAAATTTAAGGTATCATATCCATATTTCTTCCCAATTCCCTTTTGAATTTCTACATAAAAATGGCATTAATAGATATAAGGAGATGCTGTTTAATCTAAATTATATTACACACAAAAAGTACTGTTAGAAGAATATGAAGGTTGCAAAGTCAAGCACTCAGAATTTACGAGATGCTAGAATTAAGGTTGTGGCCTCCTCTACTCCCATTTTTCTTCCCTGGAGAATGGTATTAAAGAGTCAGTCACCCTTCCTGTCGGTAGTAATTTTTTATGTAATAGACCAGATTCATCCATGCTGCTGCAGGAAGTTTTAATTTGCCTAGGATCTAGTTGTTCCCCGTGTCTCCCGACTTGAGGGAGTCAGGACACCATGTTACCCCCTTCTGCTCTCCCTTGTTGTATTTGCAGGGGGAAGGCAGCTTTAATTTCTACAAGAGCTTTATTGGAGGAATGCTGGTTGAGTGTGTGTAAAAGGGGGTTAGCACATCCCCTGGTTGCTGTGGCAATGCCTTTTCCTATACACACTTCTTCAGTGATGTATTTGCCACCTATAAATCAACCAGTGAAGAGGAGGTTTCAGTTGCTTTCTGCCACTGAAAAACCTTGTTTGCTGGCTGTCTACTGACTACTAGGCAGTGGCAGATTAATGATTTTGCCACCCCTAGGCCCTGAAATAATAGCCCCCTGCCCCCAGCTCACCTCTGCTCCGCCTCCACCTCCTCCCCGAGCAAGCCGCTGCTGCTCCACTTCTCCCTCCCTCTCTCCCTCCCTCCCAGGCTTCCTGGAAACAGCTGTTTCCTGCAGCAAGCCTGGGAGGGAGGGAGGGAGGAGAAGGGGAGTGGTGGCGTGCCTGGAGAAGAAGGTGGGTCCAGGGATTTGGGGAAGGGGTTGGAATGGGGGCGGGGAAGGGGCAGAGTTGAGGCAGGTGGTGTGAGCACCCGTCAGTGCCTAGGGCTATTATAAATTTGTCACCCCTACAAATTTGCTGCCCTAGGCTTTGTCGGCATAGGCAATAATGCACTGCTGTTACCGAGGTCCTGTGCATTAGATTCTGCCAGCTTTTGGCCTTCAGTTAACTAGGCTGTGTCTGGTCTTGTGACTGTTTTTGATGTGACTGGTGATTGCTAGCTGGCAAAGACATTATGCTGTCCCACAGACTTCTTCTTTCCTATGGCAATTTGAAAAGCACATTAAAGATTTATGTCCAAGTGTCTCATCCACTTTATGGCTTCTGGTGATGTGGAATGAATCAAGGCTGTCCCTCTAAAGGAGGATCTTAGAGCCCAGTGGTTCACTAGGAGTTCAGTAGTTTGGACATTCTCTCCACATTTGCAAAACAGGCTGTCCTTCATTATCCATTTGTGTGAGAGGTAATTGCAACACCCATATAAGGTTCTGTTGCAGTTCACTGTTATCTGATATGGTAAAACCAGTTGGTTGATATGTAAGATCCACACTCAGGTCTTGATTCTTGATGCTGCTGTTTCCCCAGTTTTTTTACAGTTTTGGTGACAGTCCCATTGTGAGAGCTTTGGCCGCTGACCAGAGGTTCCTAGACTTAAGGTGGCATCTCAGGAGTGGAGGGTGTTGAGATTTTCTTAGATGGGCAAGTGGGTGTTCATTATTATGTGGTTCTATTCTTGTATTATTGCTGCTTCTCTTCAGAAGGATGGTGGCAAAACATGTGGGAGGATGGAGAGCCAGACTGTTGGTATTGGTGACTGTACTCCTGTGACAATTCTCATAGAAGTGCTCAATTGCATGTTGATGAGTTTAGTATTATGCTAAATGACTATACAGGCACACAATATTCAGCTTCAGAGAAGATGGGACCAAAATGGCTGTCTGCAAAATGTGGCATCTTGTCCCCAGCTGGTCCTGCAGGCTGTATCTGTTTGCTAGGGGAGATAGATAATACCTCTTTGCTGCTGGACAGATGACTAATGGCAGCATGCAGAACCAGTGCTTGACAAAGTAAGTACACTGATTTTCCCCCCAAGAAATGGGTTTTACCGATATTATTTCCATGTTTTCAACACGCACACTTTAATGGAGAACTTTGCTGCAAAGTATTAATTTATGGCCATGGTCTAATATGGTAAGGCTTTGCTGAGATATAAAACACAATAAAATGTGTGGCAAATTGAAATTTCATCTTCGTATCAGTGACTTGCTCTGGAAGGATCCTCTGAAGTTAAGTTATTACCCAAATGTTCCCAGACGACATAGAATTTTTAGCAAAAATACTGTTCTGTGTTTTCTTTCAAATATGTTAATTTAAAGGGAATTACTTTGCTGCTGTTGAAGTGCACATTGAAGAGATGTGAAGTCAGCAATCACAATGTTTAATGTACCTACTACTAGACAGGATGGATTTCCACTTATTTATGGCTGAATTCAGATCTGGTCTAAGTGGTCACAAGTTTATTAACATCAGCTGAGTCATGCCGACTTACAGTATGGCAGATTTTGGCCATAAATTCTCATTATGTTTTATCTTAAATGAGAATAGAATTTATTTTTGAAAATCTCTAGGCTGTGTCAAGTTGAAACTGTGGCAGACATGTCTCATTGTAGCCCTAGACATTATAGTTTTGAAACAAATAGGGGAGGAAAATCTTTCTTCTCCACTTTATATTTTTCTCAGTCTTAAAATGTCTTCACTGGGAAATGAAATCTGTGGCCTTGCCCTGTGTGCCTATTTTAAACCAAGTCATAAATACTGTACTACAAAACTTTAAAAACAATGGCAATTAAAAAAAAGTCTCCTCATT
Organism: Dermatemys mawii; assembly: GCA_007922305.1. Lineage (NCBI taxonomy): Eukaryota > Metazoa > Chordata > Testudines > Dermatemydidae > Dermatemys > Dermatemys mawii. The sequence goes on along the minus strand of ML677364.1, from coordinate 42,199,812 downwards.
AACTTTTGAAGACTACAGATTTTATGGGTTCACAGCAGGAAGTTATTAATGATGTAGGATGAATAAAATCCTGCATCAGGAGTTAATAGCACACGGTAATGATTGTCTGTTGTTGTATATTTAGTTCAGAGAGCACCAGGGAAACCCAGCAAGCACAGAGGATTCTACTTCAAAAACAAGCAAACAAAAACATTTTATCTTTTTCTAAGGATTTTCTATGCCCATTTTCATTATCCCTGAGCACCTTCTATTGCACATGCTACTTATAGAGAAATATAACTATAATATGAGTGTTCACAGGCCTCTGAATCAGCTCATTAGTGTGGTTTATGTTATGGTGCATTTTTGTGCAAAAATTAGGTGTGGGTGTCTTTTTTAATGCAGATGGAATGTCTGAGAGGGATATTTTTTCCAGCTGATACCTGCTGGTTCTTGCAAAGACATTTCCTTTTGTGGCTCATAAATGTCTAGTGACAACTTGCCTGTAACACACAGAAGGTTAATTTTTCTGAACTGCACACAATAGTGAAAAAGTTGTGGTGTAAAAAAAGTATGCTAAAACTCCTGTTGTGTGACATAAGTAACTTACGGAACCTGAAGAGTAATTAATTTCTGAGAAAAGTACTAAGCCCAATGTTCAGCTGCAGACAACCAGTGCTCCATGCAGCTCAGGAGAAGTGAGGCAAAAGGTACCCATTGCAAGCCTGATCTGTTCTTTAGGACACCTTTTTACCAGATTGTAAATCAAAACAATTTGAGGAATATCCTAATTGGTGCTAGCTGTGATCCAAAACATAGGGGAACTCTGGTCATGCTCCAGCTTTCAGGAAGAGGGATACTATAGTAGCTCAATTAAAATGCTTGGTTTAAATCGTAGATTGTAAGGCCAGATGCTACTACCCTTGTTAGCAGTACTTTGCTCCACATGTGACTTCTGTTGAACTCAATGGACTACATCCAAAGAATGTATTACTCAGCATGAGTAAGGGTATTAGTATCTGGCCCTAAAATGTTACTGTGAAAAATGGCTAGACAATTTATTTTGTACAGCTCTCATCAACATTTTCCATTGTTTCAGACTTCTTGAGGCTACCTCAGTGTAGAAACATTCTTCATAATTTCAGTGATATATGGTATGACTGTGGTACTAAAACTGAATTTCTTGTATTTTGTTTTTTAAAACAGATTTAGAGAATCAGTTTTTTCCCCCGACAGGTGCTATTTTTCTCCTGTAATTGGAAAGAGTGTAATGGTCTATATTATTACCCACCTCCTGAGAGCTTCCTCCTTGTCAAGTTAGAAACAGTGTATTTATTTGCCTGTGTATATCTTGAAAGTACATACTTCACATTCATTTCTTGCTCTATTTAGCATTCCATAGTACAAGTACTGTAAAATGTGGCATAAAACAGTATGATTTTTGCTATCATCCATATCTTACAGCATATTGTACATATATATGTCAGTAAGAATTAGACCTAGTCCTAGACTAAAGCTCTGCAGAGAGGCAGATATTTAAATTCATTCTTGTATTGCTACCTAATAATCATATACTGAATACAGGGCTAAATCTGGGTGCTGGCAGGCTCTTTTATAGAAAGAGTCATGTACCTCCTTTTTCAGATAAAAGCCCTGCTTGCATGCATAGAAGTTTTCCCTGAACTAGACATGTAAGAATTGCAGAAGAAACAGCCTCTCCTTTTTCTTTTCATGTGCAAAAAAAAAAAAAAATATCATAATCTAATGAATATATTTCATTCCACACCAGACTACTGTGGAATTTAGAAGCCCCGACCCAAAGTTGTGTCTTAAATATGGTAGACTCTCAAATGTCCTTGCTTAGTGTAGCAGATCTTAACAGGTATTATGACTCCACTGAAGCCTTTTAGTTCTATTTGTTTTCAGATGCAATTACTATGCACATTGATGGAGTTTGCTGAAATATCCTGGCACTTGCTCTTTAGGTGAACTAGCATAGTAACCTCATCTTGCTAAGCTAATATATTGGGAAGCCTGTAATTTGTCCAATGTTCACATTTATGCATAACAGAAATGACTTTGAGTAAATGTTAGATTTATTTCTTTATATCAACTACTAACATTTTTAGAAAAATTATGATAATCTGGGTTATTGATACATTTAAATTGCACCACATTACTTTTCACGACACTTTCACTTAACAATCCAAAAATCCTAGACACAATACAAATCTACTAGTTTTCTCCCCTACCTAATTCTAGAGTGGATTGATTTAAATCAAAGTAATGTAAATCACCAGTTTTAATCATGATTTTAATTAGCAAGCAGGAAACTTTGATTTAAATAATTGTTTTTAATTGTGTTTTGCATTTGTATTTTTTAGTTATTTTCCTGAAGAAAGGTTGATTCTTATTGGCTGCTAATCATAAAAATGTTGATTTGCAGCTAAATATAGCCATTATACTACATTTGCTGCTTCTTTTGGTTGCAGAAGAGGCTACCAGTGTCAAAAGCTTCAACAAATTCTGGTTCCAGGTGCTTACCTAATGAATTTCACCAATTCTCTGGTTTGAATTTCTTTAAAACTTGGCAGCAAATGTGAACTGATTAATATTATTTTTTAATCTAATTCAATTGATTTTAAGAAATTATGATAATTTACACCTTAACATAGATTGCCAATTTTAATTTTTAATAAGTTTCTTTTAAAATAAGCCTGTCTTTACTTTAAATAATCCAATTTAAATAAAACATCAGATTAAAAATCATTTTATCCCACCTCCCTAATTCCTTTCCATTTTGCTCAATTCTTCCAAACTTGTTTTCCAAAGGATGGGGATAGAGAGCCTGGTAGATGCCCTGAATATTGGGAGAGGGTTGCTACCGTGGAAAGTGAACACAGCCTCCCCTATTCTTGGAAGCTTATAATGAGTCAGAGCTGCCTCAAAGCGGGAGTTGCTGGCTGGGTAAGATGTATGGCCATGAGTTACACTAACTCAGCATATTCCTTACTCAGATCTCTATCTGTGGGTTAAAATGAAATGTAAAGCTGTCTTCCCCTGCAGAAACCACAAGGGATTTATAATTTGTTTTATAGTAAGATCAGTGGATGTCCATTTTGATCAGAGGATCCATGTCTGTTTAGTCATCATTCAGTGATAAGATTTGAGACAATTCCACTTCCGCAAGTGATTACATAACTATTTATGCATATTACAAACCATTAATGATTTAATATCATTGTGTTTGTGTGTGAACTCATGTACCACTATTTATTACTGGTAATTCTGAAACAGCTTCCAATGTTCAGAAAGTTAAAATGACAATTTAAATTTAATAATGGAATAATACAAACATTATGACACTTAGGGATTTAGCAAGGCTGATTAAGATACTGTTGTGTTTATTAAATTTTCTTGAATTTAACCCTAATATTTTCCTCTCTCAATTATTATTTGCTATAATAAACTATATTAATTTGCTGATCAAGGAAAAAAATTGTGGGGGATGTTCTGTCATTACTCAGTAATGTAGTTCCTTGCATGAATAATATTGAACTAAGTTTTCAGTTTCACATTTTTCAGTTTTTCTCTAGTTGCTCAATTTTGGTAAGTAAACTGCATGTTCAGTTGATTTTTGATACTTTTGCAAATAAAAACATCAAAGCAGGAGAAGTTACCAAGAGCAATTCTAGATAAGGAAAGACCAGATATGTGTCATCTGGGTCAATCTGTTAGTTCCTCCTAGTAGATTTCACTCCACAGAAATGTTGTGGTGTATGCTGAATCAATTGTGTTGAACTGCATCAATTTGAAAGTGTATATTAATGGAGATTGATTTTAGTGAGTCTCACGGATTTTCTGCTGGCACTTATCCATTAGATTCCTGTCTCATCTAGCGTTCACAGGCAATGCTGAGTGAGTTAATTAGTTATGATCATTTATGTGTCTTGGAACAATATTACTCCAACTCATCTTTGTTGCTATGATAAATGATAGGGCTCACACATTAGATATGGCACTTCATACTACTTCATGGCTGGGAAAATTTATGCCATTCAGGTTTTTTTCCAAGAGTGCTTTTCCAGTAACACATATTTTAAAAATTCTACATGAATTATTTTGGACATATCTGGCATTTATTACAGGCTTTTGTTTTCCTATGCTGCAAATGTGAACAGAGATTTGTGTATTAAAAAATCCCTTTGACCAGTTGGAGTTATATGTATGCCAGACATGCATGATTGGACCATATCTCTAGATGACAGCTTGATACCCAGCATTATTTGGACTGTCCATAAGCAGAAGTAAAACACACTAGGGTACTCAGCAGCAAATGTCTCTAGTGAAACACTAGACTAAGGCTAGTCTGTATGATCATCTCAAGGTTTCAAATCTGAAAACATCCACAGCACTATTTTCAGGGCCGGCTCCAGCATTTTTGCCGTCCCAAGCAAAAATAAATAAATAAATAAATAAATAAATAATGCCGGCCAGAGTGGGAAGTGCTGCGCTAATACTGGCCTGAGTGCCGGCCCTTACAAAGGACCGCCCCAAGCACGTTTCCCAGGCTGGTGCCTGGAGCCGGCCTGCTATTTAGGAATTAGAATTTAGTTTATTTTTTTTACACTCTTCTTTAAGGTGTGGTATTTGGGTTAGGTCTAATGGGTTAAATCTGATTTTTTTGGATACACTATAAAGTCTTTTGTCAAAGGCCCAGAGTGTTCTTAATGGTTTCTGGGAGAGCTTTATCCCAGTCTTTGTGGCTGTAACTTGCATTTATTATATACTGGAGATTGACTGAGTGCTTATTCATTTGCTGTGTACAATATTAGATGTTGGACTGGTGCCAAATTGCAATACAATGTAACTGCCTGGGCTATTAGTAATAATGAAACTGGAATCTGTCAGGGCACCTTTGTGTAATATTCATTTTTTGCAGTGTAAAGTCTCAATATTTAGAGCATAGATCACTTTATTTAATAACAAGTGTAGTGGATTAAACTCTGTTAGGCAAAGAATGGGTAAGCTTTGAAAAAGGTGCAGGAATCGTGAGAAACATAGTGATCATTTTAATGTGCTGTTCTACTAAATATAAAGATAAGAATTTTTCTCCAAAAATCTGTCCTCAACTCCCACCCTAAGATGGACAATTAGAAAGCACTTTCCTGTACCTACTGGGATGGGGATTAGAAGTCCAAATATGTAAAGACTTTTAGTGTTTATGTAGGGTCCGATCCAACTTCCAGTGCAATCAATGTGAAATTTTCATGAAAGTTGAATTGGGTCAAGGAAGAGGAGGAGGAATGGCGTTGTGCCCTATTTGTAAAAGTTTGTTTTATATATAGACAAGGCAGAAATTGCTTCATATGAGCATATCATTTATACTATTAAATAATCCCTTCAGTTTTATCATTTTTACATTATCTTAAAAAAAAGTGCAAAGGAGAGATTGTGAAGTGATGTAGCAATCCAGGACACAGTTTTTGTAAGTATTCAATTTTTTATTGCTTGTCGATAGCTTGTAATTTTTGTATTTAGTTTTGTATACAGGTTTAAAATCAATAAAGACATTTGTTTTTAAAGCTTTGCTTTGATGACTTCTTTAGAAAGAAAGGAGAAGCATGCTATTACAGTTTCTTTGTAATTCTTGCAATTGTAAGTAGATCTCTGGGATAAACAAATTAAAAAGAATAAATGTGAGGTTAGAATTATTGTAAAACAAATAATTGTAAACTGATAAACCAAAAATTCTTTTATGGTATATACTAATCTCTTGTGTAACATATGTCGATATTAACAAAAAATAACATCTTCATGTATTAACATGAACAGTCAATCCAAAATGAATAGAATCCACCCATAATAAATAATAAAACAATGTACTGAATTACTTTGTTTTGTCCTATTCATGTTATGTGTTTTGTCTAGTCTTCTGTTTTCTTTTGCTTCATAGCACAGGTATAAAATGAGAAATTTGTGTGCTTTCCAACAGCTTAAACAACTAATAAAATCACATCATAGATTTTTGTATTCAAGTTGAACAAATATTCTTTTTATGGTAGGTACAAATGTGAAAATCACAAATTAAGTTCTTTTGAAAAAATACACTTAACTGTAAAAAGGCAGCTTTTCATGCTCATCTTTGTTGTATTAGTGATGGGTTTTATGTATATTTGGATTTATATGGACTACATACTAACCAGTTATTTTATGTGGGTGAATAATTTCTGAAGATTGATGTAAATCAGAATGAAGAGTCTTATAAGATGCAGAACCCAATTACTATAGATCTGACATAAGCACAGTATTGATCATCAATAAATTGACTTAATTGTCATCTTGCCTCTGAAAGTGTCATGAACACAGATTGTCATCATGGAATGTTCACAGGTCTTTTATTTCTCCATTCTTCATGTGTCAGGTATTATCACATGCTGCTTTGAAAAGGGCAAATGGTCAATAAGTCATGCAGGTTTGTGTGTTCATTCACTTGTGGATTGCAGGGGCACTAGAAATGTAATTTAGTCTTCAAAGGTTTCAGAATTGCAGCCATGTTAGTCTGTATCTGGAAATAAAACGAGGAATACTTATACTACCTTAGAGACTAACCAGTTTATTTCAGTGCAAGCTTTTGTGGGTTATAGCCCATTTCATTGGATGCATAGAATGGAACAAACAGAAGTAAGATGCATTAATACACACAGAAAGCAAAAAAAAGTTGTAAATTACCATACCATACCAATTTGAAGAGCCTGTTTAATGTGGATGAGCCATTATCAGCAGGAGAAAAAAACCCTTTTGTAATGAAAATTTAGTGGATCTATGTCTAACAGTTGATAAGAATCTGTAAAAGAGACTTAACTAGGAAAATGCATTCAATTAGTGTAATGACAAAGCCACTCATAGTCCCTTTTTAACCCTTTTATCCTTAAACTGCGGAACTGGAATTAATTTACAAATTGGACACTGTCAACCAAGGGTTAAACAGGGACTATGAGTGGCTTTGTCATTACACTAATTGAATGCATTTTCCTAGTTAAGTCTCTTTTACAGATTCTTATTGACTGTTAGACATAGATCCACTAAATTTTCACTACAAAAAGTTTTTTTTCTCCTGCTGATAATGGCTCATCCAAATTAAACAGCCTCTTAGAGTTGGTATGGTAATTTACAACTTTTTTTTTTCTTTCTATGTGCATAAATGCATCTTACTTCTGTGTGTTCCATTCTATGCATCCGATGAAGTGAGCTATAGCCCACGAAAGCTTATGCTGAAATAAACTGGTTAGTCTCTAAGGTGCTACAAGTATTCCTCAGTCTTGAAAGTTTGTTTAGAACTACATTGTAAAAATCTATTGATTATCCATGTACAGCATGATTTATTCATTCATCTAATGTTTCTGCTTTTTACAATAGAATATGGCAGCCTTGAATTGTCACTGACATTTTAGATTATGTATTTTATGGTTTTCATCTATGAAAGAATAACAATGAAAAATTTGAAATGGGACATAAAATGCCTGTTCACGTCATTTTAAAGAGGTTACTATTGCATCATCATTTTACTAACATTACCATCTGCTGTGAATTTTATCTGAAATATTGGTAAGTTTCCTGTAAAAGACTAAGAATCTAAATGCTTGGAAATAGCCACCTTCTCAGAAGACTCCAGTGTATCTTATTGTTTGTTTTGTTTAAACAGTCTGAAATAGGAATCATCTTGAGTCCCCTCTCCCCTCATTAGTGCATCTCTTATACACTTTAAATTTAAAGATCATAGTTCAGTGATGTAGATAACATAACTTAGCGTAGTTAAATGCATTTTTAGAGAGAGAGAGAGGTATTATTCACATACAAAACTGAATAGAAAAGCAGCGGATGAAAATTTCTTCTGTCTGAAGAAAGCAATCTGTCTAATTTTTATGGAAGGG